>CM076672.1:221437568-221630068 GCA_038501925.1 Xenopus petersii
TTTTACCACCGCTGGTGCTCCATGATTGAGGATTTTCTCAATAGTATACATATAGTTTGGAAAACTCTAAAAATCTAAGGTTCCAACCTTTAAATAAAAATTTGTTAAAATTAGTTTTAAAATATCTTGTGGGCAGGGCCCTTTTTAATTCTGTAGTTCATGTTTGTAAAATTATTGTAGGACACTTACTTTTTAGAAATTAATATCAAGCATTGTATGTATAAAATATGATGATGAACTTATAATATCAATGTTTCTGTACTGTAATGGAAAGCTTAGGGCGGGAATTTTTTTTGTGTTGTATATTTTATCCCTTTATTGTTCTTGCTGGTTATTTCAAAAGCTCACACTAAAGTTAGTATCAACACAGAGCTCCAAGTTAGGTGCGCGATGAAGAAAAGCATGTAAATGGCCTCATTATGCGGCGCAGGAGTTCTATTCTGAGCAGATGGCTTTTGCCATGGGGCATGAGAGAAATAAGAGAGATTTGTGAATTACATATGCTGTGCTCGGCTCATTCATATCTGTAGGGCTTTGTCTTTCATCAAATTTCATTCATATCGAGAGATCACAGAACCTGTAACAGCCCCTTTCACTGCTTTTTGTAATGGAGCAGAGTCTGTAGAATGTATAGAAAGACTGGTTCTTTCTAACAAACAGATGAAGCCGATCAGGTTACCAGGCGCTTTGTGATCATTGTAAGATTAGCGGCAAGCCTTACAGACTGGGCTGCACTGAATGATACTGGTTTCCATTATCTAACAGGGCCACTGAGGGTCATTTGTGCATTTTCTCATCAAAATAAAGTGTCCAGCATCCAACTGGCTAAATGGGTTCTCCTTATACAGGGACTCCCTGTGTATGAAACTGTGCAGTATTCTGGAAGGCTTTTTTAGTCCCACATTTACCTTTTTTTTGGATCCAACTGAAGTCAATTATTACTAAGGTCACGTAAAGTATAAATTGTCAAAGGGACAATTTACACAAACAGTCATCAGGGAAAAGTAGCAAATAATTTCAGTAATAGTTTGGTATCCCTCCTTGTTTTCTATGGACAGGCAATAAGTGCCAGAGTGGTACGTCTGTTACGATTTAACCAAACTTTGTCTAGTATTCATGGATGAAAAACAACTTCAGCAACTGGAAGGTCTAAAATTGCAGGGAGTCCTACCCTATGCCATACTATAAAGGTCTTGTAAAGTCTATATGAAACTGGTCTGCCAATAAATGTGAACATGTTGGTGCAAATGACACTATATATATACTTGGGATGTCTTGGGTGTCTATTTTAGTAAGTGTTACCAAAAGTACTCTGTGAACATTCAATGTATCTCATACAAATGAAAATGACAGAACTTGTATTTAAGAACAGGACCACACATACATGGCTCTTGGACTAAAATCCCCCATACAAGTGCCAATAAAAGCTGCCGACAGACTGAGTCAGCAGCTTATTGGCTTGTGTGTGGGGCCATCCGATGGGCTTTCCCGATCTATATCTGTCCGAAAGTCGATCTGATCAGCCGGATATTGTCCACTTCAATGTGGGCATATCGGGCAGAGACATCTTCAAACGAGTGGATCTCTATGTCTATGGCCACCTTAAGAACAGTTACGGTTCTTGTTAGGTTGTATACCTCTATCTGCCTGCCACTGCACACTGAGTTACTACTGTTAGGGTTGTCCATGAGTACAAAAAGGGATGTCAACTGCAGGAAGATTGCATGCAAGAGACGCAGACCAGGAGTCTTATTTGTTCTGTTTTCTCATATAGATGAACAGATCCTTCATTTACGAACCAAAAACTTACAGAATTAGTTCATGATTACACTTTAAGGTGGATTAGGGTGGTTTCCCATACTAACCGATTAGAAGAAAGTATTTTAGCTTCCATTACATCAGGTATGGATTGACCATTCACTTAGTCCTGTGTAGGAGCGTACCCTCAAGTAAAAAAGCAAACAGTGTTATTCGCTGAACAGTAGTGACATATCTGCTGTCCTTTGAAAGATCAGGCCATGTTGACCCTGCAGTGTTGTAATCTTTGGTTGTCATTAGTTTCCCTGTGTAGGATTGTATATGAGACATTGAATTAGTATACAGTACATATATAGTTATGCTATACAACCTTATCATTCCCCCCTTTTGGTCACACCCATGACCAAAACTAAAATTAAACTATTATATATACTCACCTGAATGCAAATAACCGTATTGAGACTACTATGCTCTGAAGAGTGGCTAGGCCCGTCTTCAAAAGCAAGAACTCATTCTTGACCAGCAGAATTAACATAACTACATGCTGGAGAATTCTTAATCCACCACAATCTGGTTAATTGACTAACTAAACTAATCACTTAAGTTTAAAAGAGTTGACATGTATTATGACATATCTAAATCTTCCGTTTCCTAAAACATTCCATATATTTAGTAATGTTGCATTTAGTAAATGAAAGTCTCTTAATCCATGCTCCAGTGTTGTTGAATAAAGAAAACTCAAAGAAAGTCATAACTCCAGTGTTGTTGAATAAAGAAAGCTCAAAGAAAGTCATAGTAAAAGCATCTGCAAATGTATTGTCCCAAGTAAAGTTGTTATTTGTGATGAATCCTAGGGACAAGACCTTAGTATACTTGCATCTCCAGGATATAGAGGAGTTTTTGTAGAGACAGGTATTAGCAAACATTTTCTTTGAGTTCCATTGGAAAGAGACATGGAAAAGACCTCCATAGTTGAATTGAAGTGTGAGACAGGAGTGGTTCATATCTCGCAAAGATTTTGAATTATCAATAAACAGTGTTCCCTTAAAATCATCATAATCACACAAACATGTGGTAGGAAAAACTATAGAATAATAATGTTAGAAACTAGTTTTATTAAGAATTTCAGAGCCAGGATCTTGAGTCAGGATCTTGAATCCTGACATGTTAGATATGTCGAGCATTAGGTTTTGTACTTTTAAAAATTATACACACAGTAAGTTTATAAAGGGCATACAATGATAGCAATATAATGAAAACCATGAACAAGAAAACACCAGCTTGCTTAAGTAAACCTCCAATAGAACTAAGTATATTACCAAATTGTAAACCTTTTAAAGGGTTCCACCCCTCATGCATAATTGCCCTTGCTTCATATTGTAACTCTTTAATCTTATTTACAATTCCACAAAAATTATTCAACTTTACTATTACTTCTATTATACAATAGTATAGAAATAACTTCTATATACAACCAGACTAAGATTGAAAACACACCCATGTATACTCTATTATAGTAAACATATCTCTTAAAGGAAAACTATACCCCCCAAACAATGTAGGTCTCTATAAAAAGATATCACATAAAACAGCTCTTATGTAAAACCCTGCTTCATGTAAATAAATCATTTTCATAATAATATACTTTTCTAGTAGTATGTGCCATCAGGTAATCATAAATAGAAAATTGCCATTTTAAAGGGGACCCGTCACCCCCAAAAAAATATTCAAAATCCTATTTTATCACATTAGTCAAGCAAAATGAACTTTACTTACACTATATAAATTATTTGAATCTTGTTTCCTTCAGTCTCGGAATTAACAATTATAGCATGTAGGCAGGAGCCATTTTGTGGACACTGTTATCAAGACAAGCATTGTATCATCTCAGAGTCTTGTTTGTGCCCAGAATGGGGGACCTGATGTCCATCCCCATGTCCTGGTTATTATTATTTTTTTTATTATTATTAACATGTATTTATATAGCGCCAACATATTGCGCAGCACTGTAAAGTAAATGTGATTATACAACTACATCACACAAATTACATATATAGAATATATGGAGTAACAGACATCACAATCAATACAGGTACAAAAAGGTGAGGAAGGCCCTATGCATAGGCATACAGTCTAAAGGGGAGGGAGTAATACACAAGGTGTGGGAGTGGGCAAGATCGAAGTAAGTGGGTGAGAAATGTGGTATTGTATGTGGTGTTGCGTTTGGTAGTTAAGCGGAGTGAGGGTAGGCTTCTCGAAAGAAGTGCGTTTTCAGAGATTTTTTGAAAGTAGAAAGGGTGGGAGAAAGTCGGACAGACCGTGGGAGAGCGTTCCAGAGGAGGGGTGCAGCCCTTGCAAAGTCTTGAATGCGAGCATGTGAGGAGGTTATGAGAGAAGAGTTGAGTAGGAGGTCAGTAGAGGAGCGTAGTAAGCGAGTGGGTGAGTATATAGAGATGAGTTCAGAGATGTAGGGTGGAGCAGAGTTGTGAAGTGCTTTGAAAGTCAGTGTCATTAATTTGAATTTGATTCTGAAAGGTAACGGAAGCCAGTGCAGGGATTGACAGAATGGCGAGGCAGAGGAGGAGCGGTTGCTGAGGTGTATGAGCCTCGCAGCAGTGTTCATTATGGACTGGAGAGGTGACAGTCTCTGGAGGGGGAGGCCAATTAAAAGCGAGTTACAGTAGTCTAGACGCGATATGATGAGAGAGTGAATAAGAATTTTGGCAGCGTCTTGGGTGATAAATGATCGTATTTTGGATATGTTCTTTAGGTGGAAGTGACATGATTTGATAAGTGACTGGATATGAGGAGTGAATGACAGGGCAGAATCTAGGATAACCCCAAGGCACCGGGCCTGGGGAGAGGGGGTGATAGTGGAATTGTTAACTATGATGGATACTTCGGGGATGCTACTGGTGTTATTTGGAGGAAAGAGGACCATTTCAGTTTTGGAGAGGTTTAATTTAAGGTAGCGTTGCGACATCCAGGTAGAGATAGCGGACAGGCAGGAGGAGACGCGAGTTAGGAGTTCTGGGTTGAGATCAGGAGATGAGAGATAGATCTGAGTATCGTCAGCATAGAGGTGGTAGTGGAAACCGTACGAATTTATTAATTTGCCAAGGGAGGAAGTGTAGAGGGAGAATAGTAATGGTCCTAGGACAGAGCCTTGAGGAACTCCAACAGAAAGAGGTAGGGGAGAAGATGATGCTCCATTGTAGGAGAAACTGAAGGAACGATTGGTGATGTAAGAAGAGAACCAGGACAGGGCTGTGTCACGAAGGCCAAGCGACTGGAGGGACTGGAGGAGGAGAGGGTGATCTACAGTGTCAAATGCGGCTGAGAGATCAAGCAGTATTAGTAGTGAGAAATGATTGTTGGCTTTTGCGGTTAAAAGGTCATTAGTTAGTCGAGTCAGGGCAGTTTCCGTGGAGTGTTGTGGCTTAAAACCAGATTGTAGGGGGTCTAGCAGGTTATTGTCAGAGAGGAATGAGGTAAGTCGGTTGTAGACTAGGCGCTCAAGTAGTTTAGAGATGAAAGGTAGCAGAGAGATAGGTCGGAGGTTGTCAAGATTGGAGGGATCAAGAGAGGGTTTTTTCAGAATGGGGGTGACAAGAGCATGTTTTAGTTGAGAAGGAAACAGTCCAGTTGAGAGTCAAAGATTAAATAGGTGAGTTAAGGCTTTGATTAGACCAGGATTGGTATTGCGGAGAAGTTTTGAGGGAATTGGATCAAGCGGGCAGGTGGTAAGGTGAGAAGAGGCCAGAAGCTTTGAGACTTCCTCATCAGTGACAGGGGTGAAGGAGCACAGGAGAGACTGGGGAGTGTGAAGGGAGGGTGGTGGAAGTCTAGGGGGGTTGAGTAGTGTAATGTCCCTTCTAATAGTGTCAATTTTGTTTTTGAAGTGCTCAGCAATATCTTGAGCAGAGACAGATGTGCATGGAGGGGGTGGAGAAGGGGAAAGGAGAGTGTTAAAGGTGGAGAAAAGTTGTGCTGGTTTTTTAGAAAGGGAGTTAATGAGTGAAGTAAAGTATGTTTGTTTGGCTTGGAAGAGGCTGGTGTTAAAGGAGCGCAGGGCAGATTTGTAGCTCCAAAAGTCTGATTCTGAACGGGATTTGCGCCAGCGACGCTCAAGTGCACGTGAGTGTCTTTGGAGCGCTTTTGTATGAGCAGTATGCCAAGGTTGAAGTGGTTTGGGTCTAGAACGTTTCGTTTTTATAGGAGCAAGCTCATTTAGGGCAGTGGTGAGAGTACTATAGTAGACAGAGGTAGCCACATTAGGACAAGAGATGGCTGAGATATTAGAGTGAAGAGAGTCAAAGGAAGAAGAGAGATGTGACACGTCTACAGCTTGCAAGTCACGGTAAGTACGTGTTTGGGGAATAGCAGGGGTTGAGGAGGGAGTTAGTGAGAGTTGAAATGTGAGCATATTGTGATCAGAGAGGGGAAATGGTGAGTTAGTAAAATTGGTGGTTGAACAGAGTCTGGTTACACAATTAAATGGTAAAGAGAACGGGGGAATGTGGATAGAGCAGTGGAAACTATGAAGTGCTGAATGGAAAGTGAAAGTAACTGTCTGCCCCGCCTCTATGCCCAGGGCATAGAGGAGGGGCAGACAATATTTGATTGACAGCCGAGATTTTTAAATGAGCTTACAACAGCTATGGATGCTTTAATGAAAAATAGAAATTGGATTTCATGTTTAATTTAAAAAGGACTTTGATTATACAGATTTTTGTGTCTGGGTGACGGGTCCACTTTAAAAAATAAGGGCCGCCCCCTGGGATCGTAGGATTCACTGTGCACACAAACATACCAACAAACCATACTTGTTAGGTCACATGAGCCAATTAACAGACAGAGTTCTGTGTTTTGCTTCAACATTCTTCCTGTTACAGTTAGAGTTGAAGTATTTCTGGTCAGGTGATCTCTGAGGCAGCACAGATAGAGTCACAAAATGGTGGTTCAAGGCAAGAGATGCAAAGGGCAAGATTTTCTTAAATATATAGACCAGTTTGGTAAGATTCTTTAATATGCCAGTTAATATGATGTAAACTAGCTGCTGTTGTTTTTCTGTTCATTTTGGGGGTATAGTTTTCCTTTAAAAAGATTGTGGTGTGATATTAAAAATATCTTTGCTGTTTCATCATACTCATCTACTATTGCTATGGCAGAAGCAAAGGTAGCTATAGTATAGCTATTCTCTGGTAACCAAGCATAAGCCCATATACCACATCCAAAGTAGTAAGTAGATTTTAACATTATTAATCCATAGAGAACTAATTCTTTCAACATAGGTTCCAACACCCTATACTTTTCTTATGTTAGTATCTGTCAAATTACGAGTTGTTATAATAATCCCATCCTCTGCTGGATGCTTTACAAATTCACCACCTGTAGCTGTTGAGGAAAGTACAAACTGGTTCTGGGAGGTGACCCAAATAAAATTTGACAGTCAACCAATGATTTCCCTGTTAGCTCAGAAATTTTTCAATTTTGTTCTTAAGGCATTTAAAGTTCCCACTACTTTGTGGATTATATGGAGTATGTAGTGATTGAGTGATATTCAGGGCTGACATTATTTCAGATATCATTTGCCCTGTGAAATGTGTGCCCCTGTCACTTTCAATGTAGGTTGGTAAAAATATACCTACAGATTACTTCATTTAAAAGCTTCTTAGCAGTTGCTTTTGCTGTAGCCTTAGCAACTGGCCATGCCTCAGGCCATCCTGAGAACATGTCAACACATACCAGTACATATTCATTTGTACCTACTTTTGGCAGTTGGATGTAATCTATTTGTAATCGATGGAAGGGATATTCTGGTTTCGCAGAGTGACGTCTTGGAGATTTGACTACCTGACCAGGGTTATGATGTAAACAGGTAACACAAGAAAATACATATTTCACAGCAAATGCTGGAAATCCAGGTGCTATCCAACTTTTCTGAACTGAAGCAGCCATTGCATTCTTACCTGAGTGCGCAAGTCCAGGTGTGCCTTGGGTAGACAGTATATTAGCCCATTTCTCCAGAGACCTTTGTCATCTCTGGTGGCTCCCAGCTTTGAACACTTTCCTTTTTTCATCTCAGGAGCCTGGTCCTGCATTATAGCCAGGATATCCATGTCCAGGGGTGCTTCGCCAATGAGGCGAGTTGAGGCTCTCGCCTCAGGCGGCAGCACCCCACTAGGTACCAGGGGCAGCAAAAATGCTGCTCCTGGTAATTTAAGAGCAAATTTCCGGGGGAGGGGGGGCAGCAGCAACTGCTGCTGCCTCAGGCGGCGGAGGGGCCAGGATCACCCCTGTCCATGTCTAATGGCCCTTTGTGGTCTTTCTGGATTTACTGTCATTATAGTACAGAGGGCAGCTGCCTTGGCCATGTCATCAGCTTTTGTATTTCCTTTTGCTTCTGGAGTTTGAAGCGTTGTATGCACTTGAACTTTAAGAATGGCTACTTCAGTTGGAAGCTGTAATGCTAACAATAGCTGTTTTACTAAATTAGCATTTTTAATTGGTTTACTTGATGACGTCATAAAGTTTCTGGCCCTCCAAATTGGAAGATAGTCGAGACAAATACCAATACAGTACCTGCTATGAGAAAAGATGTTTGCCCTTTGACCTTCCGCTAGTGTACAAACTGTGATCAGGCCCAGATTTTTGGAAAGGCCACCTAGGCTCCAGCCTAGGGCGGCAGGATTTTAGGGGGCCACATGCTGTTCAACCACACCCACATTGGTTCAAAAACACTGGGGATGCGCTGGAAATACAATCCTTTTTTAAATTTCCCATGCACCAATCCCAATTGCTCCGGTCCAGATGATGAAAATTTGCACGAATAAAGGAGAGGGGACGGCAGTGGGCCTAAGGGCACCCACTATGTAAATCCTGCCCTGGCTGTGATGAATGCTTATAGCTCAGCTTCTTGAGCTGACATATGTGAAGGTAGACTCTGTTGAACTAAAACATCAAATAATGTTACTACAGCATATCCTGCATCGTATTTACCATCATCTGTACAATAGCAAGATCCAGCAACAAACAATCCTAGATCCGGATTTATAAAGGTTCATCCTTTACATTATCAAATCCTTGTATCTCATTTAGCATTAGTTCAAAGCAATCATGTGTTTCAACATCAACTTCTCCCTTTTTGTGGTCGGGGTTTCAGGACATTACATCTTTCTTCATAGTTCCAGCTTCTGCCCTGGAAGTTATTAAAGTGTCCTTATATTCCATAATCTGTTTTAAAAAAATTTTGTAAATGTAATACCATTTTTGATATTCTTTTGACCCCATGTTGGCCCCACATCGTTATGCATTAAGTTCTTAACTTCTTTATTTGCTGCATCACATTCTGCTGTACATCTGTTTAGATACTCCCTCAAATCTTTATACTCATCTATACATTTTTTAATTTCATCCCTTAACTAGTCAGTTTGAATTTTCTCTCTAGTTTTGGGTTGTTCCCCACCTTTTAACATAGAGAACAAACTAGCAACTTCATTATCAGCATTATCTTGATCATCTAATACAGTATATTCCCATCTGGCCAGGAGGTTTGAAGCTTCTCTTTGCTTGCATATTTTTTGTGCCGTTATAAAAACATTCTTCAACTCTGTTAGGTTTCTTTCTACTCTCAGTTTAACATGTCTTTGCCTGACTTTCTAAACCCTTTTTCTAGAGCCACTGATCATGGGTGCTGATTAGAGTCTCCCAAAGGTCCCTATCTAATCTGCCTGTCTCGGGTAATAATGCTTTCTTACAGATGTCCTTAAAGGACACCATAACCCAATTCCCATGATTTTGCTCCATCCACTCTATTGCTGTTTGACCAAGGGGATCAGACACCACCTCCTCATTGGGGTGTCCCAGATGGAGCAACCTATTGCCCATATGCATGTGGTTGGCACATTACTTCAGGCTGTTCCCATAATTGTACTTAGAATTGGAAGGAATGGCTATTTGCTCTTTTAGGTACACCTGAAAGCCCAGGTGTGTGTATTTGCTGTCCTAGATATTCTTGAAACTATGACTGATACACCAATATTTCCCTATAAGTCTGTACCAATTTCATGGGCTTCAAGGTATCCTGACCAAAGTTGGACCTTCAAGGGGGCCTCTGGACAAAAGTTGGACCTTCAAGTGGGGCTTAAACTGAAATAGTCAGTACTCTGCACCCTTTGCCTAAATTCTGCCAAACATTTGTTATTGTCCATATTCATATCAAGATCAGCGATGAAAGGAAGTAAAGGAGGAAGCTTTGATGTGGGTGGTATTGGTAGCTTTAGACAATATAATCTGCAGGGGCAAAGGGCACATATTTAGGAAAGATGCAATCAGGCTGAAAATCTCAATGTGGTGTCTGACTCGATCTTAGATGTTATCTAACTCCAACTACTACCAGCTGTGCACTAATGAGGATAGGGGTAAGACTGCACCTTGGAATGGCCTTCGTATAGAATTTAACATTAGCCACAAGTAACACCATATGCAGTAAAACATTCATCCATATGTTGCATATGTTGAGTGGATTAAAGTTCATGCTGACTTTGGTGCTTATAAGGACACTATTTCCTTATTTTCCAGTGGTCTCAGGATTAGTACAGAGGAAATACATGTACTGACACAGGAGGCATTGTCAGTGTGTCTCTGTACAGCCTCTGCTTCCCATCCAGAAGTTACTCTACTAGATCACACTCCTTGTACAGCTCTGCCACACCCATTGCCAATGGGTAACTACTTGGGGTGCTACTGTACCCCGGCCGCACCTTTTTGACCCCACAATAAGTTTTATCGTGGGCAGCGGGGGGGGGGAGAATTTTGTGTGTAATGGGAACACTGGCACGCAATTTGTATTGGGGGGCTCTGTTGGCAAGTTACGCCACTGCACACTGCTTAGCTCTTGTATGAGCATCATGTTAACTCAATAGGGGAGCTAACGGAGGGGGTACAAAAGGCTGCACAAGCTTAACCAGCAATTATTTCATAGAAAACTAGGGAAGAAAATAAAAATGTACACACACCTCCTAATAATTTCATTAAAGAAATTCAAAAGACATATAGAAAATGAAGGTACAGATATATCTTTATGCATTAGGGAAGACAATAAAAATATACACACACCTCCTCAGATTTTATAAAAGAAATTCAAAAGACAAATAGAAAATGAAGGTGCATTTTACACAACTAAATAGGGTGTTCCAAATACCCGTTTATACCCCTTTCCCAGTCCTTTTCTCCTTGGTTTATGCAACACCATATCCAGCAGCGTAACTAGAGGGGGCGGGCCTTGGCGCGGGACATGCAGCCGGGCCCCGCCCCCCCTCCGTACACCCTGAAACGGCAGCATTTACCTAAAAACACAGTGGTGCGCGAGCTGCCGGGAGGATGCGGGCCCTGGCCCAATCGCACCCCCTGCTCCCCTGGTAGTTATGCCACTGACCATATCCACCTGCCATTCAGACTGTACTGAGCTGACCATCAAAATGGTGAACTTCTTGGTCTGTCATTAAGTTAACATTTGCTCTTGAAAAGGTATAAGTGATCAATGTAAAGATCGCTGCCCAAATCTCGTTCATCATCAGAAAAGGAAATCTATTGGAATATAATCTTGAATAAACCAGGGCATTCATGCTTTGAATTTTGATGAATAATCATTTGATATCTGACAACAGTTAATAACAGTTCCAAACATACTGAATGAAGATGTAAAGATGTACATAGATGTACAAGATGTAAATATTTTAACCCAACAAGCAGCAGACATTCAGTGAGTTTGGGTACGAAGCTAAGTAACTAGAATAACTCAAATTTCTCCCAATTGACCTGAAAACGAATGAAACGTCATTAGGCAATCAAGGGTTTCTTTAAGTGGTGCCTTAATCGACCCCATCATGACATATGAAAGATTCTAACCTTACTGTATCCCCTTCTTCTTTTTAAAAATAATATCTTATAATTAATTGAAGCTTGCCGCCTGACCTTTGCCCAGATGTAAAGGGAACCGAAGATTATATTTCAGCTAATAGCTGACATGCACATTGAAACCATTACAAAGACCAAATCGCACCACTTTCAACTTCTACCAAATCAATAAAATAATAATCCTGACGCAAGGATTAATTGTTTGTTAAAATCCCATTGATTCTGTATTTATTTTGGTTTAGATTGCTGGTAATATCTTGAAATAATTAAAACAGTTGAGCAATTATCCAGTTGTGGGCAGAATCTATTTTGGATTCACTACAGAACTGTCCATTTGATAGAGGTTTTTTGAGCACAAATGCTATTAAGGAATTATTTAATGCTCAGTGGAAATTTGGTGTGGAGTTCTGGCAGGTATAGTATGTTGCTACTCTGCATCCTGCTTTGGTGGCTCTTAAATATTTCAGTTTGAGGTTCACTTACAGTTAGTATCAGTGGCTCACTTACAATTCAGTCAAGGATCACTCTCTACTGCTCAGGTTTCACTGAGTACCCATTTCTCCATGTATGTGGAACTATCATGCATTTAAACAAGAGTTATGGAACAATGGGGCCATTTTCTGAAATCGAAAAAGCGAGGTTCAGGTGGAAATCAGGGGTTTCTAAGTCCCAACCCTTTAACTTATGATGACTAAAATATCCAGCATTAATAGCACTTATTATATGCTCCAAGTGTTATCAGTTAGGCACTTACATACCAATCCCTCTTCCTATATAAGCCCTGATCTTAGAGCAGTTCACTGTTCTTTATAGGTCTATATGGCTGAGTGGTAGACTGTCATGGTTGTTCTGCAGCTTTTCCTGGTGCTGAATCCTGCTGTTGACTGTTCTGTCTGGTTTGCACTGCCAGTGTTGCCCAATCTTTATGTCCATTGTCATTTTGGGTGTTTACATAACAGGTCTGTGACATGGCCTAGGCCAGGGGTCAGCAACCTTTACTATCAAAAGAGCCATTTTGCCCCCTCTTCCACTAAAGAAAAATAGTCTGGAGCCGCAAAACATAACACGGCTTATAAACTTATAAAAGTTTTAACCTTTTTTTTTATTTTAACTGTTACAACAACAGAATACAACAAACAGAAGTGCAGTGTGCATGCGTAGGCCTACTTTGACATATATTAAACACGGAATAGCCCTATTAAATGTTAGTGTTCTCATCAGTTTAATGTTACTTCTGTTTCTGAAGCTCCATGCTGATCTGCCCTCTCTTGTCTTGAGTGTAAGGACCATGATGAATTATCTTGCTGCAGCTCGATCTTGCCTGTCACTCCTGGTGCGAGGCTCCAGTGCGAGGGCTGTATAGACGATGTGACAGGTAAAGCCACAAGACAGAGCCGCAGCTTGCAGGATGAAGAGCTGCATGAGGTTCCGGAGCCTTGGGTTGCCTACCCCTGGCCTAAGCCTTTATTGCCTCCTATTCATTCTGACCTGTGGCATGTGACCTCCTCCCAGGTTATTCTCTCTCTACCCTCTGTAACACATGGAAGTGCTGGTCCTGATCTTTTTTTGCAACTTATTCTTTAGGTTTCTAATTTATAAAATTATTCCTGCCCTTGTCAACACTCTATAATTTTCATGCTATAAGACTTTTTGACTAGTGATGGGCGAATCTGTCGCGTTTCGCTTCGCCGAATAATTCGCGAATTTCCAGCGAAATTCGCGAAACGGAGAAAAATTCGCGAAACGAGTCGCGCGGCCCGATTTTGTCGCGCGTCAAAATATTTTGTCGCGGACGCAAGTATGTGTTATAACGCGCGACGTTATTTTTGACGCGCAGTGCAATTTGATGAAGCCCATCTTCTATGGGTGTTTTGTTTGTATAACCTTTTTTCATCTTTGGGCCTACAAATAAAAATTTTCCCCTTAGTTTCAAGCTTTGTAGTCTGTGATGATAAATGAACATGGTATCTTTTGCTTTGTGTCTGAATGTGCTGAATTGGATTGGACTCCATGGGAAGACCAATACACATGCGTGTTTCACTTAGTATACTGCTACACACATGCCCTGCATTGTTAGAGGACTCCTATCTTGAAAAAATGGCTCCCATTTTGCAAGTTTCTTAAACTTTTAACGTTTGTGGATTTTTTCACATTACCTCTGGTCAACTGGTAATGGTATCTACTACTACTCTATATCTCTGTTTAACCAAAAAGTACCATCTGTACTTCAAATATCTAATAGTAGATTACTAACACAAGTACAACTAATAAATCTGAACAGATAGTATCTGGATGCTTTGTATCTCAGATAAAAATGAATAAACCATATGTTTATGTGAATGAACCTTATATTTACATCATGTAATTGTAATGATTCTGAAATACTATGTAATGTAATTTTAATGACTCCGATTAAGAATAGTCATCGTTGTGTTATTAGAATCCAAACAATTCCAAGTACCATGTGAGTATTAGTTTAGTCAAATGAAAAATGAACTCAAAATATAGAGATATAAAAAATTTTTTTAATTCACAACATATAGCACAACTGGTGCTGTAACAAATAATAAATAAATTAAAGTGGAGGAGGAGGAGGAGGAGCAACAACCCTCTGGAGGTTGTCAACAATGTCCCTAACCTCTCCCAGCTCTTGCCGCATGGCATTTACTTGATGAACTAGGGTGACCAGGAGCTCAGTCTGGTCGTAGTAGGCATGCTCTGTCTGAGTGCCTACACTGAGCCCCTGGTCGTCCCTATCCCACCCTTCTTCCCACCACCACCACCACCCATCCCTAACCCACCCTTCTTCCCACCACCACCACCCATCCCCCCTCTCCCACGGCCCGTCATATTGGGCAACTAAACTTAAAAAAAAATATATATATATAAGGGGGGGGGTTTGGATATTTCGGGGAAGGAAAGGAGAAAAAAATAAAACCCTCAACTAAATCCCCTCAGCAGAAGTGTGCACCCACAAGGAGTACACACACCAGCACAGACAAAGACAAAGACAGTTAGCCCTAAAAAGGGCTATTGGGTGGTGAGCAGGCAAGCAGAAGAGGGAAAACAGTAAACTGAAATCCACAACCTCCACTTGCACTGACTCAGAAAAAAAAAAAGCTCTCTACACAAACTCCACTAGCTAAATCACACACAAATCTCTCACTATCCTGCTCTCTCTACCTCTACCAGAAACGCCACGAGTAATGGCCGCCTCTGCAGCTCCTTATATAGCCAGTGGGTTGGCTCAGGGATGGCTCACATCTTATTGGCTGCTGTGGGTGATGTTTAGTTCGTCGCGCGTCTTTTTGTTTTGACGCGCATTAGCGGCGTCGTGGCTCGTCGCGCGACGAAAATTTCGACGCGCGGCGAAACGAGTCGCGAGGCGAATTTTTGCCGCAATTTCGCGAAAAATTCGCCCGCGGCGAAACGCAGAAATTCGCCGCGAATTTAACCATGGCGAATTTATTCGCCCATCCCTATTTTTGACAGCCAAGTAGTATTACCATTCCATGAAATCATCCATGATTTAAAAAGATAGTTAAAGGGTACCCATCACCCAAAAAAATTATTCAAAATCCTATTTTATCACATTAGTCAAGCAAAATGAACTTTAATTACACTGTATAAATTATTTGAATTTTGTTTTCTTCAGTCTGGGAATTCATAATTATAGCAAGCAGGCAGGAGCCATTTTGTGGACACTGTTATTAAGACAAGCCTTGTATCATCTCAGAATCTTGTTTGTGCACTAGAATGGGGGACCCAATGTCCATCCCCATGTACTGGTTACACAATTAATCTGTGAAGAGAACTGGGGGAATGTGTGGAGAGCAGTGACATGTCGGAAGTGCTGAATAGAAAGTGAAAGTAATTGCCTAAGGAATAGAGGAGGGGCAGACAATATTTGATTGACAGCTGAGATTTTTAGCTGACAGCTATGAATGCTTTAATAAAAAATAGAAATTGGATTTCATGTTTAATTTGAAAAGAACTTTTATTATACAGATTTGTGTGTCTGGGTGACAGGTCCACTTTGATATTCACTGCTATGCCTAAATCTAACCTGTTAATCATGGCTTTACAGGGCATTGGCCAGCAGTCATGGTGTAGGGCACCACTTCCACTTCCCTGAAGGAACCACTGCTAGCTACTAGTACCTGGAGGACACCCATTCAAACACAAATAGAATATACATACTACTTGCAGATAGTGCTCAGGACAGAATCAAACTCAGGACCCCAGGGCTCCAAGACAGAACTGCTACTCACTGAGGGATCATGCTGCCCATCCTTTATATACTCATTGTCTGATTTGTCAGTGGATTTGTTTGTCAGTATTGCCAGGAATGGTGATAATGGCTTTACAGGATGACAAAATAACTCTGTGAACAGAAAGTAATGTTATATTTGTCAGATTCCTGACTCCAAGGTGGTAATTGGACCAGTCCCTGGATTGACTTTTTACTAAGAGCTGTATTCAATAACTCTGTGTTTCCTCACTTCCTAAAAATCCACCCAGCCCCTTCTTAAAGCTATCTAATGTATCAGCCTGTACAACTGATTTAGGGAGAGAATTCCAAATCTTCACAGCTCTCATTGTAAAAACCCCTTCCGAATATTTAGACGGAACCTCTTTTCTTCTAATCAGAATGAATTCCCTTGTGTCTGCTGGAAGGACCTACTGGTAAATAAAGCATAAGAGGGATTATTATATGATCCCCTTATATATTTATACATAGTTATCATATCACCCCTTAAGCTCCTCTTCTCCAGTGTGAACATCCCCAATTTAGCCAGTCTTTCCTCATAGCTAAGATTTTCCATACCTTTTACCAGCTTAGTTGCCCTTCTCTGGACCCTGTCCCAACTGAGAAGGAAAGGGATAAATCTCTGCATGCTTGTTTCCCCTTTATATATTCAGACTCAAACACATATAAAACCCTGTAGCTGCTGGGCTGGTTGGTAATCAGCACATTATGCCATGCATTCTGAATTAATTACTTATCATGCACATATATATTTTGTATGGATTTGGTTTTAAATGTAAAGGGTTGGCAGATCAGCTAAATGTCTATAAAACAGATTCTGCTTGCACATCATAAATGAGCAGTACAGCAAAAATAATATACATCGTGCATATTAACAGATTACCAATTAGCAGTAGAACATGTATATTTCATAATACATGCAAATCAGTATATACATGTGTAGTAATGTAAAGCAGAATATATATAGTCTTAATTCCTTAAGGTACTGCAGCTGGACTTTGTAAGAGAAAGGTACAAAAAGAATAAGTCATGCACAGAGTGCATTAACTACAGTAGACGGCCTCTTAAGCCTAAAGCAATGTTACTGTCAACAGAGATTACCTGCATCATGAATGTCTCGTTAAGAACTTTAATTAGCGCCCATGGGAATGACTCCTGTGGCCTCTGGGTTAGTCTTTTGCATGGAAATGAGTGTATCTCATGTCAAATACTCAAATACTCTCTGGGTCTGATTCAGCTTTCCTTGACTACACAACGGTGGGCAACTGTGCTGTAACTCCTTCAACTCTCCTTCTAGTGTAGGTGACTTCTTTGATACAGCCTGACAGCTAAACTGGTTGCATCCAAGCTATAATGCATTAAAGATTAACAGGAGCCACACTAGGCAATAGTAAATGAGTCATACAGTCTCTTTTTTTTTATTGAAAGGGGATGGGTAATAATGGTCTCCTTCCACTTGGCCACAAAAAACTCTAATTGAAGGATCACATAAGAAATGAAACAGAACTATGCAAGAAAAGGAAATTTAGACGTCCTTTTAAAGCTAAAGAACAAATAGCAATTGCATAGCTGCTTAGAGTGTTACTAACACACACTTAAACGGGTTGTTCACCTTTAAGTTAACTTTTAGTATGTTATAGAATGGTCAAGTCTAAGCAATTTTCCAATTGGTCTTCATTATTTATCTGTTACAGTTTTGTAATCATTTGCCTTTTTCATCCGACTCTTTTCAGATTTTAAATGGGGGTCACTGACCCCCATCTATAAACAAATGCTCTGTAAAACGACACATTTATTGTTATTGCTATTACTCATCTTTCTAGTCAGGTCCTCTACTGTTCATATCCCTGCCTCTTATTCAAATCAGTGCATGGCTGCTAAGTTAATTTGGACCTTAACAAGCAGACTGCTGAAATAGCAAACTGGAGAGCTGCTGAATAAAACATTTAATAACTCAAAAACCACAAATAATAAAAACCATGAACAAATCATCTCAGAATATCACTCTCTACATCAGGCGTGTCCAAAGTGCGGCCTGTTTTCAAATTTACACCGGCCCTCCGTCATGAAATTAATAACAATGAGGCCCCCCAGCACAGTGTGATCAGGAATCCCATAGCAGTAATATTAAGGCACATTAGTGAAATGATCTGTCACTTGGTCTATACTGCTGCCTGTGTGCTGAAGGTGTTAGTAATAGACACGTACTGGCACGTAGTGACGCGCCGCTCTCGCATACTACTTTAGGGCTGAAGGTGTCAATAGACGTACTGACATGCCAGTACAGTGAACTTAAGATGGGTCACTATGTGCCAGTACGTGTCTATTGCTAACACCTTCAGCACACAGGCAGCAGTATAGACCAAGTGGCAGATCATTTCACTAATGTGCCCAAATATTACTGCTACGATTACTCGATTCCTGTAATTTAATGTTAATGGTTCAAAGAATGTCGGGCTGAATGATCGGCCCGCGCACATTTTCACCTCACCAAATCTGGCCCTCGTTGCAAAAAGTTTGGGCACCTCTGCTCTACATCATATTAAAATATAACTCAGAGGTGAAGAACCCTTTATAGAGCAGCATTCAATATACCAATATCTTTTACACTGTGTATAATAATAGATAATGCACTGTTAGCACCCAGTGTTGTGTCTGGGGCCCACAGTAGGTCATCAATTACCCATGGAGTACCTTCACCTCAAGGGCCCACCACCCTAGCCATGAAAGCCCCTCTTATTGTAAACCTACTGGCTAATCTTGCTGCAAATTTCTGGCTGCCGATAAATCATTTCCCCACACTGAATGTGTCTGGTTATAGGTCAGCCTCGGGTGGTGGCGCCCACCAGGAATTCTCCAACACTGTGCAAGAACTGATCAGTCACATTTCCTTAAAAAACTAGACATTGAAAATTATTTAGGTCATTGAATTGTATCCCTATTTTGGCTTAAAAGGTCAATTACCAACTAGGAGAGTAAAGTATGGACAACATTGGACTCTCTTTGCAGGAGGATAGACCTTTCGCTATGTGGAAGAAGCATGTGAGGGTATTGCTGAGCTAACTAGAAAAATAGACACCGGGGTTCTTTGCAAAACAGTAACAAAACTTTAGGCTTTATTCAATATAAAGCTCCACATGGTTGCAATACTTACATCACAGGAGGTACATCAATAAATGCCGGGTACAATCAAAGATGTAGCAGACACAGCAGAGATGGCACCACTGGAGGAAAGAATACACCTGACACCTGGTGATCCGGATCCCTAAACTAGACGTGGAACAGGGATAGAACAATAACCTGTTTCCCTCGTCAGTATTGCGGTCCCTTCACTACAGGCAAGCAGAGCGTGGGGGAGAGCTACTCCCATTAATCCTCCTTGGTGGAGCTTAAAGCTGCTCTTACTAACTGAAGTTCACCAACTTACTCTCTCTAGAGAGTTCTATAAAAGTGGTTATCCTGCACACTAGATAACTTTGTTCATGGGGTCCCTGTTCCCCGACTTCTCTAAGGGGTTGTCCCTTTAGGGCCTAACACTTCTAACTCCAGGCTCAGGGGCCATCCACACAGATCAACTGCTGCAGGTCAAAGAGAAAGGACCTCCCCCTGAAAAGCACTATGTTACAGTGATGCAGGATATGGTCATCAACCTACGGACCATTGTAACTAAGTACAAATGACCACAGGGGTTTTAACCCAGCAACAAGGAGATGGTAGGCACTGGTAGGGGAATGAAGCCATAGGGGCCATTTAACCTTTTGTCAAACTCCAGTAGAATATGAGCTACGCATATTGGATCTACTACATAGCCCTATATCTACTGTCAACAGAAAAACTAGCCCTGACTCAAGGTGGACCTTATGCTCAAGTTCATACTTATGTCTACTCTTCACTTGGACTTTCTGAACAAGGCTTTAGGCATACATTCTATGTTACAGTGATGCAGGATTTGGTCATCAACCTACAGGCCATTGTATATAATTACAAATGGTTACATGGGTTTTAACCCAGAAACAAGGAAATGAGGCATAGGGGCCATTACAACTTTTTACCTTTCCTCTCATACTTTTGGTCTACAGTCCGTACAGAATAATAATAATAATAATAATACTTCTCATTCACAGAGTAAGGCAAATCCAAATAATTGCCACATGTATTCCAGTTTCATACCTTTCAGAAAGTATATTAGAATGTTTTCTAACAGATTCCTTGAAATGCAAAGTTTTTAGCAAGTTGTCTAGCCAGACACGAACTGCTTGGGTTAGAAGGATGGATTTTGTTAGCACAACCATAATTCTCAATATAATTATGACAATTATGTGTAAAAGGCAGGCTGCAAATTTTATGGGGTGCAATTGTTTCTTTGGGAATTTAATAAAATAAACTATACTGATTGGGAATATAACTTCCTCCAGAATAACAAGTAACTATCAAGGACACAATCCTGTACATTAGAAAAAAGCATTTACGGCACTAATGTAGGCCAGATGCAAACCAGTTTATACAATGAAGTCAGATAGCAATATGTAGGGCCCATGTAGGGCAGCTTTTCCTCTACCAGCTTTACACATTCTCTTTACACATATTAAATATGCTACAGTATATTAAAAAGCTTTAAATACAACATTCTACTATATAAGAAAAACAAAATTGTGTGTCTGTAATGCTTTCTGGCAATCCCCAAGCAAACTCCTCACATGTCAACCGATATTGGTTCCACAAGTACCTTGCCGAGGGGTTAACAAATAAACCAGAAAAGAGGTAAGTAGTAGGTAAACACAAGTAGAAGGTATCCACACAATGTTCTACCAAACCTTTTGGTACAAAATTTTAGACACCAAATATAATAATTTTTTGGTCAAACTCCAGTAGAATATGAGTTACACATATTGGATCTGCTACATAGCACTATATATACAGTGAACAGGAAAACTAGCCCTGACTCCAGGTGGACCTTATGCTCAAGGTCATACTCATGTCTACTCTTTACTTGGACTTAAGGGTAGGACTCCACGAGCGTTTTCAGCGCAATCCGACGTGATGCGTCTGCATACGACAGTTGTGTCGGATCAACGCTGAGACACCATGCAACAATTCTATTACTTACCTTATTTTTGTCACATGCGTTTTGTCGCAGCACATTGGATTGCGCTGAATACACTCGTGGAGTCCTACCCTTAGGTCTACTTGTTCCTCCTTGCAACACAAGAACAACACATATTTTGCCCATTGATTCACCCATGGGGAGTAGCAGACTGATGAAAATTGAGTTGCATTTGAATTCACTTATCTCACTTTTTATCAGGTGAAAACTCTATTGAAATCTATGGGAAAAAACTGGAACTGAATTTGGATTGAATTGAATCTCGTCCATTTTATGAAAAATAAGTCCAAGGAGGTTGCTCTAACTTTTCTGCTGTCCATTGCATCTGCAAACATGCATGAGAAATAATTTGATATATATGGAAAGGACAGGAGATCAAAAATCACAGACCACTTTCCACTAACAAACTATGGAAAGCAAATTTATATCAAACAAGGGCTAAATAACTCATCCATAATAGGCTCATACTTATCTTCATTAAAGAATAAACAGAAAATAGATGTATGTATATATTCATTTTAATAAAGCATACACAGGCCTGTCAAGGAGGAGAGGAAGCAGATACAGAGAATTAACACCTGAAAAATGGTTAGAAATGCTCTTTTTAATATACTTACATTTCTGTACTAACCAGACCTATACCAATAGCAATCCATGTTGTAAAATGACCAGTGATCCATGCTTTAGGCCTTGGGATGCACTCTCAACATAGACCTCACCCCTGCTCTTTCCCATCTCTGCCCTCTCCCATTAAGGTTAAAGGGATCCTGTCATCGGAAAACATGTTTTTTTCAAAACACATCAGTTAATAGTGCTACTCCAGCAGAATTCTGCACTGAAATCCATTTCTCAAAAGAGCAAACAGATTTTTTTATATTCAATTTTGAAATCTGACATGGGGCTAGACATTTTGTCAATTTCCCAGCTGTCCCTGGTCATGTGACTTGTGCCTGCACTTTAGGAGAGAAATGCTTTCTGGCAGGCTGCTGTTTTTCCTTCTCAAGGTAACTGAAGGAGTCTCAGTGGGACATGGGATTTTACTATTGAGTGTTGTTCTTAGATCTACCAGGCAGCTGTTAACTTGTGTTAGGGAGCTGTTATCTGGTTACCTTCACATTGTTCTTTTGTTTGGCTGCTGGGGGGGGGAAGGGAGGGGGTGATATCACTCCAACTTGCAGTACAGCAGTAAAGAGTGATTGAAGTTTATCAGAGCACAAGTCACATGACTTGGGGCAGCTGGGAAATTGACAAAATATCTAACCCCATGTCAGATTTCAAAATTTAATATAAAAAAATCTGTTTGCTCTTTTGAGAAATGGATTTCAGTGCAGAATTCTGCTGGAGCAGCACTATTAACCGATTCATTTTGAAAAAAATGTTTTTCCCATGACAGTATCCCTTTAAGGTTTATCAGAACAAAGGGCCACTTTAAGGTAATAGTGGGCCCAGGGAAAGATCTATTAGGTGGGACCCACAGCTGCCAAAAACAATTAAGCAGGTGAACATCAAAATAATCAGGCAGGATATAAAGAAATAGTCTTTGCTTATTGAGTAGACATGAGGTTCAGAGGTCCAGGAGTTCCACCCTGGATCATCAGTCATATTAACGAATAAACTGTAACCACAAATACTAGGTTTTATTAGAAAGATTCCTGAGGAAAATTTCTCCTAAAAAAAGTTAAAAATATAAATACAGCTTTCTACAATACCCCCATTCAGTGGGCATTCAGTGTGTCCACTAAATGGTTAGAATATAAAAATAAGGTCATATTTTTGTGTGTTCAACAACTCAGTAGTTCCATATTGTTACATAAATAAATGTATCCGACATCCAGTCCTTTCAAACCCCGTTTTTCTTAGAGAAAGCATTTGACATAAGTATTATGAGGTCATTTATTTGTATTTGCAAGTAATGCTTTTCAGGCAAGGTAGAAGTTATTTTACGTTTTTCAGGGGACAAGAAAAAATTTTTGTAAAATCCAGGAAATGTATTATGCATAATATATTGGTGGGACCACAAAACTACAATGTAAAATGAGGGGAAACTTGAAATCAGGGGATGTAAAATGGGGGTTTTACTGTACTTGAATAAAGAGGAGATATTACATTGACAGTGTTTTCTGGGACAGAAGCAAAGCGTTTTCACCATGGAACCAATGGATAAAACATGAGATCACTGACAACATTCTTACTTTCATGCCCAAATGTCATCAGGAACAGTGTTTAGCCCATAAGCCAAGAGTGTTGCTTAAATTAGTATTGCCATTATAAAAAAACGTAAAAGCCTAATCAGCAGTCTCATGGCTGAGGCCAATTAAAACCGATGAAATGTTTGCATCGTTCATTGTGGAAATGATTATGAGGTTACCTCATTAGACGGGACAGAATGCTAAGATATTAAAAGATCACTGACTCAGATGCCTGAAAAAAGGTTCATATAAAAAACTGAGGACAGCAGGAGGACTAGATCATGATTATAGTTGATAGGCAAGTAGAGCTTGGGTAATGTTATGCCAAGAGGAGGCAAATGTCTACAGCAGTTATAGGGGACCTTACACATAGGGGCCCATTTACTTAGCTCAAGTGAAGGAATAGAAGAAAAAATACTTTGAATTTCGAATGGTCGAATATGTCTACTTCGACCATCGAATAGGCTACTTCGACCTTCGACTACGACTTTGAATCGAATGATTCGAACTAAAAATCTTTCGACTATTCGACCATTCGATAGTCAAAGTACTGTCTCTTTAAAAAATACTTTGACCCCATAGTTCGCCACCTAAAAACTACCGAGGCCAATGTTAGCCTATGGGGAAGGTCCCCATAGGCTTCCTGGTCCCAATAGGCTTCCTTCGATCGATGGATTAAAATCCTTCGAATCATTAGATTCGAAGGATTTAATCGTTCGATCGATTATTCGTTTGATCGTAGGAATAGCTCTAAATCCTTCGACTCCGATAGCGAAGTCAAAGGATTTACATTCGGCAGTCGAATATCGAGGGTTAATTAACTCTCGATATTCGACCCTATGTAAATCTGCCCCATAATGTTCTTGGAAATGTTTACAGGCCAGATTATATTAAAGTGATTATTTCATAGAAATACATTTAAAGAAGCCCTGGGCAGTAGGGGGCCCAAAACATCACATGGGAGGCTGCATTCAGAGTTTTACTCGTGTCAGCTTGAGAGGAAAAGTCCTGCATAAGAGGTAAAAGAGCCTTGAGATGTAGTGATGTGAGGCTTGACCCAAAACCTGTGAGCACTGGCTGGGTGGTATCAGGTTGAAATTTGACCAACCGTTGTGGGTTAGGGTTGGGTGTGGGTCAGACTGGGGAAGTACATTCCTCCCTGATTGCTAAAGATTCTGTATCTTGAAACTAGAGGCACTCACAGAAGTGGTTTATAGAGTGAGAAAACGCAGTTACAGGTCGAGTGAGAGTCCCACAATGGCAACATTTTGCAGGTTAGGGTTGGGTGCAGATTAAGGTTTTGTAGGTTAAGGCCAGGTGCAGGTTGAGTTTTTTCTGATCCGCACATCACAGTTGGGACGGTATGATAGAATGGCTACACTTAAATTAAAAACACTGATATGGTTTGGGCCGTACTTATACATCTCCTACCTTGTAGGTGTATATAGAAGCATACAAGCAGGACAGCACAAAAGGAAGTCATAAAATTGATATAATAATTAAATTGGACGTACACTACACTAAATATTGATCTTTTCTGTTAATTCAATATATAGAGAAGAAGAGACTGTCATTTAGAGGGTGTAGTATAATCCACCGATAAAATATAAGATAAGCCTTTAAATATGATATTCATCTTGTGGCTTTTATATCTAAGTACCTTAGATATTGGTAAGGTACCTTTAACTTTAATGTGACTACCTCCTTTAGATCTGTTTCCAACCTCCCAACCCACAGCCAGTGGGCCTACAAAAGATCCGGCTTAAACAATTAAGCAAAAATCTATCAATTCTGGAGAAGCTAACTGTTACTATACTTGTACAATTGACTCACAAGCTGACTGATTACTACCTGCTAAGGGGAGAACAAGAAATCTTTGCAAAGATGATAAGTTTAAAAAATTTTAATTCTTAAAGGAGTTGGGCTAATTTCATACAGTAGTAGAAATTAATGACAATAGAAAAAAAAAATAGTTTTTATATATTGATCAGAAGTGGCAAGGGAAAAGCAAGTGGAAACTGACTGTTGGAAGCTAATAACATCAGGCAATAATAAATAACTTCCATACTAACGTAACATTTAAAACAACAACAATAAGACAAAACATTTTTCTTCCATGCGCTCCATGTACTTGTTGCCAACTATGAAACTGAAGAAAGATGTTAACATTTTAGGTAAACACTAATTGCGAGAGAAGATCAGAGGTGCTTTTAGCTAAAGACCTTTAACTTACAACCATTCCTCATTTCTATATAGAAAAAAGAGAAATTGAGGAAAGATAATAGTAAGTAAGGAGAAGTGATTAAGGAAATAAAGAAATCGAGTGAACAGAGAAGGAAAATACTCTGAAGAGTGGGCCTTTAGCCTAAGGTTTTCTAGTGGACACAGTTCATAACTCAAAAGACCATTGTACAAATATATTAAGCCTGGTGCAATGTTCTTCTCCATCTCTTAATTAGCATGAGAACATGATTGTTAGTTCCAATGAGCTGTAAAGTTTTTTTGACATGAAACTACGTAGACAGGGAAAATATTGACGTAAGAGGTGGGCCATTTTCTCCTATGGGTTTAAGTTATGTTCTACATCTGACTCAATCTGTTGCCTCCCAAGCAAATTCTAATTATGTCTGGTCTCCTAATTTAGCTGTTGCTCTACCAGCATTAGCTCAAACATAATCACAGATAATTTCCAATTGCTGCAGTCAACCCAATAGATAGTTGCTCAAAAGAAACCATGCTCGAGCAAACTCCCATCCACAATTTGATAGAAATAAACTTAAAAGTAACTTAAAGGGATACTGTCATGGGGAAATTTTTTTCAGTTAATAGTGCTGCTCCAGCAGAATTCTGCACTGAAATCCATTTCTCAAAAGAGCAAACAGATGTTTTTTATATTCAATTTTGAAATCTGACATGGGGCTAGACATATTGTCAATTTCCCAGCTGCCCCAAGCCATGTGACTTGTGCTCTGATAAACTTCAATCACTCTTTACTGCTGTACTGCAAGTTAGAGTGATATCACCCCCTCCCTTTCCCCCCCCCCAGCAGCCAAACAAAAGAACAATGGGAAGGTAACCAGATAACAGCTCCCTAACACAAGATAACAGCTGCCTGGTAGATCTAAGAACAACACTCAATAGTAAAAACCCATGTCCCACTGAGACACATTCAGTTACATTGAGAAGGAAAAACAGCAGCCTGCCAGAAAGCATTTCTCTCCTAAAGTGCAGGCACAAGTCACATGACTGGGGGCAGCTGGGAAATTGACAAAATGACTAGCCCCATGTCAGATTTCAAAATTGAATATAAAAAAATCTGTTTGCTCTTTTGAGAAATGGATTTCAGTGCAGAATTCTGCTGGAGCAGCACTATTAACTGATTCATTTTGGAAAAAAAGTGGGGTCAGGGGAAAAACTCAATAAAATCGAGCGAAAACCTGAATTTTACAAATTTTGACAATTTTAAACCCGAATCACTAAATTTTTTTCTGGTTATCTCCCAAAAATCACTTTTTTTTCCAGATTATTGGACAAAACACAGCTCAAACCACAATATCTTTAAAATGTAAAAATCTCCCATTGACTTTTACGTGACCTCAGCAGGTTTGAGATAGCAGATTTTCAGATTTGGACTTTTTACAGCTTCGGGTATAATAAATTGCAAAAAATTTAAGTTTTTGTTTCCCCCATGTAAAATTCAAGGTTTTGCCAGAAAAAAAACCCAGACCAGAAAAAATTAAGTAAATAACCCCCTCATTGTTAAAACAGAATCAGCATGTGATTATTTTGGCACAGGTCTGCTTTTTCTGCTGATGCAACCATGGTATTATTTCATGGTGGCAATCAGGCCTGGATTTATGTTTTTAAGATTTATGCCCTAGGCCAGAGGATCTTCTCTCACCTAACAACCCTCCACCTCCCCCCATGAGCATGTGCATGCACAGGATTCCAGAGCCAGAGCACTGGGGAGATTTAAAAATGTTGCTGTGCTAGGCCCAGGCATTTATGGCCTTCTCACCAATCCATGCCTGTGGCGATAGCTCCTAGATTCCTCAGTGTCAGTAGGTGCATGATTCAACAGAAGTTGGTCCGACACAGCTAAAAATAATTGCAAAAAGCATTTTTGGACACAAGCATCTTTCACGAATGACGTCAACCTGCACAACATTGGTGTCCATTTTTAACAACTGTAAATATTTTGACAAATACCAACACGATTTTCTAGTAGAAGTAAATCTAGAGCAACTGGACTTGCTGAGTAATCATTGAAGATGATTCACTACTCATCCGAGCAACTTCTTCAATTCAACTGACTGGTATGGGAAATTTTTTTTAGCCAAGTTTTGCCGTGAAAATGACGCCCATAGTCTCATAGGTGAAAAAAATTGTCACACTTCAAAAAAAAAATTCCCAATTTTTTGCCGTATGTCAAAAAAAATTGTCGCCCATAGACTACTTCAATGCATTTTGGTGAATTTTCGCCATTTCATGCATTTTCAGCAAAGCTAAATGGGTCAGATTCACCCTTCACTAATTCCAATACCAAAACCATTCAGTATTCAAGCACAAGGGCCATTACTTGTAACAAAATAACAGTCAACGAGATGCAAAAAAAATAATGCTATTATTTCCTAGTACAATAACAACGTTTCTCCAATCTTCCAAGAACACAAATACTGTTCCGTGAATCTCGCATCTGCACAGAGTTAACATTTCAACCCGTGCCAGCACTCTGCTGAGAAAACAAAGGCTGTAAAATATGTGTATGAGATAGATTAACCCATTTACAAACCACTGTCATAAAAAAAGAAACATTTCATGTGTGCCTAATAACAATGCACTGGGCTGAACTGAAGTGGTATGGTGGAGGGGGACTCATTCAGTTTTATTTTGAAAAAAGTTATAGAATTTTTTTGTGTATTGCTTAATTGTGTATTTGAGTATTTTCTAGTATTCATGTGAATATATCTGCTCGCTGTCAAAAACAGTAGTCCTGTCTACCAGGCATGCTGGCATCTTTCTTGTGAGTGGCTGGGTCTATCTGTGCCGGCTTCAGAACACACCACTGGCTCTTTGTGCGCTTATGTGCATGACCAGTATACTGTAAACTGTTTGTTTCAAATCTCCTATTTAACATTCATGCAGGACATGAAGTCCTTTTGCTGCTATCATTCACTATTTTCATGCCTGACCTTTTTTCAGTCATTACCTGCCTTTTGGCAATGGGCCCGCCCTGGATACGGACTTCACTGCTGCCTGCCCTGACCTTTTGCCTGAATATAGACTATGTATTCTGCTGTCTGATGTTTTCCTTGGACATTTAAGCCACTGGTTCCATAGTCCTCCACTATCACCTCCTTCTGGTCACCTGAGAGAAGTCAGACCACCATAGTTTCTAGGGTGACTGATGAGAAAAGCAGCTGCTGTGCATTTCTTTCACAGCATCTTGGATCCTGCAATTTGGACACATTAGCTAAACAATGCTATTTAAATAAAATTAGATGATTAGTAAAGAATAAAACACTTTAACAATAAAAATTAAAGCAGTTACAACAAAATGGTAAATGCTACAAAGACCAATTAACTTGTTATAACTTACACTCTCTCTTACAGGTGACTTTATTGGCCTAAAGAGGTAAAACCTTTACTGTAGGTATGACATGTCAATGGCAAAAAGGGCAGGGAAAAGACCAATGTTCGAAAAATGAGTGTTACACGCCATTACTGAGGAAAGAATAGCAAATGAGAGGCCTGTATGCAGGGTAACCTGGGGTATAGCCATAAATGGCAGAACTGAGTTCAGACGCCATATTGAATGGTTTAATGAAAATAAGCCGTGTTGGGACAGGCAGAAGTCAGTGGGAATGTCCAGAGAGCAAGCCATGGTCAATACCGAGAGATCACACAAAGTGGGCAGGGGACCAGGACAAGAGTACAGGAACAGGGAGAAGGCTCAGAGATTTGGAATGAGGAATGATACAATGGAGCTGTAGGCTAGATCTGGCTGGGGAGCTCAATGATCAAGCAACCGAGAGTTTCTTGTAACAGGCTTATAAAGGGGGCTAAAATGCTAATTGAGAACACTTAAACTAAATGAGGAAGGTGGGGCAAGAGAGCAGCAGAGAGAGGTAGTATAAGTACATCAGGCTCCTAAGCCACCAACACTAAGAAGCCCCTGTGGTTTAGGAGAATACTGAAGATACAGTTCAGAAGGCAGATAAACGTTCAATTCCTTGAATTTCCTGACAATGTGCCTTTAAGGTTTCTTTCCATTCCTCAATTTTTTTGTGTGGTGGTTGAAGCAATATTTCCTCCACATTTATGGACTGGAGGGGAATTTGCAATATTTAACTTAAAATTACATACCATCCCTTTGAAAGTGAATTAAACTATACATCAAGCAAACACAGATGCTACCTAATGGAAGCCAGAGACATACATTTAATGCACACATCATCCAGCACATTATTAGTCACCATTTGCACAAGTCAAGTTACTAAAAAGGGCACTGGGCATCAATTACAAGAGATAAAGGTTCATGCAAAATTATGCCATCTAGAAAAACCCTCTTTTGATACCATTGGATGTCAGTGTAGGTTCTTCTCACTGTTGGTTATTTCACAATCAAAAGTGTGCCAGATTTTTCCAGATGTAGCCACACTATGTAAGTCACAAAGTTTGCATTTAATGTGCTTTTATAAGTGAACAATTGGTGTGGGCTGAGTACATTTTATGTGAAATCACAGAAAGGATGAGGTGCTGCCAGGGTTTATACACTGCAGCCAACTTAGTAGTGGAGATACACAAGCCCATTTCCAAAAATAGTGGGAAACACTGTGTAAAATCTAAATCAAAAGAGAATGAGATGATCGCAAATCATTTAAACCTTATATTGTATTGCAGATAGTACAAAGACAGCATATCAGCTGTTGAGAATGAGAAACTGTATTGTTTTCTGAAATATATATGCTGAATTTGATGCCAGCAGCACATCTCAAAAAATATTGCAACAATTTAAAGGCCTTTTTTTAAGGTTACTCAGTGTAAAATTGCAAAAAATATGAGGCTTTCATCATCTACAGTACACAATATCATAAAAATATTCAGAGAATCTGGAGAAATCTCTGTATGCAAGGGACAAGCCTAAAAGCAATATTTGAACTGCATTAAAACAGACCCAATTCTATAGTGGAAATCACTGTTTGGGCTCAGGAATAATTCCCAGTTACTTGAGAACACAGTTAGTAACTGCATCCATAACTGCACCATTTAAAGAATATAAACATTATCCAGAAACATTGTATCCTTCTCTGCTCCCAAGTCTATTTACAGTAAGATAGACTGAGGCAAAGGGGAAAACTATTCTATAGTTGAACAAATCAAAAGGTGACATTTTTTGGAAATCATGAATACAGCATCCTCCAGGCTAAAGAAGACAAGGGCGATCCTGCTTGTTGGATATTTATCTAAAAAATTGTGTTTCTCTTCTTGGTATTGTTCTTTATATGACTTAATCATCTCAATGATCTTCAGAATTCTACTGACTTAATAATAACCTTCATTACTCTGTTGCTGCTGACTTTTAACATTTCTTTTGCGACTTCTAACATTCTACTTGTGCTTTCTGCTTAATGTTTTTCTATTGGTTACATAATACTGATAAAGTGCCTTTCTGAATTCTATAGTAGGACAATGACCCATCCACCCATATTTAAATATATATTTATATTCCCTTAATAAAAACAATAATACAGTGGAATGTAAAATAGCTCCCGTCAATTGTTCTGTGTCAAAATAGTTTACATGGAGTTTTCATGTCCTTCTACAGATTAAAATAGTCTTTAAAGAACCATGACTAAAGGTAGAATTATTAAAGTAATTTGCCACTAAAGTTATCAATAAAGGTACAAAACCAATAACACTATGACTTTTAGACATTCCCTGATTTCCATGCCAACTGCCAGTCAGTGCCCAAAAAATTTATGTTGCAACTTGTTTAATACACACTTTGTGACAAAATGATCATCATTAGTACCAGCCGATGTAATAAAGCTGAAGGCTTTCCCAGTCTTAAATTCTCAGAGGAATTCCCTAGTGTTCCAGTCCCAGACATGAAGTTCAATTAATTAGTACTTAAAAGGTGTGAAATGGTGACTTCATTTTAATTTGCTCTTTAAGTGAAATCAGCAATGTAGAGCCAATGGGTGGTTACGATGTGTTGTGGAGCAAGCAATTTCCATAGTGTCAGGGCCTGTGCTGAGTTTGGATTTATTAAATTTAAGTACAGTAGATTTTTTCCAGTTACCTCCACCCAACATGCATTACCATTAGACTCAAAATACATTTTTTTCTGACCCTTCAGTAAAGGGCAAAGTAGAGAGTGACATTTTCAGTTGCACAAAGGCCTAGATGATGTTCATGTTGCATCGGGGTTATTGTATCAATCCTGAGGAACAAAAACAGGGAAGAGTCATGGTTCCCAGTAGCTCTGTATCTGTCCTATCTTGGTTGGCCCCTATGTTGGTAACACTACACTTGCTCAGCATGCCCTGGCCATTGTTGAGTTCGGATAAGCACACTCTGCTTGGGGCAGGTGGTATCACCAGAATGTGTGTACAAGAAATTAGGAAAAGAGAGAAGAGAAGAGAAGAAAGGAGTGAGAAGAAACTAGGAAAGATATGAGCAAGGATAGAGTAAGAAAAGCTTTTCATTCCATACTCATACTCATACTATACTATTACTAGTCTAAAACTGATGTTCCTCATAGGTTGGAGGCAAGTATAATGCCTTGTACTGCATCAGGCACCTTCAGTCCTCATGAACCCTCCATTTTTAACACCCCACTGATTCCAATAATTGTAGCCCTAGCAATCTTCTTTGCAACTTGAAAGAGGTAGATTTGGTGAAAAGGTAGCCAAAATATTTTTTAAAAGTGAAAAATCTTTATTAGGACATACATTAGCGTTTCGTGCCGAGGTGGGCACTTACTCATAGGCTCATAGATGGAATATTGGGCCCCAGTTATAAAACAGAACTAAAAGGTCAAAGTTGGCAGATTTTGACAATTCATCCAACTTGCCTATTTTTTAAATTGAAATTTCATGCTGGAAATATTTAATTTAAATAAATTATTGACAATGACTTTCACCAACAACTTATAACACATTGTTAAAATGACCTGGTGATACCGTTTCATTGATAGTCTGAAATGAACAACCTCAACCAATATCTCAGTTTTATCTGACTTTGTCTTAAACTTATTGAAGCTACAATCAATGAGCAATAAGAACAGTTACAGGAACTGGCAATGTGTGGTCCATTTGCTAGATATCTACTCAGCCTCTTTATAATAGGGTTCTTAAAGATGCTACAAGGATGATATTCTTTCTCTTATGTTTTTTATATTTGGTAACATTACATGGATTGATAGGGAACTGCAATAGAAAAGTTAGTTTGGCCTTAATCAACTCCAAAATACTAACAGGCTCTTACACAAATGCAAGTGCAATGTGCACAGTGCAATTTCGGAAACAATTCACCATATTTTTTACCCAGAATGAAAAAAAAATGTCTTTTTTTAATGCAAAGTCCTTGTGCAAGTTGTGTCAGGTGCATTAAAGGAACAGTTCAGTGTAAAATTAAAAACTGGGTAAATAGATAGGCTGTGCAAAATAAAAAAATGTTTCTAAAACAGTTAATTAGCAAAAAATGTAATGAATAAAGGCTGGAGTGACTGGATGTGTAACATAATAGCCAGAACACTACTTCCTGCTTTTCAGCTTTCTAACTCTGAGTTAGTCAGCGACTTGAAGGGGGGCCACATGGTACATTTACCGTATATACTCGCGTATAAGCCGAGATTTTCAGCACCCAAAATGTGCTTGAAAATCCTACCTCGGCTTATATGCGGGTCAGCTGCCTTACCGGTAAATTTGTAGAGATGAATCCCACATGATCCCCCTCCCAGCCGCGAAGAAAGAGCAACAGCGCAAGGAGTGTGTGTCACGCTGCCGGCTGAAGTGCGGGTGGTGCGCACGCTGACGTCATCAGCTCAGCGACGTGACAACTCCGGCGCCGGCTGCAGGAAGCAGTATCCCCGGCTCTCCCCTTCTGCCTGCCAGCATCTCCAGGCTGCCCCTACCCCAGCGATCGATTAAACTTTGAAGGGGCCCAGCTGCAGAGAGCAGCTTCCCCTCCCACCCACTAACAACTCTGGGCAGCCTTTGAAGGCGATCTGCGCCTACTACAGGGAGCAGCTTCCTGACTCTCCCCTCCCATTGGAGCAAATTTATCGGTAAGGCATCTGTCTTCTTAATATATCTATTTTATCTACCAGAGGTTTTTTTTTATCATTGTACGATGAATTAATGTTTTAAGCATCATGGCTTGATTTTTAACATTAAACCGACTGTTTGATATTTCGGAGACTTTTCTGAGTTGTGTCTAGGCTTATACGTGAGTCAATACGTTTTTCTGGTTTTCATAGGTAAAATTAGGTATCTCGGCTTATACTCAGGTCGGCTTATACACGAGTATATACGGTATGTTCAGTGAGTTTGCAATTGATCCTCAGCATTCAGCTCAGATTCAAAAGCAACAGTTATGACCCATGTGGCCCCCCTCAAGTCACTGAATGGTTAGTGACTAGTAACCAATCAGTGGAAACCAATAGATCTGGAAAGCAGGAAGTAGTGTTCTGGCTATTGTGTTGAATATACAGTCACTCCAGCCTTTATACATTACATTTTTTGGCTAACTATATTAGAATTTTTTTTTTTATTTTGATCAGCCTATCCATTTATCAAGTTTTTATTTTTATACTGAACAATTCCTTTAACACACAAGCAGATGGGCTCAACATATTCACTTTTTCAATGAACGAAAGGAGAGCACTCACCCGCAGATTAACTGCTGATATTTATTATTCACATTGCTTAACAGTGTGAATAATAAATAATTATCAGCAGTTAATCTGCGGGTGAGTGCTCTCCTTTTGTTCATTGAAAAAAGTGGATCATTTTGGATGTCTGGCACATCCGTGTGAAAGGATTGATGCATTCCGCAAAGACGCCATTAATAGGCTGAGCGTGGATCTTCACAGTTGTATACAGGGCTCAACATATTCATAGTGAGGATTTGTCAACTTGCAAACGATTAATCAGAAAAAAATAAGTGCAGGGAATTTATTTAGCAGCAGGTATGCATTTTTGCATGTCTGCACTTGTGGCTGTGATCATAAATGAGCCCTCCTGTGCGTGTGTACAGAGATGGGGAAAGGTACAGTGGAAAGTCAGAGTCAAACATGGAGAATGGAGTAAATATAGGATTAAGGACTGATATAAAAATGTATATAGAGGTGTAAAATGGGGATACGGTATACAAAAAGGCTTCAAATAAACATCTGTTCCAGGATTTTTATTTAATTTAGGTGCTCTTGTTCAGTATCTGCCAAGACAGGGTCAGAAGGTCTGACTAAATTTATACAGACATTCCTTGACAAAGGAACATAAATTAACCAACCAAACTCACTCACCATCTCCCCCCCCCCCACACCAGAGGCATTCTGAATTCCCAGTTGGGGGGCACACTTTCCTAACTGTAGTGTTCTCACCTTTTTCTACATGAACCCTCCCAGCCTCTGCGCCATGTACAATGGCAGGGGTGAGCCAGCAAGCAACTGACAGAATAAATCAGGATTGCTGTATATGAGAATTGTTTGTTTAACCTTACAGACATGCCCAAAAATTTAAGTGGATTGAAATGGCAGAGACCTTTCCAGGAAAACATCAGAGCAAGAGAAACATTCTATCAAAGGTTATCTCTCAAATCATGATTTAAGTGCTTGCTAAAATGTTGTCTTCGGCACAACTAACAATTCTTACAACTTCATTAGTTCTACAAAATCTCTAATCATCAAAGGAAAAATAACATCATTCCATTTTGTCTCACAGATCCGTTTTCTTTGTAAAGCAATTTTCTCCCAAATTTGTAATCAAATAAACATCATTTAAAATTTGGCACAGGCGAAATTGCATGGGCTTCAGATTCATACACAGTAGGATCACCTTGGTAGAGGGGTTTATTCGCCAGGTTATAACTTAGGTAGAATAAAATCAGTGGCAACATACTTATATATACGTATATATATATAGGTATGGAACCTGTCATTCAGAATGCTCAAGACCTGGGGATTTCCTGATAACAGACCTTTCTGTAATTTGGATCTTCATACCTTAAGTCTACTAGAAAAATCATGTAAACATTAAGTAAACCCAATAGGCTGGTTTTGCTTCCAATAAGGATTAATTATATCTTAGTTGGGATCAAGTATAAGTTATTATTTAATTATTACAGAGAAAAAGGAATCACTTTAAAAAATTTGGATTATTTGGATAAAATGGAGTCTATGGGAGACAACCTTTTGATAATTCAGAGCTTTCTGGATAACGGGTTTCCAGATAATTGATACATATATGTATATATGTCAGCATATCAGCATATTTTAAATTCAGTCTAGAGCAGTTGTTTTCCATAGTATTAAACTGGGATGGTGAATTCCTACCATGACACTAAAGGGGCAACTAATGGCACAATTTACTTTATCTCTTCGTTTATTTTGTCTTTTACCTTCTATAATTGTATCCACATTGCTCTTCCCCTTTTTTCTACCCTGTATTTCCCCCCTTTTCCCCTTTATACAGATACAAATTCACCAATGGTACTGATTGGGAAATAGGCACTGCAACTGCTAGAGGCACCAGAACCTATAGGGGACCCTGTGGGACTTATAATTAGCTGCAATAAATTTAGAAAACAGATAATGTGTCAGGAGTCGAGGCGAGTCCGAAGGTAAGAGCCTCCCCCACGCTTCCCACTGAGTTGCGCCCTGAGGGTTGAGACAGGACGTTCCCAGATAAGGAATAGCAGGAGTGCTAGATGAGCCCACAGAAATAACAGTTCGTAATAAGGGCTAGCACTTATCTGCAGGAGACGAAGCAAAGTCTGGAACAGGCCGGGTCATACACAGGAAAGGATCAATAAGCAGGTACCAGTTGAGGGAAATCCAGAAGAGTAGTCAGAAAAGCCAAGGTCGAAGTCAGACGAGCAAATACAGGAATCCAGGGATAATCAGAAGAGTAGTCAGTAACAAGCCGTGGTCGAAATCAGTATAACATCAGTAATAAACGCTCAGTGTCAGTAAGACGATCACCTCGCACTGGGCCTAGGTCGGAGTGACCTTTTAACCCCAGGACGCATGTTGGCGTCAGAACGCGCGCCTGCGTCAGAACGCGCGCGCGCACATGAATGCGCGCCCGCGTCAGAGCGCGCGCGCGCACGTAAATGCGCGCCCGCGTCAGAACACACGCGCGCATCAGGACACGCGCTCGAACCTGCAACAAGCGCCGGAGTGGAAGCACAGGCCTGGGGAGATGTCGGCTCAGCTTGAGCCAGATCTTCTGGATCCCGACATTGCCCCCCCTCAAAATGCAACCTCCGGGTGCATGTGGAAGCCGGTCTGTCAGGATGAGATCTATGAAACAACTCAATAAGTTGAGGAGCATGTAAATTACTCACGGGTTCCCACGAATTCTCTTCTGGAGGAAAACCTTTCCACTGGATTAAATATTGAAGCCGACCTCACCGGTACCTAGAATCCAAGACGGCCTCCACTTCGAATTCCTCAACACCTTCAATGGTTACTGGAGCTGGGGGACTGTGGTCTCTTCCCGAAAAGGTGTTCTTCACCACAGGTTTCAATAAGGCTACATGAAAAACAGGGTGAATTTTGTAAGTAGCAGGCAATTTAAGTTTGAAAGTTACCTCGTTCACACGTCGAATAATGGGAAAGGGACCCAAAAATCGTTGACCCAGCTTCTTAGACGGACACAGAAGTTTGATGTGCCGGGTAGACAGCCACACCAGGTCTCCAACTCGAAACTCAGAACCCTTCCTTCAAATTCTCGTTGATATAATCTTTCAAGACCGATAGTTCGGGCTCAGACAGAGGGTAGATACGTCCGAAAGGAATTGGAGCCCCTGGAAGCAAATCTATAGGACAATCATAAATTCGATGAGGAGGTAGTGTGTCAGCTCCCTTTTGATCAAAAACATCTATGAAGTCCTGAAGAAATGAAGGGATAGCCTGTAAACGAGGATCTTGAGATGAACACAAAGCAAATGCTTTAGAAGTGGTCTTGGGCATGAAGAAATGAGAAATACAAGCCACAGACGAAAATTGTAGTACCCCAGTGCTCCAATTTATTGAAGGATTGTGCAATTTCAACCATGGAAACCCAAAAATTAACGGGAAAAGAGGAGAGGACACCACATCAAAAGATAAAGTCTCAACATGATTAGAGTCAGTGATAACAATAAGTGGTGTGGTCTCTAACAACACTGGTCCGGAGGAAAGTTGGGAGCCATCTGCTGTCCTCACCAGAAATGGTTGAGTCTTGGGTCGGGTCGGAATATTATGAGCTAATAAATTCTTTATCGACAAAACAACCACAGGCTCCCGAGTCTATGACGACTTTACTCTCTAGGAACCCTTGGGGCCACTGTAGAGAAATAGGGACAATGAGCATAGGCAATTCTCGAGAGGAGGAGGATGAGGATGGAAAATAAGTCGGATGAATATGCTTACCCCCTGGTCGGGTAGGACAGTTCCTCAAAAAATGACCAGACAGACCGCAGTAGAGGCATAAATTGTTCTCCCTTCTGCGGGACCTCTCCTGGGCAGAGATAGCTGTTCTTATAAATCCAATCTGCATAGGTTCAGGAGCAGTAGTTATAGAGGCAGGGGAGGAGATGGATGACGAAGTTGCAGAGACGTATGAAGACAGAGGGGCTTTAGGAAGTACCCAGGATGCTCCAAAAGAAGGTGTTGCAGCTCTCTCTGCGCGTCTCTCCCTTAGACGACGATCAATCTGTACACACAGGTCGATCAAAGACTCCAATGAATTAGGTACTCCTACTCTGGCTAACTCATCCTTCAGAGTAGGACTCAAACCCAAGCGGAATTGATGTCTGAGGGCCTTGTCGTTCCACTCGGTGTCGGTGGCATAAGTGCGGAAATCCGTCACATAATCTTCAACTGGGCGTTTGCCCTGACATAGAGTCCGGATTATAGTTTCAGCAGTGTCGGACCTCTTAGGATCGTCATATATCTGAGCCATAGCTGAAAAAAATATGTCCACACTAGCCAATAGGGAGCTTTGGGTTTCAAACAGACGATGAGCCCAAGTCTTGGGTTCTCCGGATAATAGGGACATAATTACTCCCACCCTGATCTGTTCTGTAGCATAAGATTGACTTTTCAAGGAAAACATGAGTCGACAGTCATTTTCAAAAGCCCTGAATTTAGCTCGATCTCCAGAAAAGCGTTCAGGGAGTGGTATCTTGGGCTCGGGCGTCGGATGTGTGGACGAAGAAGCTACTCCCGGGAAAGCAACCGAAACTGGGGGTCCAGGAGGAGGAGCAGCAGCAACAGTCATGTCTTGCATCTGGGTCTGTAATTGTTGATAGCCCCCTTGTAAATCTCGAACAGCCTGAGTAAGACCAGCTAATTGCTGAGCAACAATTTCTAAAGGGGAAAGAGCTGGTTCTTCGGACTCCATGGCGAGGTGATACTGTCAGGAGTAGAGGCGAGGACTTATAATTAGCTGCAATAAATTTAGAAAACAGATAATGTGTCAGGAGTCGAGGCGAGTCCGAAGGTAAGAGCCTCCCCCACGCTTCCCACTGAGTTGCGCCCTGAGGGTTGAGACAGGACATTCCCAGATAAGGAATAGCAGGAGTGCTAGATGAGCCCACAGAAATAACAGTTCGTAATAAGGGCTAGCACTTATCTGCAGGAGACGAAGCAAAGTCTGGAACAGGCCGGGTCATACACAGGAAAGGATCAATAAGCAGGTACCGGTTGAGGGAAATCCAGAAGAGTAGTCAGAAAAGCCAAGGTCGAAGTCAGACGAGCAAATACAGGAATCCAGGGATAATCAGAAGAGTAGTCAGTAACAAGCCGTGGTCGAAATCAGAATAACATCAGTAATAAATGCTCAGTGTCAGTAAGACGATCACCTCACACTGGGCCTAGGTCGGAGTGACCTATTAACCCCAGGACGCATGTTGGCGTCAGAACGTGCGCCTGCGTCAGAATGCGCGCGCGCACGTGAATGCGCGCCCGCGAATGCGCGCCCGCGTCAGAGCGCGCGCCCGCGTCAGAACGCACGCGCGCATCAGGACACGCGCTCGAACCTGCAACAAGCGCCGGAGTGGAAGCACAGGCCTGGGGAGATGTCGGCTCAGCTTGAGCCAGATCTTCTGGATCCCGACATAATGTTTTGTTCCCAGATTTGAGTGCCTCAGTGATTTTAGTGTGAGGCCCAATAACTAGTCATTCCACTGCTAAAAAAGTTAATGTAGGAGACACTCATATCATTTAGTAAATAGATCCCAAAATAAACAACTGGTATTGCTCTATAATACACAGTTCATATCAATAGTTAAAATGTTAATTAATGTGCTAATAATCAGTCAGTTCAATGGGGGCAGTTGAATTTACCTTAGTTTTTAATTAATAGTGGTCAGTGAAATGTGCCCCTGTTATGCTTCTCTGTATTGCCATTGCTTGATATTCAAGTTACATAAACGTCAAACCAACATCTGTAAGTTACGTTAAGTTTCTGGGCAAGTAAGTCATTTCACCGCAACAGCCCCACCAATTGTGGCCTTGTTACCAAGTGTAACCAACTGTGCTTTTTAAATGTTTCATTTCAGAGTAAAACCTTTATCAGTTTCCCTCCCAGTGATTCTACAGCATAAACCAATCAGAGATGAAATGAAAAACTCAGAAAATGAAAAGTCAGATCTAAATTTATATTTTTAATTGTTTATTTGAAAACGTTGTGAACAATAATAACAATCATTATTATTATGATGATTAAAAATATAATGTTCTAAATTCTTCAAACTAATTTTCTCAGCCTAAGAATAGTAACTCAGGTCTCCTCCTCACATACAGTATCTCTTTGGATGCTTTGGCGGATGAAATTTAGGAAGAGACGGCTTAATTCCTTCTGCTCTTTTCTGTAACCTGTTCCATTTTTCTTGGTTTTATATTGAGAGCGGCAGAAACTCTTTCTCACATTAAAGCTGAGACATTTCTTTTTGGACTTGGATTCATGGGGTTCATGTTGGAAGTAATAACAGTCTGTAGGCAAACTCAATGCGCTTTCTCTTATTTCTTCTGCTTCCTCATACTCAATCTCTTTATCACTTTGGTGCTGTCTCAGCAGAGGCGGAATCTTTTTTCTTTTTTGAGGTTGTTCTGTAGTACCAACAGAGGCACAAGAGGTCCAATAGAACAACTAACTTTTTTAATGACATTAAGTCCTATGTGAAAAAAGAGAAGAAACTTGTCATAAAGAACATTATTTTCCTAATAATGTTAATATTATAATATTCATATAGTATATTGTAAGATTACAGAGTTAAACACTGATAAGCAACATGCCTTAGATAAAAAATGATTTGCTAATTATCATCTATATCCCTGGGCAGTTTCTAAGTATCATCTATTATAGCTTACCATCATTTCTTCTTTAAGACTAGATGTATTCTCAGTAGGAGTCATGAGGAGCTTAATATATGGGTCAATCCACAGGAAATCCTACAAGACACAGATATAAGTTAGTATTTGTACCTAGATAGAGAACTGGCTAAAAGATAGACTACAAAGAGTGCTGGTAATTGGAACATTTTCTAATTGGACCAGTGTTGTTAGTGGAGTACCGCAGGGCTCTGTACTAGGTCCCTTGCTTTTCAACTTGTTTATTAATGACCTGGAGGTGGGCATTGAAAGTACTGTTTCTATTTTTGCAGATGATACTAAATTGTGCAGAACTATAGGTTCCATGCAGGATGCTGCCACTTTGCAGAGTGATTTGTCTAAATTGGAAAACTGGGCAGCAAACTGGAAAATGAGGTTCAATGTTGATAAATGCAGGTTATGCACTTTGGCAAAAATAATATAAATGCAAGTTATACACTAAATGGCAGTGTGTTGGGAGTTTCCTTAAATGAGAAGGATCTAGGGGTATTTGTAGATAACAAGTTATTAATTATTATAATTATGGGCAGTGTCATTTTGTGGCTACTAAAGCAAATAAAGTTCTGTCTTGCATAAAAAAGGGCATTAACTCAAGGGATGAAAACATAATTATGCCTCTTTATAGGTCCCTGGTGAGGCCTCATCTGGAGTATGCAGTGCAGTTTTGGACTCCAGTCCTTAAGAGGGATATAAATGAGCTGGAGAGAGTGCAGAGACTAAGTGCAACTAAATTGGTTAGAGGGAGGGAAGACTTAAATTATGAGGGTAGACTGTCAAGGTTGGGGTTATTTTCTCTGGAAAAAAGGCGCTTGCGAGGGGACATGATTACACTTTACAAGTACATTAGAGGACATTATAGACAAATAGCAGGGGACCTTTTTACCCATAAAGTGGATCACCGTACCAGAGGCCACCCCTTTAGACTAGAAGAAAAGAACTTTCATTTGAAGCAACGTAGGTGGTTCTTCACAGTCAGGACAGTGAGGTTGTGGAATGCACTGCCGGGTGATGTTGTGATGCTGATTCAGTTAATGACTATAAGAATGGCTTGGATGATTTTTTGGACAGACATAATATCAAAGGCTATTGTGATACTAAGCTCTATAGTTAGTATAGATATGGGTACATAGAATTTATTTAAAAGTGGGAGGGGTGTGTGTATGGATGCTGGGTTTTCCTTTTGAGGGGTTGAACTTGATAAACTTTGTCTTTTTTCAACCCAATTTAACTATGTAACTATGTAACTAAGTTAGTTAGACAATTGGGCACAATAAATCAGTGACGGTAGTAAAAGCCAACTGTCAGTCAAACATCATGGGCTACTTGAAACCAATTAGGTCAAACACAGGAGCAAACTATACTTCAGTTTTATTGCTGGGCATATGAAATGTAATTCATCAAACAATGAATCCCATCCTAATCATTTTATCTCTGTACAAAATATCTTAATGATACCATCTTACCCAAATGATGACTTTGTACAGCTCTGTATCTGGTCTTTTGAGCTGACTCTCCTTCGGAGGAATGGGACACAGCAAGCCCTGCAATAGGAGATAATCAATTACTCACTCAGTAAAACACATATTAGTAAATCCTATAACAATCTGCCTTGTATAGTGTCAATTCACATGTGTTTAAACACTTGGTTTATGTGTTAATTGCTATGCTTTATACAACTGATTTTTGCAGTGTGTTTCTATAAATCAGAATTTCATACATCTGTGATTATTCTGTGATGACAGAAATATTCAGAGCCATTAACCTCTATGGAGATGAAACTCGGTCATTTAAACTTATCAAGTCGCACCATGTTAACTTTCTCTTCTCTGCAATGTGCATTAGTAACCCAGAAATAAACATTTGAATAAAAGGCAAATACTGACTTACATCACATCTTATATCTTCAGGGATTAGTAGAACAATTGGCTTGGGCTTCTCCTGTACAAACAGGGCATCGCTGGTCTCTACATCTCTGTCCTTTTCAACTGACACAGGGCAAACTGGCCTGTATGAGAATATTTCCTTTGTATATGAATATTTATTGTAATCTTCTTTGATATTTTGTTCCTGTAAGAGAAACATGCATGGGTCAGATATTTGGGACAGGGTGCTGTACATTGCATAGAAACCATATAACTCATTGGTACATTAACAGATAACACTAATAATAGGCACCCACAATGACTCAGATACAATTCCCATATATGAATAGAATAGAACTTACTCTTAAAATTCCAGTAAATATCAGCAGAGTGAAGATTAGTGACTTCATGGTGGCATGCAATCACTAATCTGACAGTCTCTGCTTAAATTTGCTCTTATACCAGCTTGTTTCTGGTGCACCATTATGATGTCATCACTAATAACCATGGTGGCCATTGTGATGTCGTCACTAACAATCATTGTCATATGACATTAAACACCACAGGCCAAGTCGGATTTTATGGGGGATATTTAGATAGAGATAAACGGTGCATAACTGCCCAGATAAAAAAAGCTCTAATATAAAATGTTGGGGAAATATAGAATAACTGTTAATGGGGCATTAAAAAGCCCCTTATATAATTTTCATAGCAGGAAGTTGTTATTTTCTTTATTTATGTCATATTATTATTATTACTAATATTATTATTATGTTTATTGCATTACTTTCCATTACTAATCTTAAACAAACGACTGTATGAACCTGGGATTTAGGTTTGAGGGATAAGACTGGTGTGCACAGAATAGAAATCTTTAAATCAAATACGATACTACAAAAAAATACAACAACCGAAAACATGTTATAAGAAACAGTTACAGGGCAAATACAACGCCAACATTTCTATGTAGCAAATATTATTAGAACTTACTCGTAAAAATCCGGTGAAAATCAGTAGCGTAAAGATAAGTGACTTCATGGTGGCATGCAATCACTGATCTGACGATCCCAGCTGTGAGCAGCTTTTATACTCTTGAGTCAGGTGACCACTGTGATGTCATCTCTAACAGCCATGATGACCATTGTGATGTAATCACTAACAATCATGGTCATGTGACATCAGCTCTGTGGGGAGATGGGGACTGTGTTAATAAATAAGATTTAAAGCAATGAAAGTGTATAGAAAATGAAAATCATTCCAATCTAATGTATCAACCATGAGTTGTATATTGTAACTAATAATAATAATGAAGTCACAGCAGGGTGAAAATTAAAGGGCTGCAGCTCCTTGTAAATAAGGGGATATATCTGAAGGGCTGTAATTATAAAGGAAACATACACTACAATTGCTTTGGGGGGGGGATCCAGGAACTACATGGGGTGCAGTGGAACTAAAAAGCTGCTGCAATATATGATATATATAAAAATATTTTGTTGCTAAAGTTTTGGGGCTCAATAATCTTGCTGTTGGCCCAATAACCAGTCATTCCACTTCATATAGGAAAGACTCATATCATTCAGTAAATAGATCCCAATAGAGACAACTGAAGTTAATCTATAATAAGCAGTTCATATAAACAGTTCCATTAATTAATTTGCTAATTAAAAGTCATTTATTGGGGGGTAAGTGGAATTTGGCCTATATTTGAACTGCACCCACCTACCTACTCCTGTCACACTGTTCTGCACTGTCATTGCTGGATACACATTACATACGTTTCTTTGAAAATAACAAGTTTTTGCATAAGTTACATACGTTGCGTATGAGAGGGCCCAGTTATCTTGCTGTGGGCCCAATAACTGCTCGTTATAATTCTGGAAGTTCATTATATAAATTAGCAAATGGATCCTAAAATAAACAGCTGATGTTAATCTAAAAATGAGCAGTTCATATAAACAGTTAATAAAATAATTAATGAATGTTCTAATTAATCAGCCAGTTTATTGGTGGTCAGTAGAATTTGCCCCATCATGCTTCTCTGCATTGCAATGCCGGATTTACACTTTGGGTGCCCCTAGGCCTGCTGCTGTTAGTTGCCCCCATCCCCTCCCCTTTATTTGTGCACATCCACAAATCTTCTTCATTGGTCCTGGAGCACTGGGGATTGGCACATGGGACATTTTTAAAGACTATTGTATTTCCAATGCATACCCAGTTTTTCTGAACCAATGTGGGAGTGATTGGGCAGCATGCCGCCCCCTAAAATCCTGACGCCCTCGACCCGGGCCTTGGTGGCCTTTCCACAAATCGAGGCCTGTTGCCATTACTTGATACAAAAGTTACATGTTTGGAGTAGGGATGCACCAAATCCAGGATTTAGTTCAGGATTCGTCCAGGATTCGGTCTTTTTCAGCAGGATTCGGATTCGACCTAATCCTTCTGCACGGCCAAACCGAATCCGAATCCTAATTTGTATATGCAAATTAGGTGCAGGGAGGGAAATCCCGTGATTTTGCAAAATCCTATTTGCAAATTAGGATTTGGATTTGCAAAGGATTCAGGGGTTCGGGCAAATCCAAAATAGTGGATTCGGTGCATCCCTAGTTTGGAAGGCCAAACTCTACTTACCCCCAATAAGTGAATTTTAATTAACAAATAAATGATTGGAACTGTTTATACAAACCACTTATTATTGATTAACATCAGCTGTTTCTATTGGGAACTATTTTATGTTCACATAAATAGTTAATAAAATAATGAATGATTGAATGTGCTAATAAATCAGCCAGTTCATAGGTGGTCAGTAGAATTTGCCCCATCATGCTTCTCTGCATTGCCATTGCTTTATACGAAAGTCACAAAATAACTTTATTTCTAGACTATCACACTGGCATGCACGGCCGTATTTAAATTTGTTTCAGCTTCTAAGAGGGTTTTCTGTCATGCAGCAAGCAGGCAGTCGGTAGCCCCAAAAGGGCCAGAACAGAGGTACGAGGGCTGCCAGTTGTCTAGTAGGGCAGCTACTGTAGTAAATGAGGCATACCCTTCAGAAAAAATGTGAGTCCTCTAATGTAAGGTTACTGAAGAGAAACCCAGGGACAAACCCTAAAGTGCATTGTGCTATGGATGTTACACTCATTTTCAGTTGTCCATGCTGCTTTTGGACAACTCACACTAATACAACATACTTTATAGCCACTAAACTAGGGAAAAGAGGCAGGAGCACTCCAACCCCCTCGCCGTATGTTTAATCCAATATACTGGAAGCCTTTTCTTTTTAGTGGTTACTTTTACGTTCTCAGAAACTTGCTCACCGCTATTCTAAAATGGTTCCGGTGCACTTGCCCCGAACCCTCCGCTTATAACTTTCCAATGCAGTAAATTGTGGGTCACTCACCGCTCCTGTTCGGTGGCCCGGGTGCTGCACCCCAAACCCTCAGCATGGGGCAGACATCAAAACTTGAAAATCGGCAGTTTGGCACGCACTCGACAGGACTCCAGACAGCGGTAAAATATCACTTCACTTAATTACACAAACATCTATCGTCCTAACTAGAGATGTCGCGAACTGTTCGCCGGCGAACTTGTTCGCGCGAACATCGGGTGTTCGCGCTCGCCGGAAGTTCGCGAACGTCGCGCGACGTTCGCCATTTTGGGTTCGCCATTGTTGGCGCTTTTTTTTGCCCTCTCACCCCAGACCAGCAGGTACATGGCAGCCAATCAGGAAGCTCTCCCTTGGACCACTCCCCTTCCCTATAAAAACCGAAGCCCTGCAGCTTTTTTTCACTCTGCCTGTGTGTGCTGAAGAGATAGTGTAGGGAGAGAGCTGCTGCCTGTTAGTGATTTCAGGGACAGTTGAAAGTTTGCTGGCTAGTAATCGTTTTGATACTGCTCTGTTATTGGAGGGACAGAAGTCTGCAGGGGTTTGAGGGACATTTAAGCTTAGGTAGCTTTGCTGGCTAGTAATCTACCTTCTACTGCAGTGCTCTGTATGTAGCTGCAGTGGGCAGCTGTCCTGCTTCTGATCTCATCTGCTGACTGCTGCAATAGCAATAGTCCTTGTAAGGACTGCTTTTATTTATTTTTTTGTTGTTTTACTACTACTACTACTACTACTACTACTACTACTACTATAAGAGCCCAGTGCTATTAGTCTAGCAGTGTTGGGGAGTGGGACTGGTGTGCTAATCTGCTGCTCCTAGTAGTTCAGCAGCACCAACTTTAATTTTTTTTTTTTAATATTCATTCTTTTTTTATTTAACTTTTTTTTTATTTTACTACCGCTGTAGTAGTGTATAAGTTGACCTTTTAGGCATTATTTGCCCTGTAGGCATTTTTTGCCCAGTGTGTTATTCAACCAACTGCTATCTAGCTGTGTGCCCGTGTTCACATTCTGTCTAAATATCCATAATATTACCGTCTCCAGAAAAAACACCGGAGTGACTTTTTTCAAGCAGCCATAATAAATTTTACGTAATCCATATCCATCGCTGTAGTAGTGTATAAGTTGACCTTTTAGGCATTATTTGCCCTGTAGGCATTTTTTGCCCAGTGTGTTATTCAACCAACTGCTATCTAGCTGTGTGCCCGTGTTCACATTCTGTCTAAATATCCATAATATTACCGTCTCCAGAAAAAACACCGGAGTGACTTTTTTCAAGCAGCCATAATAAATTTTACGTAATCCGTATCCATCGCTGTAGTAGTGTATAAGTTGACCTTTTAGGCATTATTTGCCCTGTAGGCATTTTTTGCCCAGTGTGTTATTCAACCAACTGCTATCTAGCTGTGTGCCCGTGTTCACATTCTGTCTAAATATCCATAATATTACCGTCTCCAGAAAAAACACCGGAGTGACTTTTTTCAAGCAGCCATAATAAATTTTACGTAATCCGTATCCCTCGCTGTAGTAGTGTATAAGTTGACCTTGTAGGCATTATTTGCCCTGTAGGCATTTTTTGCCCAGTGTGTTATTCAACCAACTGCTATCTAGCTGTGTGCCCGTGTTCACATTCTGTCTAAATATCCATAATATTACCGTCTCCAGAAAAAACACCGGAGTGACTTTTTTTCAAGCAGCATTCTTATATTTTACGTAATCCGTATCCACCGCTGTGTATACGTTGACCTTGTAGGCATTATTTGCCCTGTAGGCATTTTTTGCCCAGTGTGTTATTCAACCAACTGCTATCTAGCTGTGTGCCCGTGTTCACATTCTGTCTAAATATCCATAATATTACCGTCTCCAGAAAAAACACCGGAGTGACTTTTTTTCAAGCAGCATTCTTATATTTTACGTAATCCGTATCCACCGCTGTGTATACGTTGACCTTGTAGGCATTATTTGCCCTGTAGGCATTTTTTGCCCAGTGTGTTATTCAACCAACTGCTATCTAGCTGTGTGCCCGTGTTCACATTCTGTCTAAATATCCATAATATTACCGTCTCCAGAAAAAACACCGGAGTGACTTTTTTTCAAGCAGCATTCTTATATTTTACGTAATCCGTATCCACCGCTGTGTATACGTTGACCTTGTAGGCATTATTTGCCCTGTAGGCATTTTTTGCCCAGTGTGTTATTCAACCAACTGCTATCTAGCTGTGTGACCGTGTTCACATTCTGTCTAAATATCCATAATATTACCGTCTCCAGAAAAAACACCGGAGTGACTTTTTTTCAAGCAGCATTCTTATATTTTACGTAATCCGTATCCACCGCTGTGTATACGTTGACCTTGTAGGCATTATTTGCACAGTGTTTTCTTCAAACCGCCATCTAGCTGTGTGAGCTTGTTCACATTTTGTCTAAATATTGATAATATTATCGTCTCTAGAAAAACCACTTGAGTTACTTTTTTTCAAGCAGCATTCATATATTTTACGTAATCCGTATCCACCGCTGTAGTAGTGTATACGTTGATCTTGTAGGCATTATTTGCACACTGTTTTCTTCAAACTGCCATCTAGCTGTGTGTATTATCGTTTCCAGAAAAACCAACTGAGTTTTTGTTGTTGTTGTTTTTTTAAAAATAATGCCAGGCAAAGGCAGGCCGCCACGCAGAGGCCGTGCTAGGGGCCGTGCTGCTATGCAATCCTGTGGCCCTAGCAAATTGCCCAGTTTTAAAAAGCCAATGACCCTGAACTCCCAAAATGCTGAAGAGGTAGTTGACTGGCTTACACAGCACACCCCATCCTCTACCGTTTCTAACTTTACCACAACATCCTCCTCATCCTCCACTGCTATGGCCACCCCACGTAACACTTCCTCCACCACCGGTGCCCCATCTTCACTGGAGTCAGAGGAGTTATTTTCCCATGAGTTTCTTGAACTGAGTAATGCGCAACCATTATTGGCAGAAGAAGATGAAGGAGATGAGGACGTTACACCAGATTTAATTCTGGCAGAGAACACGACAGAGATGGACATAATGATGAGTGATGAGGAGGAGGAGGAGGTCCCCGCTGCTGCTTCCTTCTGTGATGTGTCAGAAGAAATTGATGCATCTGAGGAGAATGATGATGAGGAGATTGATGTTTTGTGGGTGCCTAGTAGAAGAGAGCAAGAGGAGGGTAGTTCAGATGGAGAGACGGAGAGTCAGAGAGGCAGTAGGAGAATAAGACTTAGAAGAAGCAGGGAGGCCAGCCCGCAGGGATCAGTAGGGCAACAACATGTATCGGCACCTGTGTTCAGCCGGCCAACGCACCCGCCATTGCCGCCAATGCCGCCAACTTCTACTGTTACCGCCAGATCGCAGACTTCCAAAAAGTCAGCAGTGTGGCATTTTTTTAATGTGTGTGCCTCTGACAAAAGCATTGTAATTTGCAATGAGTGCAGTCAGAAACTGAGCCTTGGTAAGCCCAACAGCCACATAGGTACAACTTCTATGCGAAGGCACATGAGCGGCAAGCACAAAGCACTTTGGGAGCAACACCTCAAAGGCAACAGGCAAACTAAAAGTCACACTCCTTCTGGTCCAGCATCTTACTGCTCTACCTCTGCTCTCCTTGACCCATCTGAACCACCCTCCACTCCGCCTTCCACCTTGACCACCTGTTCCCATTCCCAGTCATCTGCCACCAGCCAAGTTTCTGTGAAGGCCATGTTTGAGCGTAAGAAGCCAATGTCTGACTGTCACCCCCTTGCCCGGCGTCTGACAGCTGGCTTGTCTGCACTCTTAGCCCGCCAGCTTTTACCATACCAGCTGGTGGACTCTGAGGCCTTCCGCAAATTTGTAGCAATTGGGACACCGCAGTGGAAGGTACCCAGCCGCAATTTTTTTTCTAAAAAGGGAATACCACACCTGTACCAACATGTGCAGAGCCAAGTTACCGCATCTCTGTCACTTAGTGTTGGGCCAAAGGTCCATATGACTACTGACGCATGGTCCTCCAAGCATGGTCAGGGCAGGTATGTCACCTACACTGCCCACTGGGTGAACTTGGTAATGGCTGGGAATGGGAAGCAGGGAATGGGTAGCTCAACAACAACAACAACAGTGGAGTTGGTGTCACCGCCACGGATTGCACGCGGTTCTGCCACCACCTCTACTCCTCCATCGCTCTCTACCTCGTCTTCTTCCTCTTCTTCTTCTTACTCTGCTGCTGGGTCCTCCTTCTCCTCCTCCACACCTGTGCACCCCCAGCTCCCCCTAGGCTATTCGACGTGCCAGGTACGCCGTTGTCACGCTGTCTTGGGGATGACGTGCCTGGAAAGCAAAAACCATACCGGATCTGTACTCCTGTCATCTCTGCAGTCACAGGCCGATCGGTGGCTGACCCCACACCAACTGCAGATCGGAAAAGTGGTGTGTGACAATGGAAGCAATCTGTTGGCAGCGTTGAGACTGGGAAATTTAACACATGTGCCCTGCATGGCACATGTGTTAAATTTAATAGTCCAACGTTTTGTCTCCAAGTACCCAGGATTCCAGGACGTTCTCACCCAGTCCAGAAAGGTGTCGGCCCATTTCAGACGTTCCTACACAGCCATGGCACGCCTTGCTGACATTCAGCAGCGCTACAACATGCCAGTCAGGCGTTTGATTTCTGACAGCCAGACTCGCTGGAATTCAACGCTCCTTATGTTGGAACGTCTGCTGCAACAACAAAGGGCCGTCAACGAGTACCTTTTTGAACTGGGTGGTAGGACTGGATCTGCAGAGCTGGGGATTTTTTTCCCCCGTTACTGGGTGCTTATGCGCGATGCCTGCAGGCTCATGCGACCTTTTGAAGAGGTGACAAATATGGTCAGTCGCACCGAAGGCACCATCAGCGACCTAATACCCTTCGCTTTCTTCCTGGAGCGTGCCGTGCGACGAGTGACAGATGAGGCTGTAGACCAGCGTGACGAGGAGCTGGAAGCGCACGATTTATGGTCGCAATCACCAGAACGAACCCAGGCACCTGCTGCAACGCAGGGAGAGGTGCCAGAAGTGGAGTCAGAGGAGGAAGGTGGCTTTGTGGAGGAGGAGGAGGAGGACCAACAGGAGCAGGCTTCCCAGGGGGCTAGTGGTGACCTTTTGGGGACCCCTGGTCTTGTACGTGGCTGGGGGGAGGAGACCGTGGATGATGCAGTCCTTGATAATGAGGAAGCGGAGATGGATAGCTCTGCATCCAACCTTGTGAGAATGGGGTCTTTCATGCTGGCATGCCTGTTGAAGGACCCCCGTATCAAGAGGCTTAAGGAGAAGGACCTGTACTGGGTCGCAACGCTACTAGACCCTCGGTACAAGCATAAAGTGTCAGAAATGTTACCAACATACCACAAGTCCGAAAAGATGCGGCATTTACAAACCAGCCTGCAAAACATGTTGTACAATGCTTTTAAGGGTGATGTCACTTCAGGAACTCATCAACATTCCAGGGGCAGAGGTGCCAGTAATCCTGCCACGAGCACACCTGCAAGGACAAAGCCCTTTGGCCGGTCTGTAACGTCAGACATGCAAATGTTTTTCTGTCCAAGGCAGCGCCACAACCCTTCGGGATCCACCCTCAAAGAACGCCTCGACCGGCAGGTAGCGGACTACCTGGCATTAACTGCAGATATCGACACTCTGAGGAGCGATGAACCCCTGGACTACTGGGTGCGCAGGCTTGATCTGTGGCCAGAGCTGTCACAATTTGCCATGAACCTCTTGTCTTGCCCAGCCTCAAGTGTGCTCTCAGAAAGGACCTTCAGTGCAGCAGGAGGGATTGTAACTGAGAAGAGAACTCGCCTAGGTCACAAAAGTGTCGATTACCTGACCTTTATTAAAATGAATGAGGGGTGGATCTCGGAGGGTTACTGCACGCCGGAAGACTTGTTCTGACTTCTATGCAGCTGTCCTTCTCTTCAAGCCTCATGACTCCACACACAGCTGTCCTTTAGCGTCCTCCTCCCTCCGCCACCGTTACAAACTAGGGTGCAAACCCTACTGGTTTAATTTTTTCTGGCCTCTGTGCTTCAGTGGCTGCAACCAAAAAAACTGGGCAAACAATGTCTACAAGGTCAACGTATGGCGAAAAATGACTATTTTCAGCATTTATATGGCATATTTTTTCTGGCAACTGTGCTTCAGTGGCTGCGTCCAAAAAAATGCATATTTTCTGCATTTATATGGCATAATTTTTCTGGCCTCTGTGCTTCAGTGGCTGCAACCAAAAAAATGCATATTTTCTGCATTTATATGGCATAATTTTTCTGGCCTCTGTGCTTCAGTGGCTGCAACCAAAAAAATGCATATTTTCTGCATTTATATGGCATAATTTTTCTGGCCTCTGTGCTTCAGTGGCTGCAACCAAAAAAATTTATATTTTCAGCATTTATATGGCATAATTTTTCTGGCAACTGTGCTTCAGTGGCTGCGACCAAAAAAATGACTATTTTCAGCATTTCTATGGCATATTTTTTCTGGCCTCTGTGCTTGAGTGGCTGCGGCCAAAAAAACTGGGCAAACAATGCCTACAAGGTCAACGTCGTTGACCTTGTAGGCATTGTTTGCCCAGTTTTTTTGGCCGCAGCCACTCAAGCACAGAGGCCAGAAAAAATATGCCATAGAAATGCTGAAAATAGTCATTTTTTGCCATACCTTGACTCAACGTATATGGCAAAAAATTTATATTTTCAGCATTTATATGGCATATTTTTTCTGGCAACTGTGCTTCAGTGGCTGCGACCAAGAAAACTGGGCAAACAATGCCTACAAGGTCAACGTATGGCAAAAAATGACTATTTTCAGCATTTATATGGCATATTTTTTCTGGCCTCTGTGCTTCAGTGGCTGCAACCAAAAAAATTTATATTTTCAGCATTTATATGGCATAATTTTTCTGGCCTCTGTGCTTCAGTGGCTGCAACCAAAAAAATTTATATTTTCAGCATTTATATGGCATATTTTTTCTGGCAACTGTGCTTCAGTGGCTGCGTCCAAAAAAACTGGGCAAACAATGTCTACAAGGTCAACGTATGGCGAAAAATGACTATTTTCAGCATTTATATGGCATATTTTTTCTGGCAACTGTGCTTCAGTGGCTGCGTCCAAAAAAACTGGGCAAACAATGCCTACAAGGTCAACGTATGGCAGTTGTTTAAAGAGAACAGTAGATTACTAGCCAGCAAAGCTACCTAAGCTAAAATGTCCCTCAAATCCCTGCAGACTTCTGTCCCTCCAATACAGAGCAGTATCACGCAGATTACTAGCCAGCAAACTTACTATCATCTGTCCCTGAAATCACTAACAGCTCTCGCCCTACACTATCTCTTCCAAGCACACACAGGCAGATTTTTCAGATACATTTTTGCCCTTGATCCCCCTCTGGCATGCCACTGTCCAGGTCGTTGCACCCTTTAAACAACTTTAAAATCATTTTTCTGGCCAGAAATGTCTTTTGTAGATGTTAAAGTTCGCCTTCCCATTGAAGTCTATGGGGTTCGCGAACCGTTCGCGAACCGCTCGCAATTTTGCGCAAGTTCGCGAATATGTTCGCGAACTTTTTTTCCGACGTTCGCTACATCCCTAGTCCTAACTATAGATGTTTGTGTAATAAAGTGAAGTAATATTTTACCGCTGTCTGGAGTCCTGTCGAGTGCGTGCCAAACTGCCGATTTTCATACTTTATAGCCATACATACTTACATACAGCCATACATACGTGTACTTTACAACCTTAAATTTTCTTTATTGCACAATGCTCGAGAGGCTGCAATAAATGAAATTTTGTTACTATTACTCTAGTTTAAAGGGATTGTTCACCTTTAACTTTTAGTATGATGTAAAAAGTGATATTCTGAAACAATCTACAAATGGGTCTTATTTTTTACTATTTGTGTTTTTTTCGTTATTTTGTTTTTTTGTCGAGTAGCTCTAAAATATCTAATTTCAGCAGCTATCTGGTTGATATGGTCTACCCTAGAAACCAGGCAGGGTTTTGATTGAGGACCTGGAATATGAATAGGAGAGGACGTGACTTCAAAGATAAGGAATAAAAAAATAAAAAAATTGTAGCCTCACAGAACAATATTTATTTTTGGCAGCTGGGGTCAGTGACCCTCATTTGAAAGCTGTAAATAATCATAGGAAGAAGGCAAATCATTACAAAACTATTTTTTGATAAAGTTGCATTGAATTGGCCTGTCAGGAAAATGACACTCTGAGTAACACGTTACTCATGGGTGGGGCTACAAGGGGTAACACTCACTTTACACACAGTTTAGACTAATGTCAGAAACCCCAACCAACACCTAAAAAATGCATTCACTGCCACTATCTATCATTAACTGGCGATAGAATCCTAATGTGACTATTCCCCTCCTCTCTATAACAGGTTATAACTCATACTACATCTATACATCAAACACTCGCTCCTACGGTAGGTAGTCAGGGTTAGATCCTACTAGTCCAACAAGCATGCCAGCAGCCAACTGCTGGCAGCTAACTGTACTAGTATTTAGCATATAAATAGGTAACTTTCTCTTTCCACACAAAGAGTTAATACACCTAGGCACAAGTGTAACCCTCTCGACACCACTTTGTCTGTGTTACACTTCACGTGCGGCACTTACCTGATGGCACGGGACAAACCTGAGCCACTCTGCAGTGGTATTGGGAGACACTGGGTACCTGGTACTTATTAACGCAGTGCCTCCACCTAGTGGGATCCTGGAATGCATCTACAGGTGGCCCCACTAGGAAAACATAAATACTCACACACAGTAGTTGGTAAAATAAATAACTGTTTATCTAAAATAAAATGAATAGGCAGCTAATACAAACAACACACACCTAATAGGTGGCAATAAGGGCCTCACTAACTAACTTGCTTATGCTAACTATCAGCCATTTGAAAATAAAGCAAAACCCTTTAATGTACTCCCAAACAAACAGTCTCTGAAATTTTTGAGCGCTTCTTTAGGATACTGTCACTTTATATATAATACTCACTCCAAAAGTCTCTTTGATGCTTTAAACAGAGCATTCAGGCAAGTTCAGCATTTGCAGCCCTGCAGTGCGACTACCAGCCCCGATGGACATTTAGATGGAAATCCCCTGCTGATGCTGGTTTTTAAGGCACTCCTTTTTTAAACAGTGAAAACAAAAGGCACAACAGAACCTACAAACTGATAAAACAACAGTCACCTTAATTTAGCGCCCACAAACTGTGTAACTTGCATGAGTGGCTTTTGTGCCTGCATTATTGTATCAGCCTGTGAGCTAAGGATGGGGCAACTGCAGTCGCAGTACATTCAAATCCTATGTATAGGGTTGCCACCTGGCCGGTAAAAATGATGGTTGACCCCAATGTTATTAATAGGGAAAAAAGATAAATATATAGGAAGGCCAATATGTTTTTCCGTAAAAGGTGACAACCCTACCTATGTATAATAGCAATAGTGGCTGCCAGGGGCAAACCGGCAACCACCCCTCGCAAGCGTGCTCACCTTTTTGGCACCAGAGGGGGTATGGAAGGTCCATGGCAATAATGCAGAGAATGGATATTTTTGAAAATCTGAAATTTGGCTCTAAAAGTTAACAAGAATGGCTTTTTTTCTGCCCCTGTGGGGGGGGCTGGTGGCAATAGGCTGACATCAGAAATAGTGGGGCCCAGGCCTGGCCTGGCAAACTGTGGGTTCTGGCAAATGCCAGTGGGGCTGCTGTAAGATGCCATAGACAGTCACTATATATTGGGCTGGTGGGGGGCTTTTTGGGCTGCTCTGTGGCCTGTTTGGGCCTTTGTGTACTTGAAATGCCAGGGCCTATTTTGAATCTCAGTCCGGACCTGGTGTGGCTCCATACAACAACATTTTCTGGCCACCCCCAAAAAAAACATTGATGAAGAGATCACCCCCTATTTCGCCTCCCTTTGCAGCTTCGGCTGCTACTTCAGCGACTTAAGGGGCCCAGCTAATCAAGGAAATGCAGCAAGTCCAGGCCCCCCTTGACACTTAAAAGAAACCAGACCCAGGACAATTGTGCCCCCCTGATGGTGACCCAGGTGGAAGCTCCAAACAGGAAGGAAGTTGGTCCCTCAGGTAACCCTATAGAAGTATTGGGCAATACTGCTGCTGCACATACATTATATAAGCACAATAAAATACACTTACAATAATAAAAGGAAAACTGCAGGTCTAATGTAACTTTTCCTAAACTTCTTGATTACACTCTGTGTGCAGCGAGAACTGCCTCACTCTGTGCTTCTCTCCTTCACATATTCAACAAGTACAAAGTGGGACTGGGAAGCCAGTCAGTACAGACAGTGGAGATCTCATTCCTATGGGAACTTTTGCATGACACAGTCTGACTGTAGGACTTGAGCTGCTTCCCTGTGAAATAAATCATAGTACCTGCCATTTTGTACAACTCTCAGCCTTTTCAGCAGTTCTCTCAACATTCTGTGAGCCTGCCCTTGTACTGAGACCCTCCCACTCCTGTCTGATTGGACAGTTACTGAGGAAGGCTGTGCAGCAAGAGAAGCTGTGTAGTCCCGCCCCTCCAGCTCCATTTTCTGTCAATTCACATCATAGGCACGTACTGCCATAAAGTGAATAGTACTGCTTGGAGCAGATTGAGGATGACATTCTTATGGGCTCCTGTCCCCCTGCATTTGTAAGGTCTGCAACACTGCCGACACTGGCCCTTAGTGTTGCCACCTGGCCATTATTTTACCAGCCTGGCCAGCATACCTCCCAACATTTCAGAAATCAAAAGAGGGACAAAAAGTTGTGCCGTGCGTAGCGCTGCAAAAATTTTTGGCCTCGCCCATTTTTGTGGCCACACCCCCTAATTACCATGTTCATTTTACAAATTGTAAATAAGCCTTATCACTTTAAATGGGTTTTTAAATTTTGTTTCTGATAGGAAGGTGAATATTGTAAGTTCTTTGCCCTCATTAAATATGGCGGTTCACGTTGCACATAGGGGCTACCAAATGGCCAATGACAGCCCTTATTTGGCACCACAAGAGAAGTTTTCATTTTTGTGTTGCTCCCCTACTCTTTTTACATATGAATGTGACTCATGGGTAAGAAAGGTTGGAGACCTCTGCCTTAGAATAACAATGCCTTTTTACTGAGCCTGTTACTTGGCACCACAAACTCACCCCATGATCAGGCAAATACAGGCACAACAAACTGATTCCCAAGAACTTACTGGCATCAAAAACGGACCCTTTGACTGTATCACTGCAAGAGAAACATTATGGTTGTGATGTACATTAAATAAAACACTCTAGTAAAAATGACCCTTTATAACACTCTGGCACAAGCGACTTCCAATGAATTTGCTACTGACTTGCACCAGCTTCCCATTATTATTATGTAGCTCTGGACCCGTGACTTGTGACGCCCACATGACTGGCACATCAATCTGCCATTTCCCTAGGAATCCACAACCCAACACGTGTCACTCACATGACTTGTGACAGCTGTGTGCCCAGACGAATACCCAGACCAAGTTGCGCCAACTCTTCGGCAGCTCTTCACAGTCTCCCAACTTTCTTAGCGCGCCTTTTGAATCTCGCCAGTGATTCACCCTAGACGCACGCGCACAGCTCTTCACGACAAAGTCTCTTCTTGCGAGACTTCGGTAAAAAAGCACCAGGAAGCGGCAGAGCCCGCTGTAGCGGGACATTTAAGGCCACATTCCGGGACAGCGGGACAGGGGGACAAAAGCGGGACTGTCCCACCTAAAACGGGACGGTTGGGAGGTATGGGCCAGTAAAAATGATGGTTGATCCCAATGTTATTAATGGGAAAAAAGATAAATATATATACGAAGGCCGGTATTTTTTTGCAGAAAAGGTGGCATCCTACTGGCGGACAGGTTTAAAAATGTCCATCATGAATCAATCAGATTGGTTAGTGGATAGTACAGTCAGATAATCATACACTGCACACGCCTTGTGTGAAAGTAAACAAAGGGACAGACAGCCATTGGTTAATATATATATATATATATATATATATATATATATATATATATAGATATATATATATATAGATATATATATATATAGCCTAAACAAAAAAAATACAGCCAAAGTCTCCTAATATATTGTTTACCGATCTCTGAGACAACAGTCATAGAACGCACACTATCAGTATCTGCCCGTGTATGGCCACCTTTACTGTACATCTTAAAAAAGAGACATCTTTGAAAAGAAGATGGGGAACTACTGGGGCATCTTTAGAGTAGGGATGCACTGAATCCATTATTTTGGATTCAGCCGAACCCCTTAATCCTTTGCAAAAGATTTGGCCGAATACCGAACCAAATCCGAATCCTAATTTGCATATGAAAATTAGGGGGAAGGGGAAAACATTTATTACTTCCTCGTTTGGTGACAAAAAGTCACGTGATTTCCCTTCACCTCCCCTAATTTGCATATGCAAATTAGGCTTCGGATTCAGTTCAGCCGGGCAGAAGGATTCGGCTGAATCTGAATCTTGCTGAAAAAGGCGGAATCCTGGCCGAATTCTGGATTCGGTGCATCCCTTACCTAGAGACACAGATCTTTACTGCTAAAGGGCTGTGGTTGCCTTGGGCTGGTACAGAAGCACAAAAAATTATGTACAACATTTCTACCCTACGTCTTTACTTAAGCTTTAGTTCTTCTTTAAAGCACACTGTTGTAATGTGGACATAAGATTCAGTATTTTACAGACAATTTTTCATTACACAAATCTTGCAATGATATTTAGAATTATATAAATGTTCAAGGAAGCAAAATAAAGACAAAAGAGATCCTCTTATGCCCTAGACATGAGCCCACCCTAAAACAAATGTGGCATGCCCCTCAAATGGTAAAAAAAAAAGGTTAAAACAACAGTTTTTTAATAGTTACAACTTTTAAAGACAATCTCGCATTAAAATATGAAAAAATGCCATTGTTTTTGTTATAATTTTTATGACTTTCCCGCATACAGTATATCATGTCACTGACATAAGATTAAGGACGATGTAGCTTTATCTTATCAATTCACTTTAGTGAATTTGCGGAGTAAATCATTCTCCTGAGCGAAAATGCGCCAGGCGAAAGGCTGCAAAACTGCACTAGTGACTGTCTCTTTTGCTAACAAATTGTCCTCAATGCCTGTTAGTAAATTGCCAATGTCCCTGCATTTCTGGCAAATTTTCGCCACTTCGCCCTTTAGTAAATCTGTCCCCTTGTATGATGTAGAGACTGATATTCTGAGACAATTTTCAAATGGTTTTTATTTTTTATTATTTGTGGGTTTTGAGTTATTTAGATTTTTATTTTGCAGCTTCAGTTTGCAATTTTAGCAATCTTATTGTTAGGGCCCAAACCATGCATTTATTTCAATTAGAGACTCAAATATGAAAAGGAGAGGGCATCAATAGAAAGATGAGTAATAAGAATCATGAAGGCCACTTGAAAAGTTGCTTAGAATTGGCCATCCTAAAACATACTAAAAGTTACCACTTTAAAGGAATTAATAGAATCTGCTAACACAACATGAATCAGTAGAATTCTTAATGAATCAGATGAAAGTAAATGTAGGACTGCCAAGACCAGGGATGATTTTGATGTAGTTGGCCAGCTTGAACATATTGCAATATATGGACAAATAACCCCTTAATGCACAACATGTCTTAATGCCCTTAATATATTGATAATGGGTTAAGTGCAGAGAACCTTTTGTCTTTGTTTATATTAATTATGTGGGCACAGCCTTATTGTGCCTCCCTGTAATTGTCTAAAATGTAATGGTGAGCACAAATTTTCCTTTATTTCCATCACAACGTAAACCGGCAGAGCATTCTGCAATCTCTTTGCCTTCTCTCTCTCCAGCTCATTTATATCCTTTTTTTAAGGACTGTAGCTCAAAACTGTACTGCATATTGAAAGTGAGGTCTTACCAGGGACCTATATATAGGGCCGGATTTGATGGGCCCCTAGGCCGCACAGTCCTAGAGACTGGCCACGCGGTCCTAGCACCCGCCCACACTACCCTTGCGCTGTTCGAGGAGCATGGAGGAGGAGACGAAGCACTGGGGACGCGCAGCTCCTGAGAAAGCGACCGGAGTGGCATGCCGCCCCTAATGCTTTGCCGCCCTAGGCCCGGAGGATCACATGTAAGAACGACATTTATCCCTAACAGAGAAGGCTGAGAGAACACTTTCCAAATCATATGAAACTAATAATGTATTGACGACAATTCCTACTTTACATTTCCAACATTAGCCTAAGTCTGGGGCTTTGTGCTTCAGGTACCAATAACAATTATTTGGAGAAGAGTTTGGGCTATTTTTTCTTTTTACATTCAACAAGTTTAAGTAAAATTACACAAACATATCCCTGTGCTGTAATTCAGAGAATCCATTCAGCAATTGTTGTCCATGACATTTGACTGGGATGGTGGAGACCTACCACGATACCAAAGGGGATACTAATTGGACACTTTATCTCTTCATTTCTTTGTCTTTTCCCTTCTACAAATGAATCCATTTTGTTCTTCTCCTTTCTTCTAACCTGTATTTCCCCCTCTACCACCTTTATATTTCCCTTATTTTCATATTTCTGTTGGAATATTTAACCTTTCTCTCCTTAATTCTTCACATTCTTCTCTGGACTGTCCATTCTGTTCTATCTTCTCCTTCATTCTCCACCTTCATTGTTCCCTCAGAAGATAAATAACCATAAGCAAGTTACAGAATCTTAGACTGGACAGTGTCCTATCATTACTGTGTTGCTATTTGTTATCCAAGACCTTAGACCCATCACTGCCTATGATATTTTTTTTGCAAGTATCTAGCCAAAAAGACATGATAGTAAAAGTAAAGAGCAGATTTATCAAAAAGTCTTTACTCCTTCTTGGTGCATATTGTATGTGAGAAATGCCACAGAATGTTTCTCACATTGTGTAGGATTCTCATAGATTTTAATAGTAAAGCAACCTAGGAATTCTCTAGAACTCTTTAAAATTCTCTAGGATGTGGAGGCTGTTATATCACATGAGTGCAGACAGGCTTTTCATTCACCAGCTTTATTGCTCACACACACACAGACTGACGTCCCAGTCTCTTACCACAGTCTCTAAAGGAAGCAACATTCTGACGTCCTTCAAAGGCAAATACCTTTTAATAAAACTTGACACTATTTGTACAAATACATAACAGACTGATTAGAAAAATTTCCATTCAGACAAAAGCTGATGTTTTGAATGGATCTTGTCAGCTTTGAAGTCCCAAAAATCCCTGCAAGAAGGTATGTTCCTCCCTCCATTCCTTTCCTCCATCGATTTATCCATACTTCCTTCCTACCTCCCTTCCCCAGCCTCTTCCTGCTTTTACCAACTGAGTCCTAAGGCTTTTGTGTGTGTTGTTGGAGTGGGAGACAATCATTTGCACAACCTGTAATCTAATCATGAACATAACTATTTTAGGATATATTGCAAAAGCTCAACAAACCCAGCAAAAACATAGTCAGAATGACAGGCAAGTAGGTGGACACAGCATTTTTGAGGATTGACATCTTATTTTATGTACAACTCAGTAGAAAAGATTTTGTTGGGTAAAGCCTGCAGCTGAACCATTTTTACAACATTCAAATCAATAGTTAAAATGTTTAATTAATGTGCTAATAACTAACTGCAAGTCAGTCGTGGGAAGTTACGTAAATTGCGTAAGTTACATTGTTACTTTTCTTATTTAGCTCACGCAATTTGCATACCTTTCACAACAAGCCCAGACCTCTCCTTCAGATGCAGATTTCACAGCAACAATGTAACTGGTTTTTTTAAATGTTTCATTTCAGAGTGAAACCCTTATCAGTTTCCCTCCTAGTGAAAAAGTGTCAGGGTCCGAAGGTTCAGGTTGGAATTACGGACCAAGGAGTAAGCAGTTGGCACCAAACACAGTTCAAGGTATCCAAAGGGTTAAGAGAGAACGAGATCAAGTCCAGGCAAAAGGGTCAGTTCAGGCAGCAAGGGTTCAATTGACGGTATAACAGGCCAAGGTCAGGATCAGAATCAGTAGACTATCAAATATAACGCATCCAAGAACACACAGAGTAAAAGCTATTATTGAGCAATGTCTGTAGTCCTCTGGTGTCCTTTTAAAGGCATATTTTCACGCCAAAACGTGCGCAATGACCTCACACGCTGACAATACCCATTGCCGCTGCACATTTTGATGCCGGTGTCATGATGCTGCACCCGGTTTGACACACCAGCATCCGACATCCCACGTGGCTCCCCTGGGCGCCGCCATCTTGCAGAAGATGCCGACGGAGTAAGAAACGCCTGCGAATGCTCCTTACAAAAAGTCAGAAAATTAAAAGTCAGATCTGAATTTGTATTTTTTATTTGAAAACGTTATGAACAATAATGATAATCATTATTTTTATTATGATTAAAAATATAAAGTTTATTTAGTTTCAGAATTATTTATAAAGCTCAAGTCAAGTTCAGGTCTCTCCTCTTTAAAGTCCTTTTTTGCAGTCTGATATCTTAAAACTAATGTTGTCAGCCTCAGAATTGTAACTTAGGTCTCCTCCTCACATTGGATGCTTTGGCGGATGGGATTTAGGAAGAGACGGCTTAATGTCTTCTGCTCTTTTCTGTAACCTGTTTCATTTTTCTTGGTTTTGTTTTGAGAGTGGCAGAAACTCTTTCTCACGTTAAAGCTGAGACGTTTCTTTTTGGACTCCTGGGGTTCATGTTGGAAGTAATAACAGTCTGTAGGCAAACTCAATGCACTTTCTCTTATTTCTTCTGCTTCCTCATACTCAATCTCTTTATCACTTTGGTACTTAATAATAGGACTTTGTTCCTTCTTGCACTCTGTCTCAGCAGAGGCGGAATCTTTCTTCTTTTTTGAGGTTGTTCTGTAGTACCAACAGAGGCACAAGAGGTCCAATAGAACAACTAACTTTTTTAATGACATTAAGTCCTATATGAAAAAAGAAAAAAGAAACGTGTCATACAGAACATTATTTTCCTAATAATGTTAATATTATAGTATTCATATAGTATATTGTAAGATTACAGAGTTAAACAGTGATAAGCAACATGCCTTAGATAATAAATTATTTGCTAATCATCATCTATATCCCTGGGCAGTTTCTAAGTATCATCTATTATAGCTTACCATAATTTCTTCTTTAAGACTAGATGTATTCTCAGTAGGAGTCATGAGGAGCTTGATATATGGGTCAATCCACAGGAAATCCTACAAGAGACAGATATCAGTTAGTTAGACAATTGGACACAATAAATCAGTGATGGTAGTAAAAGCCAACTGTCAGTCAAACATCATGGGCTACTTGAAACCAATTAGGTCCAACACAGGAGCAAATTATACTTCAGTTTTATTGCTGGGCATATGGAATGTAATTCATCAAACAATGAATCCCATCCTAATCATTTTATCTCAGTACAAGATATGCTTTCTTAATGATTCCATCTTACCCAAATGATGACTTTGTACAGCTCAGGATCTGGTCTTTTGAGCTGACTCTCTATCGGAGGAATGGGACACAGCAAGCCCTGCAATAGGAGATAATCAATTACTCACTCAGTAAAACACATATTAGTAAATCCTATAACAATCTGCCTTGTATAGTGTCAATTCACGTGTTTAAACACTTGGTTTATGTGTTAATTGCTATGCTTTATACAGCTGATTTTTGCAGTGTGTTTCTATAAATCAGAATTTCATACATCTGTGATTATTTTGTGATGACAAAAATATTAAGAACCATTAACCTCTATGGAGATCAAACTTGGTCATTTAAACTTATCAAGTCGCACCATGTTAACTTTCTCTTCTCTGCAATGTGCTTTAGTAACCCAGAAATAAACATCTGAATAAAAGGCAAATACTGACTTACATCACATCTTATATCTTCAGGGATTAGTAGAACAATTGGCTTGGGCTTCTCCTGTACAAACAGGGCATCGCTGGTCTCTACATCTCTGTCCTTTTCAACTGACACAGGGCAAACTGGCCTGTATGAGAATATTTCCTTTGTATATGAATATTTATTGTAATCTTCTTTGATATTTTGTTCCTGTAAGAGAAACATGCATGGGTCAGATATTTGGGACAGGGTGCTGTACATTGCATAGAAACCAAATTACTCACAGGTACATTAACAGATAACACTAATAATAGGCACCCACAATGACTCAGATACAATTCCCATATATGAATTGAATAGAACTTACTCTTAAAATTCCAGTAAATATCAGCAGAGTGAAGATTAGTGACTTCATGGTGGCATGCAATCACTAATCTAACAGTCTCTGCTTTAATTTGCTCTTATACCAGCTTGTTTCAGGTGCACCGTTATGATGTCATCACTAACAATCATTGTCATATGATATTAAACACTCTAGGACAAGTCAGATTTTATGGGGGATATTTAGAGATAAACTGCCCAAATAAAAAAAGCTCTAATAGAAAGTGTTGGGGAAATATAGAATAACTGTTAATGGGGCATTAAAAAGCCCCTTATATAATTTTCATAGCAGGAAGTTGTTATTTTCTTTAGCTATGTCATATTATTATTATTATTATTATTATTATTATTATTATTATTATTATGTATATTATTATGTATATTGCATTACTTTCCATTAATAATGTTAAACAAACAACTATATAAATAAGGGATTTAGGTTTGAGGGATAAGACTGGTGTACATAGAATAGAAATCTTTCAATAATCAGATAAAACACTACAAAAAAAATACAATAACCAAGAACATGCTATAAGAAACAGTTACAGGGCAAATACAAAGCCAACATTTCTATGTAGCAAATGTTATTAGAACTTACTCTTAAAAATCCGGTGAAAATCAATAGAGTGAAGATTAGTGACTTCATGGTGGCATGCAATCACTGATCTGACGATCCCAGCTGTGAGCAGCTTTTATACTCTTGAGTCAGTTGACCACTGTGATGTCATCGCTAACAGCCATGATGACCATTGTGATGCCATCACTAACAATCATGGTCATGTGACATCGGCTCTGTGGGGAGATGGGGACTGTGTTTATAAATAAGATATAAAACAATCAAAGTGTAGAGAAAATTAAAATCATTCCAATCTAATGTATCAACCATCAGTTGTATATTGTAACTGTAATAAAAATGAAGTCACAGCAGGGTGAGAATTACAGGGCTGCAGCTCCTTGTAAATAAGGGGATATAGCTGAAAAGTATAAATAGGTAAATATGTCTGATTATAAGGCGGTGTCTAATGGGGTACAGCTGATAGCATGGAGAGTATTGTATTTATTTATATGCCCCCAATATAGTTCCTAATTTGATTCATGTTATACATGTAGCCCCCTGGGATTTACTGTTTGTATGTCTTACTCATCTCCTTTATTTGATTAGAGGAAACCAGTTTTAGTGGAGAATGAGCTTTGTGAGTGTTCTAGAGTGAGAGATCCCAACAATCATTTTATTGAAAAGCAGGGTTGTAACTATAGGGGAAACAGACACTGCAATTGCTGGGGGTCCAGGAACTACATGGGGGACAGTGGAACTAATAAGCTGCTGCAATATATGATATATATAAAAATCTTTTGTTGCTAAAGTTTAGGGGCTCAATGATCTTGCTGTGGGGTCTAATAACCAGTCATTCCACTTCATATAGGAAAGAATCATATAATTCAGTAAATAGATCCCAATATAAGCAGCTGATGCTACTCTATAATAACCAGTCATTTCCACTGCTGGAAAGTTCATGTATGAGACTCATATCATTCAGTAAATAGATCCCAATAGAAGCAGCTGATGTTAATCTATAATAAGCAGTTTATATAAACAGTTCCATTAATTAATTTGCTAATTAACAGTCATTTATTGGAGGGGCAGTGGAGTCTGGCCTAAGTTTGAACTCTACCCACCTATCTACTCCTGTCACACTGCTTTGAGCTGTCATTGCTGGATACACTTTACTTAAATTTCTTTAAAAATAAAATATGTTTTTGTATAAGTTGCATAAATTGCATACGAAGGGGCCCACTGATCTTGCTGTGGGGCACAATTACTGCTCATTCCACTTCGTGTTGGAGACACTCATATAGATTAGCAAATACAGAAGATCCCAATATAAAAAGCTGATATTACTCTAAAAATGAGCAGTTCATATAAACAGCTATTAAATTATTTAATGAATGTTCTAATAAGTCAGGCAGTTCATTGGTGGTCAGTAGAATTTGCCCAATCATGCTTCTCTGCAGTGCCACTGCTTGATACGAAAGTTATGTAAGCTTCTATAGTTACCCTAGTCAAGTCAAGGCAGTTTTTGCAGAAGTTACATATATTGCATCATTTTTAGCTGCACAGATGTCGCCTGGTACAACAGTCCCCCTTTCCCTCCCTGATGACAGCCCTGATTGTGAACTTTAAATATATTATGTGAAGTCCAACTATGATGTTATTCTGCTTTTTGGACAAGAGTAAGAGTTGACAGAGATGATTTGCAATATCCCTGTTCTGTTGGTATTTATAATTTTATTTGACTTGTTATTCCCTTAAATATATAAGTTCCATTTGGCTCCTTTCTTTATAGTCTTTATAATAGGCGTTTATGGGAGGTCTGTCCAGGGGACATTGGGTGTCAGCAAGGCCATTGTAGGTATGGCCATTGGTTAAAGTAACAATGACAGAGAGTAGAAATGAAGCAACAGCCTGTCTTTCTTATGGGGAAAAGAAACAATCGTGACTGAAATGTCTCCATGGCTGTTGTACTTGTCGCCTCGGGGTTATGTATAGGGAAACCACAGCCGAGACTGGCAGGATTTCACAAAGCTCAATAAACAAGCTGACTATGATGACTACCTCTAATTAATAACGGTACCAGAGGTAACCCCCAAATAAAATACACAAAGCACATGTGGGAGTCCACTTTGTACTCAGCTGTGTTTTTTATGAAATGCGTGCCGCTGTTCAGAGAAATCTGCAGCTAAATCGAGGAAGGAAAACAAATGAAAACTATCAAAATGGAATTTAAAAATATATTTAAAAAATGAAGCAATAAATAAATTTAAAAAAAACAGAAGAGAGAAAATATATATCTTTCATCCTAAAACCTTTTATATAAAGATAAGAAATGTTCTTAAGGCCTTCCTGTGTAGCCTGATATCTAGTAGAAAGAACATCCAGTGCCATGTAGGTATTTAGGCCCATTTTCAAAAAACATTTTTTTTAAACTCTGTTTTTTTAGATTAAAACATTAATTAAAGGGAAGATCAAGTAAATTTCAAAGGTTGAGAGGGTCATACAATTGTTCCTTTTTGTGCTTCCCTTAGGGGTGTATTTCTTGGAAGAATATTGTCACACAAGGTATTTTAGTTGCCTTATAATGGGAAACAGCTGTTGTTAAAACTCTGGAGCCCAAAACCTGATTATATTCTACTGTCTTGGAATCTTACTACATCTGCGTAGGGCACATGGCAGCAAATATTGCTAGAGACAGCATTAAACTGAGGATTACAACCTATATCACAGCATAGCCAAAGACGAATGGTCTCTGGATTTGTTGGGCGCTGTCCTTGTTTAGTACTGAGCACTGTGTTTCTACCTGCAGCTCACAGAAAGGAAAATATACTTAACTTTGCAATTACAAAATACTTCTTCAGGGCACTAGCCAAACATACCCCATCTTACCTAAATAGAGGGCACTGTACTCTAGTACACTGATGTCCAGTTGTTTCCATATGGTGGGCCATTTATTCACTAGAATAGATGTTCGGGAGGGGGGTAGATTACTATAAAATAACTATGTCATGCAAAGAGGTCACTGAAGCTCTTGAGCAGTCAGGGGGCCATAAAAAATCTCTGGGAGGACCACATCAGATCCAAAGACCTGCAGTTGGACAACCTACTAGTAAGTTCAAGATTAATATACAGTAAAAATCTATGGAGACAAATTGATGCACCTTCTCTGTGCCTTATCAGAAATAAATAGAAGTATGCTCAAGACCAAATATAATGGTTCTGGGAAATATCAGTTCTAGTGTTTGTTGGTGCCTGGTTTTCCTCAAGGGTCTACATTATTTTGTCAGTGCTACATTTCCTTATCTGATCCTCCAGAACAAAATATTCACAGGATGGTAATGGGAATTAGCTTGTATAATACTTTTCATATCATGGATGGTGGAAAGACCACTCTGGTGACAAACTGTTGCTCAATTCTAAATACAGTTATGAAACTGGTGACCTTACTGTTCTTACTGTATGTGCTCTGCAGAGGAGGTTTTGAGTGGTTTTCAGACAGATGCCTGACCCACCGGTCAGAGGTCTCTGTAGGAGGTGCAGATCAGTTTCACTGCCTGTGTTATTGCATTGTATGTAGGAAGATTGCGGGATAGAATCAACAGCAGAACAAGATAGAGATGTTAGGACAAGATGGCAGCAGTAACATTTTATTTCAGTGTTGTCCAAATGTTCAAAGGTCCAACTAATTAAACTGGATCCAACAAAGTTTATACTAATTTATCATTTAAACTCAGCTACCCCCCCCCCCCAATCCTAGAGAAGCATAAAACAACAAGGAATGTTAAAGCACCAACATCATCATACCTGCAGATGGAGCCACAGAGTTTAACAAAAGAAGAGAAGTGGAATCCCACATATGAAACCTGGATCTTTAGCTCTGCCCCTGATCATTTGTAGGCATATAATATATTATAAGGTGTGAAATAGTATAAAAGGGTCTTCAACCGTCAGTACTATGGCACATTCCCCAACAACCCATTGTTATATTCTGCTGGAACCAGTTAAGAAACAGTTTGCGAAGAAATGTCATTTTGAATTAGAAAGGTTTCTGTTCTTGATGGGACAGTGCTGTATTACCTATCAGTGGGTAACTGCAGATCCATTTTCACTTATGCCTTACTAAGCAAGCCTGCTACAGATCAATAATTCATCCTAAGCTTTCATGGATTCTAGTAATTAGATCATCGTGTTACATTGATGTGGTGCCCTTAGTTAATTAGTTATATTGTTAAAACCTTATCCACAGTGTAATCTAGTGTATGGAGATTCCAACAATCTATCCTATCTATCCTACCTATCTATCCTACCTATTTACCAGCTAGTTCCAAATGCTAATGGGGACTCAATGGAGGAACAGAGAGAAGAGTTATATATAGATATTTTGGGAGGATATGACCACTGTGTGCACCAGAACTACTACTTTGGGAAGTGAGAGCTTTGACTGCCACATTGGACTGGACTAGAACCTGAAGTTTTAGGAATGTGGCTAAACCTCTGGGAAAGTTAGTTGTTTGCAGCCATTAAAGAAACCTACATAGTAATTCACATAGAATATCAAAAACATGTGGTATTGGTCCCAATCCAGCTCACTTCAAAGTGGGAGACCAACAGATAAGCAAAGCTAAAAATCCATTGCAAATGCTCTCCTAACTATGCCTAACATAAGCAACATTAACGTTAATGATTGACGTTAACCTAGTGAATATAATCCACTATAGATTTCATACGGCACAGTTAAGAAGAATCATTCCATACTGAAGAGGTAAATGCAGAACAGCCTTATAAATGGTGGTTATGAGTGGAGAAGACTGCTTCATGATATTTGTTTCCTGTGATATGTAATCATTTTGCCAGTATATTTACCTTTTAGAAGATTTATGTTTAATGATATTTTATAAACCTCTGAATTACTAATGATGACATATTATAAGTATTATCCTTCATTGCACTAAGCAACACTTTACAGAGATTATACATCACTCACCAGTCCCCAAACTTTAGGGGCTCAACAAACTCTAAAAAGCACTACATCACCATAGATCTGTAAATATTAAGGGGTATATTTATCAAGGGTCTGAAAAATCTTTGAAATTCGAATTCAAAAAGCCCGACCGAAATTCAGTTGAAGGTTTTTTTTTAGTTGAATAGGTCCGTTTTCGATCAAATAGGTTTGTATTCGGCCGAATTTGAATCATAGGAATCGAAGGAATAGCGCATTCGATCAAAAAACTTAGATTTTTCAAAGTCCACCAATTGACTCCAAATGGGTCATAGGAGGTCCCCCATAGGCTAAAACAGCCATTTGGCAGGTTCTAGATGGCGAATGGTAGAAGTCAAATTATTGACTATTCCCTAGTCGAAGTACACAATAGCTCGAAATCTGAATTTTTTTTCATTTGATAAATCTGCCCCTAAATGTCCACTAGGTACATTTTTTGCCTGTACTGTAGAAATTTTTATGTCTGAACCTAAATCCCTGTTATGAAGTGCTAGCAGGATAACTCTGCTCCTTGGCTCTTTCTGATGTATTCATATTTATTTTCTAAACTGTGTTGCGTGTGACAGGAGCACAGGACTATTCGAGGATCCATTTTTTGCCACAGTTGTTGCTGCTGACATTAATTTTTTCATTATTGTGGTGCACCAATGTTCTACAGCAGGGGTCCCAATCCTATTTACTCATGAGTAGCATTCAAATGTAAAAATAGTTGGGAAGTAACACAAGCATGAAAATCCCTGGGGCTGTGATTGGCTATTAGCTCCTATGGGGACTGGCAGCTACAGGAGGCTCTGTTTGGTAGTACACCTGGTGTTTATACAACCAAAACTTGCCTCCAAACATGGAATTGAAAAATAAGCACCTGCTCTGAGCCCACTGGGAGCAACAGCCAAAGGGTTGGTGAGTAACATGTTAAGGTGGCCATACACAGAGAGATCCGCTTGTTTGGCGATGACCTTGAGGTGGGTGGGCCCAACGATCAGATCCTAACAAATGGGAATGGGCGGTCGGATCAACGAACAGATGCGCCCGCGATCCAATGGGATTTTTTGTCCCATCCGATCGAGATCTGGCAGACTTTCGGACAGATCGCGAACGGGGCAGCCCATCGGGGGCCCCATACACGGGCCAATAAGCTGCCAACTCGGTCTGTTGGCAGCTTTTATCGGCCCGTGTATGGCCATCTTTACTCACAAGCCACCAGTTGGGAATCACTGTTCTACAGTGTGCAACCAATAGCTGCAAAACAATCAAAGCTGCAGTGCATTACCACAGATAGTCTAGTACAGGAATTTGAAAGGGTACCTGAGGGTGGAAGAATGTATAAAGACCCTTTCTATTTTCTCACAAGGTTCATCAACCAAAAATCTGGTGCAGGAGGATTCCCTGAAAACAACCACATTCTAAATATGTTAAGTTATGCTAAATAGAAAGCATGATATGTTTTTGTATATATATTGAATTAAAAAAATGCATTTTTTATGTCACAGGTAAAGTGCTGACAAATGCACGGATCTCTCTTTCCCCCCATGGCAGCAGCACCAGATGCTAAATACAGGCCTCCTATGCCTTTGTTCCCATCCAACCTCCTCTCTACATCTAAATTCTGAGGCTCACCTTCGCAACCCTAAATTCTCTAAATCTTCATCTGAAATAACAAAACAGTTGCTTCCGAGGCTTGAAATTCTTTTTCAATTTGCGGCTGATTGTGTCATTATTAACTGCTCGAACACATTTTATCTGTAACATTTCTCTGACACTAATTGCCCCGTTCCTTGTATATATGTATGTATATTTTTATTTATAGAGCGCTACTTGAATAAAGTTACCTAAATACCTCTGCCTTTTCTCCACTTTGCTCTGTTAACAACCATTCCCACACCTCTACTAAAGTGATCTTATTCTAAAGTATGTATGATTGACAATTAATCACAGCCAGAGCCAGTTTTAAAGCAAGGCTTGAGCCACTCAAATGTAATTGGTTTCTATGAAGACTAGTTGGATCATGGCAGGCTGAATAGCACCATGTAAAGCAAGGAGGGGGTGCACTCAAAGCGAAGTACCTCATTTTCCTTAGACTAGGAGAAAAGGGTATGTATTTAGGCAGAAAACTAGCTGACCATAGGGTTGTTCCATAACATACAGATAAATACTGACTCCATATCTACAAATATTTCTATAATCTGCCTGACTTTAGCCTGACTTTAACATCATGATAATTGAAGGACAACCTTTTTGGTGAGTATCAATGCAGCACCTTGATGTTGGTCAACATATATCATTGACATTATCGCATGTAAGTTCTAATAGAATACACACAATGTATTTCTATGTTTATTTTCCACATAGGATAGTAACCTGTTTATGAAATAAACGCACGCAGACAGGCAACACAGTGTTTTGTACACAGGAAGGCTGTGTGTCGGTTTGATTCATTGCCTGCCTACCATCACTCAGCACCTAATTAACATCCATCATGTTGAAGGGAATGGAATTGTCATGGGTGACAGGCTACATCTAGTAGGGTGTGAGCAACATCAAAAGTGAAAATAAATGTTTTATTTGGGTAAAAACTTATGGTGTCAATGAGCGTTGTCACTGGTGTATAAAGAGATATCGGCATTGGGCAGAGGGCAGCAGTAAATATGGGAGGATTTGTCCGAGCCTCTCTGCGGTTTTGGGTTTCTAAGCAAGCATTTCACTCATTCTGAAGACCTATTCATCATTTGTTTGATAGAATGGTTCTAATTTTACACAGTATACTAGGAAAGGCTTCCAGGATTGGAAAGGTTACATTTACATTGTAAGAGGCAGTAGCTGCCTTGTTAAACTCTAGAAGATCCAATTGGATGAGTGTCCAACATAGCTCCTTTCTAATTATATTTAACTCATCTAAAAAGTCAGTAAGATCAACCATGAAAAAATAAATAGTACAAACAGCAGAAGCATTTGATAAAATCTGTTTATGGTAAGATCAACCATGAAAAAATAAATAGTACAAACAGCAGAAGCATTTGATAAAATCTGTTTAAGGGCCAGGGCTATTTCGGGAGATTAGTCGCTCAGAAATCTCTTCTTCTTCGGGCGACTAATTTAGTTGAACTGCCTTCTCGCCGGCATGGCAGTCGGATCGCTTCGGCTTTCCGAAGTCGCCGAAAGTTTCCTCGTGAGGCAACTTCGGAAAACAAAGGGCTCTGACTGCCACTCCGCTGGCGATTTACATTCTAGCCGACGAGAAGGCAGTTCGGGGAGATTAGTCGCCTGAAGAAGAAGCGATTTTCGCTGGGCGACTAATCTTTCAAAGACTCCATTTTAATAAAATAATTCAGGTTTTTAAAATGATTTTTCTCTGTAATAACAAAACAGTACATTGTTCTTGATCCTAGTTAAGATATAATTGGAAGCAAAACCAGCCTATTGGGGTTAAAGGGGTTGTTCACCTTCGAGTTCACTTTTAGTATGATGTAGACTAGAGAGTGATATTTCGAGACAATTTGCAATTGGTTTTGATTTTTTATTATTTGTGGTTTTTGAGTTATATAGCTTTTTATTCAGCAGCTCTCCAGTTTGCATTTTCATTGATCAGGAATTGTATGTGTTTGTATTTCAGAATGTTGTGTCTGGCAATGCAGGTGGCTTGTGGTATATGTGTGTCAGTCATTCTATGGGTTGGTCCAGTGGGAAAGTCTACTTCTTACCTTAACAGGGTTGTTCACCTTTGAGTTCACGTTTAGTATGATGTAGAGAGGGATATTCTGAGACTATTTGCAATCGATTTTCATGTTTTTATTATTTAAGGTTTTTGAGTTATTTAGCTTTTTATTCAGCACCTCTTCAATTTGCATTTAAAGCAATCTGGTAGCTAGGGTGCAAATTACCCTAGCAACCGTGAATTAATTTGAATAAGAGATTAGAATAAACTAGAATAAATAGCTATAACAATACATTTGTAGACTTACAGAGCATTTTCTTTTTAAATGGGGTCAGCTAGCCCATTTGAAGGCTGGAAAGAGTAAGAAGAAAAAGACAAATAATTATAAAACTATAAAAAAAAATAAAAATAATGAAAACCAGTTGAAAAGTTGCTTAGAATTGGACATTCTATAACATACTTGGGGGCCCATTCACTAAATTCGAGTGAAGGAATAGAAGGAAAAAAGCTCGAATTTCGAGTAGTTTTTTGTGTTCCTTGACTATCGAATTGGCGTAAATTCGCCAGAGTAGAATGATTCGAATAGATCGAGCGCAAAAACGCTGCGACTATTCGCCCATTCAATAGTCGAAGTACTGTCTCTTTTAAAAATACTTCGACGCCTACTTCGCCACCTAAAACCCACCGAATTGCTTTAAAAGCCTATGGGAATGTCCCATAGGCTTGTTTTCCAAGTTTTTGATCGAATAAAAAGGCATTCGATCGAATGAAAATCCTTCGAGCGAATATTCGATCGAGCGCCTATTCGCCTGGAGAATATTCGCCAATTCGACTATTCGCCAGCGCGTAAATTCACCCGAATTGCCTATTCGATTCTATTCCCCAGTCGAATTTCGAGGGATTTAACCCCTCGAAATTCGAGCCTTGATGAATTTGCCCCTTAAAGTTAACTTAAAGGTGAACCGCTCCTTTCACCCCTAATCACTTTCTTCATCAAATTTAACTGCATGTACAGGTATGGGACCTGTTATGCAGAATGTGGGTTTCCAGTTAACATATCTTTCTGTAATTTGGATCTTCATACCTTAAGGGGCAGATTTATCAAAGGTTGAGGCGAAGTTCGAGCTATTTTTTGTGTACTTCGACACAACTTTGTGCACTTTATGTACTTCGATATGTACAATTCAAATTTGGTTAAATACAGACCTATTTGATCACTTTGACTTAATTTTGGTTGGTCTTTTTCAAAATTTGACCTTAGATAAATATGCCCTTAAGTCTTCAAAAAAATCAGGTAAACATTAAATAAACCCAATAGGCTGGTTTTGCTTCCAATAAGGGTTAATTATATCTTAGTTGGGATCAAGTACAAGCTACTGTTTTATTATTACAGAGAAAAAGGAAATTATAAAAGAAAAAAGGAAATACGGTAGGCGGTCTTTCCGTCATTTGAAGCTTTCTGGATAACTGGTTTCCGGATAACGCATCCCATAAATGTACTAAAATGTTTTTGTAACATAACTGTTGTGTTCTGGCTCTTATTATAAAAAAAATACATGTAATCCAGACAAGGAGATTTTACTGTTCACTGACTCAGTTTCGCAAAAGTAGCCAAGTGTAGCCTCTAGCAATGGATTTGCAAAAAGTTCCTTATTTATAATATAATTTCCTCAGAAGTTGAGAACATGAAACTTTTACAACAATTAACTTGGAAATCCAGAAAATGAATAGGAAATAAAGGTTTAGGATCTCAAAGGGATTGAAAAGCTTTTCTGGTTAAAAATAAGGCACTAAGAAGAATAACAAAACATACTTGAAATAGACCAAAGCAGAAAATAGTTGTTATCCAAGAAGGCCAAGCAAAACATTATCCTGGAAAAAGAGCCCAAAGTCTCTCCCAAAATTTCTTCTTTCTTGGAATACACTATAGGCTAAAGCTTACCCATTGGGTTTTATAGCACAGTCACTGCAGTGGCTGATCACATCTCGACTATTTGGGATTTTGAGTTATTTAGCTTTTATTCAGCAGCTCTCTAGTTTGTAATTTCATCAATATGGTTGCTATGGTCCAAATTACCCTAGTAACTATGCATTGATATGAATAAAAGACTGCAATATGAATAGGAGAGGCCTGAATAGAAAGATCAATCATAAAAAGTATCAATAACAATACTTGTTTGCCACACTGGGTGTAATTAGTCTAGAAACGTTAGAGAGATCTGTGAAAAGTTGAAGAATAACCTGTGAACATTGGTGGGAGCTTCTTTATTTCCATACAATATTCTGCTGAACTCTGTTAAAGAAGTAACATTTTAAAGGGGTACTGTCATGGGAAAAAAATGTTTTTTTTTCAAAACACATCAGTTAATAGTGCTGCTCCAGCAGAATTCTGCACTGAAATCTGTTTCTCAAAAGAGCAAACAGATTTTTTTATATTTAATTTTGAAATCTGACATGGGGCTAGACATATTGTCAGTTTCCCAGCTGCCCCCGGTCACGTGACTTGTGCTCTGATAAACTTCAATCACTCTTTACTGCTGTACTGCAAGTTGGAGTGATATCACCCCTCCCTCCCCCCCCCAGCAGCCAAACAAAAGAACAATGGGAAGGTAACCAGATAACAGCTCCCTAACACAAGATAACAGCTGCCTGGTAGATCTAAGAACAACACTCAATAGTAAAATCCTGGTCCAAATGAGACTGATTCAATTACATTGAGTAGGAGAAACAACAGCCTGCCAGAAAGCGGTTCCATCCTAAAGTGCTGGCTCTTTCTAAAATCACATGACCAGGCAAAATGACCTGAGATGACTGTCTACACACCAATATTTCAACTAAATAAATATACACTTGCTGGTTCAGGAATGACATTTTATATTGTAGAGTATTTGCAGTGTAAACAGTGTAATTTAGCAATAAAAAATACATCATAAAAATCATGACCGAATCCCTTTAAGTATTAACCTGTGTCGAGTCAATGCTGCCTGCGCTCCACTCGCTCTACAGCCAGGAGAACACCATCATTTTGACATTTTGTACAAGTGATATTTGCTGGAATAGCAAGGAACCATGTAGAAATAAAGAACCATGTAGAAATAAAGAACCATGTAGAAATAAAGGCTTCCCAACATGTTATATTTAGCAAGATTGAAAAGAAGAATGTCAGTGGTGCACAGAGCTCCATGTCTTGATCTAGATGACTGTCTGAGGAATTCCGTTTGACAGAGAGAAAGGTACAGGGGCATATAAACAAGTTGACAGATTTTCAGAAGGATAGGGGAATGGCAAATAAACAGAATTCTTTTTTGAAATATTAAACATTCCATGAAGGAAATCTCATTTAGACAGCAATAGTAGACTTTTAAAAATGTGCACATACTTATCTTGTAAGGTCATCTTTAATTGTATGCCTAATGACCTCCCCTGGGACGACTCCATTTGTCTGATGACCATGGTGGTAGCTTGAGCTCGGCTGCTTAAAATGCAAAATAAAACAACCTAATTAATATAATCCACAACAATAATTTCTATTGTTGTATTGATCTGCATCTCCTAAATGTAAAATACAGGTATGGGATCCGTCATCTGGAAACCCAGTATCCAGAAAGCTCCGATATACAGAAAGATTATCTCCATTTTAAAAATTATTCAATTTTTCTTTGAAACAATACCTTGTACTTGATCCCAACTAAGATATAATGAATCCTTATTGGAAGCAAAACCAGCCTATTGGGTTTATTTAATGTTTACATGATTTTCTAGTAGACTTAAGGTACCAAGATACAAATTACAGAAAGATCCGTTATTCAGAAAACCCCAGCATTTTGGATAACAGGTCCCATACCTGTACTGTTTAGAAGGTCCCCATAGGCTTGGCTAACTTTTTATGATCAAAGGATATATCGTTCGATTCGAAGGATTTAATCGTTCCATCGAAGGAATAATCCTTCGATCGTTCGATCGAACTATCTGCGCTAAATCCTTCGACTTCGATATTCGAAGTCGAAGGATTTTAATTCCTAGTCGAATATCGAGGGTTAATTAATCCTCGATATTCGACCAATAGTGAATCGGCCCCTAAGTGTTTAGAAAAAGAATTTAAACATTATATACTGTAAACCCATAAAGTATTTCTTGTTCTCCAATAAGGATTAATTGTATCTTAGTTGGGATCAAGTCCAACTACTGTTTTATTATTACAGAGAAAATGTAATCATTTGTTTAAAAATTCAGATCAGCTTTCTAATGAACAATAAAGGGAAATAAACCTGAGACAGAGCATTAGCCTATTCCCTGTTTCCTCCTTTTCTTCAAATATTTGTGCAGTGTCTGGTTGTTGGCAGCGCATGCAAACTGCAAATATCAAGAAAAAAACATAGTGGTCCAAAAGTTGCAATTTTGCTGGATGTTTATCATTGGTTCTAAAAAAATGACTTGTGGGGTTATTTACTAAAATCTGAATTTATCTCATATTTTTTTAAAAATAATCACAACCAAACTTCCATGCTTGAATTTATCTTATTTATTAATAAAGAAAAAGACGATTTATTTGGATTGTGGAAAAAATCTATAAAATCGATCAAAAACCCGAATTGCTCACATTTTTCAGGCTTTTTCCTCAAAATTTTGGACTTCTTCCCTGGATTGCTTGAATTTTTTAAAAATTTTGCCTGAAACCCCAGGCTAAACCCAGCGCAGTCCACGAAAACTTCAAATTGAGATAGGTACCTCTTCCACTGATTTATATAGCACCTTGAAGGTCTGAGATGGCGGATTTTCAGATTTGGGTTTTTTGCAGAATCAAGGCATAATAAATCTCAAACAATTTGAGTTTTTTTTTCCTCTAAAAATGCGAGTTTTCTAGTTTAAAAAAAATGGAATTTTTTCAAGATTTTTTAACATTCGGATTTTAATAAATAATCCCCTTGAAGTATCAATGGGTACTTTTACATCAATGACCAGACACTAAAGGCCAGATTTACTCTACTAACTAACGTCACTAACGTAATTTCGCTGCATAACACTGAAAGCGAAGACTTGCTAGCGTTCATTTCTGCCTAGCGAAAATTCGCTAGAGGTCTTGCGCTCAGGTTAATTTGCATATGGAGGGAAATTTAATGTTGAATAGACGTATATGTTGCAGCAAATAGATTACATTACACAAGTCCAGGGAACCTTAATAAAGAAAATAGAGTTGTTATAATGCCCTACACATGAGCCCACTGTATAGTTAATGTTCCATATGTAAGAAAATGTATGGGGGAAACTGGTTACCCAAAAAAAAAGGACTTTTGCAGGCTATCACTCTGAAAAAAGGAAAAGATGCCATTGTTTTTTGGACTTAGAAGCTTTTTTCCACTAAAAAATATGATGTAAGTAACAGAAGATTGAGGAAGATCTATGCGGAGTAACGTCTATTTGCCAGAGAGAATTGTAGCCTGGCGATAGAGTGCGAATGACCAATAGCGTCTATCTCTTTCACTAGCGAAGTGACGCCTATGCCCATTAGTAAATTGGCAATGTCACTGCGGGCAGTAACTCTAGCGAATTGACGCTAGCTTAAGCCACTTTGCCCTCTAGTAAATCTGCCCCTAACAATGGTGATTACCTAACTGTATTAATTTATGAGATATTTCACTTTGTGGGTTACTCAACAGTTTCTCCCGTTTACCTTAAAAACCACCATTTCTTCATTCTTCTCATATGAACTTGGACACGACATTGCACGCTCCGGTCCCTGATGTTTTCTCTGCATTTTAGCAGCTATTCTTCATTTCCATTCAGCGGAATATCCTGCACAGCTGAGTGACAGGCGGTTTCCTTGCATTTGCATAAATTAATGAAATTAGGCAGGTCAATTAGTGTAAGTATTATGCAATTATTCAGGCCTCACTCTCACTTTAGACACCTGGAGGCTTTTCCAATAGGGAAATGTAGAGTACAATTTGATAGTATTTTCATATTTCCTCAAATGTTTATTAGACACATTAGTCACATTTCTAAGCTTTTGAGGGTGACATTATATATAAATATTAATACAATGGCATGCCTCTCCTATAATCAGCTAGGATAAACCTCTTCTTCAACTAACATATGTTGATTAAAGCATCACAATATATCTTCTACATAACAGGTGCAGGAGGGTAAATGTTTTGCTGACATTTAGTTTTAGCAGTCCCCATAAAGGTTAATCTAGCCAAGGGCTGGGCCTGTTTCACATTTGGGAGGGGAGAACTGTTTTCCTTTCCAATTTAAAGTTAAAGCTCTGTAGTTGGCCAGGGGTACCAGGATTCCCTAGTCTATAATTTGGACCCCACTTGCTGGAAGGGGTGGTCAGTTGTGGAGAGCCTGAGGTGCAGGTAGGCCTCAATAGGAGAAGTCACTCTCTGACAGTGATCCCCAACCAATAGCTTGTGAGCAACATGTTACTCTCCAACCCCTTTGGATGTTGCTCCCAGTGGCTAAGTTACTATGTTATTAGTACCCCAGGGTGTCAGTCTCCAGCATAGGAAAGCACTGAACTCAAAGTGTGTAAGCCTGTATTGGCTGCCCTGGTTTGAAACCCCAACCATATGAACTTACATCAGACGTCATTGTTTTATTCTTCTTAGTAAAGTAAAGAAGGATGGCTATATTCTTCCCATGACTTGTATCTGTCACAAGGAATATATAGCAGGCTGCTTTATGCTGTAGTGCCTTTAATGGGGGAATTTAAATGTCCAAAATATGTTTAAGGAGGGTTTTTGTCAAGGAAATAACATATTTGTAAAAAGGTAGCCATTCATTTGTATTTAAATCCTAGCAGTATTTTTCCTACTGGTTCATTGCCTATAACGCTAACTATGTAATTATGGTAAATAAATGCAAATAAGCTTTAAACCTACTTTATACTCAGCCTCAGCTTTCCTAAACAATTTACATTTAGCTTATATACAATTGAATACAAACAATATACAGCGCTGTGCAATGTGTTGGTGCTCTAAAAAGACATGTTAATAATAATAATATCAAATGCACTCTAAAAAGCCCATAGAAATTCCTATTAAACTCGATATTGCAACCTGGTGGTTGAGCTGTTAACGGCACCCAGTTTCTTTGCTACTTTTACGCACAGCAAAATGTTAATTCACGGGGTGTCATTTCAAAGCAGGACAAACTTTATTTTATTAAACAAATTATATTAATTTAAATATTTTGCAAACAAATATGACAAAAATTACATCACTACTCACCGTTTATAACTTATGACATCACTAGTCACCGTTTATAAGGATATCATTTACAAATGTAGCGCTATAGTAAAATGAGTGCACCATTCTCTTTCTATAGGCTCCACTCCCAAAACTTTGCTCCGGATGAGACCTTAAATCTTAGGGAGTAAGCCCTCGCAAACGGTGTGAAGTGTAACTGTAACTTGATGCAGGGTGCAATAATTGGGCGCCAGTGGTTCTTATTAGGGATGGGCGAATTTGACCCTTTCCGTTTCGCCAAAAATTCTGTCATCGATGCCAATTAAAGTCTATGGGCCTCAAAAAAATTTAGTTGTGCGTATTTTTGTTTTGACGCACGATGCCATACAAGTCTATGGGAGTAATTTTTGCGGCGAAACAAGGCAAAAAAATTCGCCCATCCCTAGCAGGCCCGGACTGGCAATCTGTGGGTTCAGGCAAATGCCAGAGGGGCTGCTGTATGACTCCATAGAAAGTTACCATATAGTGGGCTGGTAGAGGGCTGTTTGGGCCTCTTTGTACTTGGAATGACAGGGCCTATTTTGACTCCCAGTCCAGGACTGATCCCTAGTTCTTATAACTTAACCAATGAATAAATGTATTGAACAATTTACAGTCCTCAGTGGAGTGTACATAATAGCAAAACAGGATCATACAGAACAGAGGATAGGCACATACTCACAGCACCTTTGGTCAGTATTAGTCCCCACAGGAAAAAGAACATACACAGCAGCAATGAAGGTACACCTAGCTTTCAGCCTTTTCCCTAAGTGGAACCTGAGGGGAATTCTACATCCCTAAGTCTACACACTTAGTCCCTACTTCTAGGCAATTAGTACCTGGGAACTTAATCCCTCTGACTCTCCTCGTCGGAGCCTTGAGCTGCTCAGCTAAATAACCTGTCTATCTGTCACTCCTAGAGTGACCGCTTAAGGTGAGTAGCATATCCTTACTAGACATGACCTGTTTAGGTTCCACTAGAGCTCTGCCTGCCTGCCTGCTCAGGATAGAATCAGCAAAAGATGGACCCTGAGAGCATGGCTTCAAAGGGTTTTATACTTTAGCACAGTTCCATCTACTTGTCACTATTGTGAACAACAGGACATAGCTTAAGGCAGAGCATTAACACAAGTCCCCATTAGGACCCATTTAGGTGTCTAGAATACTGGGGAATTGCCATCAGTTGATTTAGTTGAAGTACAGCTTCCAGCATCCACCAAAACAGAAATTTTGGTTGGACAGTTTGAGTTTACACAAATATTCAAGCCCTGCAATATTTATTCGGTATGATTCATGCATAAAGACAAGCAGTATTGGATATGAATAACTGGGGCAGCTGAGTTAGGTAGACAAATGAGTATCTGCCATTCAAAGGAATATATACAGCTCTGTGTAGTTAAGTCACAGGAAAACATGCTATAGTAACAACCACAGAAGCAAATCAGTGAAGGCAATGCATACGGAAGATCTGCTGATTTTTAAATATTTAATTATTTGATTAAAATGAAGTCTAAAAGAGATTGCCTTCCCGTAATTTGGAGCTTTCGATATAATGGGTTTCCAGATAATGGATCCTATATCTGTACTACTTTTGTACCAACTTTCATTCAAAGGTACCATTATTATTATATTATTATATATTATATACACCATCACCTTCCTCTCCGTGGAACAGGACAGGGATTCTTTAAAGGGTACTACAGGAATGGAATCTGTTATCCAGAATGCTTCTGACCTGGGGTTTTCCAGATAATGGATCTTTCCGTAATTTGGATCTTCATACCTTAAATCTACTAGAAAATCATATGAACACTAAATAAACCCAGCAGGCTGGTTTTGCTTCCAATATGGATTAATTTTGGGTTCAAGTACAAGCTACTGTTTTATTATTACACAGAAAAAGGACATTATTTTAAATAATGTGGATTATTTAAATAAAATGATTGAAAATTGAATAGAGTACCCAGATTGGAATTGAACTCAGAACCACAAGGCAGCAATGCTATGAGTCTACGGGAGATGGCCTTTCCGTAATTCAGAACTTTATGGATAAAGGGTTTCCAGATAATGGATTCCATACTTGAATATACCCATTTTCCTTTTTTTTAATTCTGCTCATTTATTTCCTGAATCAGATTTGGATTTCTTTAAAGTTGCTTAAAATTACATTTTTATTTGTTATAGCATCAGCATAACCCACAGGACTTTGCAGAGATGATTCATCAAATCAGTTATTATAAACAGGTAGAGGTTAGTTAAAATGATCACAACAAGAAAGAGTTGAAAATGAGAATAATATAAATGTAAGCAAAAATGGCTGATTCTGGGTGTTTATAAATAGGTTCAGCTATATATGACCAGGATTTACTGTGCCTAAATACGTTGGAGGTATAAAGAGCTAAGTATTGCTAGTCACCCAATGGAGAATGGAATGTTCTTGACCAGAAGGTCATGGAATGGATTGTAAACATCACGGTTCAAAGAGAGAAACTGCACCCACTGCTCAGAGCCAGCAGCTGCGCATGGAGGAATGAAGGTTCCCATAGTGCTCTGCAGGGGGCCGTGAAACATGCACCTTCCTCTCCCTTGTGTCCCATGGTCAAGCCATTCTGCTTCTTAGAGGGACACAACCAACGTGGCTTTGGAATCCCAGAATGCAAGGTAATATAAAGAGATAATGACATGGGGCATATTTATAAACAGGTTAAAGGCCACTTACCACAGGTCACCATAGGAGAACTCAAAAAATTCTTTACAAGTGAGTGGGCAACTGGTGCTGAACTATTTATTCTTAAAATATGGCCCACTGGCGGGTTTGGGTTTATAGCAATGCAGCATGAGAAGCTGGAGAGCTATAGATGGTACATCCTAGAATATTGTACATTTTCCCTACTCAGATGGAGGTCCAGCCTTTTTGCATTGTTATCTCTCTTTTCATGTCCAATAGAGCTTACAATCTAATTTCACTCACATAGGAATACAAACAGACACTGTGCTAATGGTGGAGAACATCACTGTTTATTTCCAGCACTGCATATTTAATTTATTGAGCTCCAGGCTCTTGTGTCAGTTGTGGTTTAAGCAGGGCTACATTGTTCTTCTGATGTAATTTTGTTGTCCCCTCCACTTTGGTTTGCTGCCCCAACCCATCTAGGGCATCATCAGAAGGGATTCAGGCTGAGTGTGGCTCATAGAGTGGAAGGGAACTTTGGGAAAGAATGCAATAGGGTTGGTCACTGATTAAAACATTTCCGACCCTTTTATTACTAGTGAACACTAGTAATAAAACTTCGATCCCTCTGACTTCAACAGACATTTGTTTAAGCTTTTTGGAAACATGTTCTAAATCTATAGGGTCATTTAGTAGGAAAATCAAATGATAGCAAACCCAAAAAGGAAATTTATGGAAAAAACTCTTTCTCGTAGTGGCCAAGCAAAGCATCCCAACTAGGCACTTTTAGTCTATAACTTTGGACTCTCCCTTTTGGAGGAATTACTACTATCTTTTACTTTTTCTTCGCTTATTCGCTCCACGTTGGATGGTTCTGAGCAGTGCACCTTTATCTCCAGTTTATACTGTATTTTATTGTCAGTCTTGTTCCTTTGGGTCCCTCTCTTCTTTTTCAACAGTAGAGTGGAGCCGTCCACTTTTAGAGAACATAGAAACGTCATGAAGAGAACACCATGGTCAGAGAAGAATGTTTCCCCAACAGTGCTGCAGATGAAGAATTCAGTGCCCACTCTAAGCCTGTTCCTATGTGGTCGAATACAGGCCTGCCAGCCAATGTGAAATATTGAGAATGGTTTGTCTCCCTTGTGTCTGTATATTATATATTGCCCTATATGACAAATGACTGCCTTGCCTAAGCATGTAAGGACACACCAACAGTGCTGGGCAATTGAGGCAATTAAATAATGAATTAAGTGGCATGGATTAATCCAGCACGTTATCATTTCCTCTGGAGCATCACTTACCTAAATAGACGGTGCCATTTCAATAGAGACTTTTGCATAATTAAGAATAGAATGAGCCGGGTACAGCTGCAATGTTGATGTGGAACATACAAAAGCACAGGATATGGGCCATTGTCTGAGGTCAGATCTTGTGAATGTAGACTGGCACTAGTGAGCCTTTGTTCCCTGCACAATACATTATACAAAGACACCAGTGCCTGCCCTGCTTGGGGACAAACGTTGGGGCACAGTTTTACAATCACCACAGTCCCTCCGTGACCAATATTCAGACCAATATTCTTCTATTATTGTAGTTTCATACAGGTTTGAATAAGTATATATATATATATATATATATATATATATATATATATATATATATATATATGAAGCCAGGAGGGGGGGGAGTGGCCTGATGGAAGGGAAGAGGATTGTGACATCACTGTGCCTATAGATTTTTTGTGCTCTACCTCCTATGTTTTTACAGTGCAATTTTTTTAATATCAAGAAAAAACATCCTCACTCTCACTGCTGACCTATTTCAACATCATATGATTGGAACTTCTTCTTGCACCTGATCATTGCAGCAAAAAGACAGATGCAGTCACTAGTTTGAACAGCTTCATATACCATAGTGTTATCTGTTTCTTTCCTCTCGCCAGCAGGGTTGGACTGGGCCAGCAGAACACTGGGGAAAAAAACTCCACCTACCCAGACCCGAACACCACAGTGTGTGTGCTTGCCATGCTAGGCTATACATGTCCTAATAAAGACGTTTTATATGTTATAGCTATTTCTACTACTTAATACTTTAGTATAAACCCTTGGACTGGGGTTTATGTAGTCAGACTGCACATTTATATATTCTGCAATTTTGTACTTTCTTCTGAGAGCAGATATACACCATTTATTTTTGTTAATTTTGTTTGCCATGCTTCCCCTGACTTCCCTGAAAGAAGTTAAAGGTATAGGAGGGGGGAAGGGAGAGTTGTGGCATTGTGTACGGCCTGGGGGCCCATGAGAGGGTGTGGAGACCCCCAGATGGTACCCCCGGTGGGCCCTGGACCCCCAGTCTGACCCTGCTTTCCAGACCAGACAAATCAAACTCACAGGGACAGGTCAGTGGCTCATAGCATTGCTGCCTTGTGGTTCTGAGTTCAATTCCAATCTGGGTACTCTATTCAAGGAGTTTGTTTGAATTCCTTGTACTTGCATGGCTTTCCTCTGGGTACTCTTGTTTCCTCCAACTCTTGAAACACACAGCAAGGTTAACTGGCAGTGTGTGTGTGTGTCCACTAGGCCAGGACACCCTAGACAAGCCAGCCAGGTATAATGTCTAGCCCTCGAATTCAGCCGAATTCTCGTGCCTGGCCAAACCAAATCCGAAACCTTAAAATCCAGTTACTTTTCAACACAAACAAGGAAATAAAAAAAATGTACCCTGCCTCCTCTAGTTTTCATATGCACATTAGGATCCAGATTCAGTTCGGTATTCGGGCAAATCTTTCATGAAGGATTCGGGATTCAGCAAATCCCAAAATAATGTATTCCGTGCATCTTAACTAGGCACCTGTCTTTTCTTCCTAACCCGAGTTCCGGCCCTGCCAAGGACTAATGTGAATGATTAACCATTTCAATAATTGCTGCAATCTAGTGTGCTCTATCAATAAAGGCTATTTCCTATTTGACTCTGCCTTAATATAGCTGTATATTCCTGATAATACTTTTTCTCCACTTGCACCCCTTTCATAATGAATGAAATAAAGCCACCTTGAGGTGTATTTAGGAACTGCGTCCAAAAACAGTTGGAGTTGTGGCAGTATTTTAGATTGCGCCAGCATATACATCATGGAGATGCAGGCAATGCCCATCACATTGCCTAACTTGTGTGTCATTTGGATTCTAGGGATTCCTATACTTATTCCCTTGCACCCAAGATCACTACACTATGCATTTTGCTAAGTTCTAGTCCAGTGGCAGGTGCAACAAGCAACCACTGCTCTAGGTGGATCTGCTAAATGCCTGGGCCCTAAGGGGTACAATTTTATACCATTTTATACAGAGTTATTTAATAAAACCTGATATTCCCCACAGTGGTACAGGCTAAGGAGGAAACCTGAATAATATATATATCCATGGGGCCTATCCCTAAGCATAGGTCTGCAGGTTAGGTGCTGGATGAATATTCAACATTAGGGATAAGGTGACCATCAAGACTTCAGCCACTGCAGAAATACAATTTTTGTCATTTCTCGGCCAGCCTTGAATTCTGCGAATGCCTGAAAGGCCATCTCCTCGTGATGGACACTCTGGGATAAAAATGCTAACTTATGTAATGAGGAATCATGCAGGCACTCAGGCCTCGGCTGCTGCTGGGAAATGCAAAGAACTGTTGACGGAGAGGTGTCAGCAAGTGTCAGCTGAGCCACCCTGCAGGGTGTAAGTGTCACAGAGGTGACAATATCAGTTTCTGGCCAACACCGGACATTAACTGAGCGAGTGACAGTCCACTCAGCTATTCTCAGAGGCGCAGCCTGGTGCAGCAAGCTTTCCCAGAACATCACCGGCGGCATCATACAGGCTCCCTATTAACAGCAATAGACCATTAGCTCAGCACCCTGGTATGATGGAGGCAGGTTTATTCTAAGACACTTTGCAATTGGCCTTCATTTTTATTTGCCCTTTTTTCCAATATTGGCGTGTTTTTGGTTCATTTTGGGTTATACTTCCATAAAAAGGTGCACACATCAATATGTCATGTCTAACGGTATGTCCCACTGTGTAATAAGGACATTAACAGCCACCTGTAATTTATACAAACATTTTAGCCCCTATTTTCATATTGGCCCCATATCCCTAATTTTACAACATAAACAGTTGCAGAGAAAGTGCAGTAACTGACAAGAAGTTTTTTAAAAGGTTGGTTCACCTTAATGATGAATAATAATAAATAATAAATTCGCCAGGCGTCAAAAAATTTCGGACGTGCGTCGGAAAAGTCGATTGCGTCAAAACCACTGCGCATCAACATTATTCAAACACCAATTGACTTTAACAACAGCGTCAAAGTTGACGCGAGCATCAAAATTGCTGCCGGCATTTTTCGGCGCAGTGAAACAGGACAAATTTGTCCATCAAGTTAACTTTTAGTATGTTAAAGAATGGCCGATTCTAAGCAACTTTTCAATTGGCCTTAATTATTATTTTTTTTATTGTTTTGGAATTATTTGCCTTCTTCTTCTGATTGTTTCCACCTTTCATATGGGGTCACTGATCCCATCTAAAGAAACAAATGCTCTGTAAAGCTACTTATTTATTTTTATTACTCATCTTTCTATTCAGGCCTCTCCTAATCATATTCCAGTCTCTTATTCAAACCAAGGCATGGTTGCTGTGGTAATTTGGACCTTAGCAACCAGACTGCTGCAAACTGGAGAGCTGCTGAATGAAAAGTTAAATAACTCAAAAGCCTTCAATAATAATAAATGAAAACGAATTGCAAATTGTCTCGGAATACCATTCTAAATAACTCAAAGGTGAACAACCCCTTTCAAGATCCAGTTACAATATTTTATTTACAAATAAAGGTGTCTGCCTGTATGTCTGGCCTCTAAATAAGTCTTGCAACATTCCTGTTCAATAGAAAAAAGGATGTCATCCTAAGCCGTGAATGATTGGATGCCTGCGTGCGAATACGCAACTCCTTTCTACGCACAGCACCCAAAGGGTTAATCCACTCTAAACCTGACTTGGGCATTTGCTCAGAGAACCTATTGCAACCAGCTGCCTCATGTGCAAAGCTCTGTCATAAACACATGGATTGGACTCAGCCAGTTGTCATGGATAAAAATTAATACCATGTGAATGCAGCCTTTCTTGTGTTCTCCATACAACTGATATTTAATGTCGGCTTAGATGCTAAAAAGAATAATCCACATTGTGCTCCTTCTTCCCGAGGACTTCCTTTAAAGGAGACCTTGGCACCCAACGCAGCAGCCAGGGCAGACAGAGGAGTCTGTAGCAAAAGACTGGAGGCTTTTAGTATCACATCACGGCACCACCACTCAATGCCTGCAGGTGACTAGATCCAAGCAGTGTAAATGCATAGAAAGGGGATACATGTGGCCCTATAAGAAATTTGTATGGGCCCTAGACTATGTGCTGTTCATGACAGTGCCCATTTGCCAAATTTCCCTTTGGTATCTGGAAATATTGAAAAGAAAGGTTTCTCAGCTTGCCATTGGTAAATAGCTGCCACCACCATAACCACAGCTTCCTCATCACCTCCCATGGCCCTTCTACTGTATTACAATAACCTAACAAAAGCCAGCAGGGGCGTGGCAAGGTTGAGTATTGGGGCATGGCCTGATATCGCTAGAGGTGTGGCCAGTAGAACAGGACTCTAAGGGTGGTGACACACGCTAAGATTCGGGGGAGATTAGTTGCCCGTCGACAAATCTCCTCTTCTCTGGGCAGTTAATCTCCCAGAAAATCCTTCCTGTCGGCTAGAATTTAAATCGCCTGCTGGATGGCACTCAAAACACTTCGTTTTCCAAAGTTGCCCGAAGTTTCCTCGTGAAGCGACTTCGGAAAACAAACCGCTCCAAGTGCCACAGGCGATTTACATTCTAGCCGGCGGTAAGGATTTTCGGGGAGATTAGTCACCCGAAGAAGAGAATATTCTCCCCGGAATCTTAGCGTGTGTCACCACCCTAATGGAACTCTCCGTAAGCAGATTAGCTTCTGATATTTTCTTATGGTCTGCACATAGAAATATAATAAAACTATACCTCTACTAAGCACAATACTTCATCAAGAGCTGAGGGTATAGAGACCCTTTAAAGGGGTGGTACACCTTTAAGTTAACTTTTAGTATGTTACAGAATGTCCATTTCTAAGCAACCTTTCAATTGATATTCATTATGTATTTTTTATATATATTTTTTTTTAATTATTTGTTCTGATTCCAACTTTTACATGGGGGTCACTGACCCTATTGTATTGTTATTGCTATTTTTTATTACTCCTCTTTCTATTCAGGCCTCTCCCATTCATATTAAAATCAATGCATGGTTGCTAGGGTAATTAGGACCCTAGCAACCATATCCATATGCAAATTAGGGTTCGGTTCGGTATTCAGGCAAATCTTTTTCAAAGGATTCGGGGGTTCGGCTTTAAAACCCAATGAACTTTGTGTTTTGTGCGTTAATAACTGAGGGGTTAATCCACACTTTACACCCCCAGCAGCTGTGTTCTCTGAACATATTGTAAGTGTGTCTGCGCCAGAACGTGGGGCTGATTACAAATAATCACTCTCAGCCATTTTCCTGCAACAGCAACAAAGAAACTAAATTATGTATAGACAGTAATTTAAGCTTTACATTCATTTAAGCTCTAAGTACAGATACAGTATGTAGGCATGCGGCACGCAGTTATTTAAATCCCCTTTAAATCCCCCATTTTGCATGGTTTTGGTTAGGGATGCACCGAATCCACTATTTCGGATTTAGTTGAACCCCCGTATCCTTTGCAAAAGATTGGACCGAATACCGAACCGAATCCGAATCCTAATTTGCATATGCAAATCAGGGATGGGAAGGGGAAACATTTTTTATTTCCTTGTTCCTTGACATAAAGTCATATGATTTCCCTCCCGCCCCTAATTTGCATACTCAAATTAGGATTCGGTTCACCCGGACAGAAGGATTCGGACGAATTTGACTCCTGCTGAAAGAGGCAGAATCCTGGCCAAATCCCGAACCAAATCCTGGATTCGGTGCATCCCTAGTTTTGGTACATACTGAAACATTTTAAGATAATAATGATACTCACAAAAAGGATTTCTGATTCCCCAGCCTCTCCAGTCAAATAGCGTGGTGTCCGGAAAAGAGGTCGGCACCTCTCCAATATACATAGAGACGAAAAATTCACCAGACACTCAACAGCAAGTGAAGGGGGCGGACCCCTGCGTGTTTATTCAAGTCTTGTGATGTAACGTTTCGGGGTTGGGCCCCTTCGTCAGACATCTGATGAAGGGGCCCGCCCCTGAAACGTTACATCACAAGACTTGAATAAACACGCAGGGGTCCGCCCTGCTTCACTTGCTGTTGAATAATAATAATGAGCCATTCACACTGCTGTGCTACTTCCATCACAAGGGGCCCCATTTGTCATTAGGGCCCAGAGCATCCATACTAAGCCTCAAAGTGCAATAGACAATGTACCTCAAAAAAAGCAAACCCCCACCCCTGCATGCTTTCCATTTTTATTCCCTCCTATTGAGTCAAAAGCTGGACTTGAGGCAGACTCACATTCATGGATCCTTACTCTCATTAGCAGGAACATTAGTAGGATTTTTGGGGGGTAATTGTGTTTATTAAAGTGATATTAACATGTCCCCATAATGGCAGCAATGACATACAATTACCCCCAGGTTCAGGTTTTGTTCTCTGAGTCCTGGCATTTTTGCCTGTAGTATCCTCATCGCTGTGTTCTTTAGTAGAAACAGTTGTTTGTAAGTAGAAAGCCTGCAAAAATCATTTCTAGGACCTTCCAGCATGGAATGGACCCACAATCCCCCACGTCTCCTAATAAAGAATCTTTACAGCCTCAGGACGTGCTCCCCTTGTTGGTGTTGGTGGAGGCTCAGCCTGTACAGTTAGGGTCTGAATTAGGGAGACTGGACATTTGCTCTCTTAGATATGCCTGAAAGCCCATCTTGAAAGTCAGTTAGGATCAGAACTCCTTGTAGATTGTGCCAAGATTAGAAGGGACGGGGGCCCCCTCCCTTCTAGAAGTGCACCCGATCTTCTCTGGACAAGAATGCCCATAGATAATAGAAAGATAGATAGATAGATAGATTATAGAAAGATAGATAGAAAGATGAAAGGATAGATTGATAGATCTAATAGATAGATAGATAGATAGATAGATAGATAGATAGATAGATAGATAGATAGATAGATAGATAGATAGATAGATAGATAGATAGATAGATAGATAGATAGATAATAGAAAGATAGATAGATGAAAGATAGATAGATGAAAGATAGATAGATAGATTATAGAAATATAGATAGAAAGATGAAAGGATAGATTGATAGATCTAATAGATAGATTGCATGAATCTTCCAAGAATTAGTTGCACATAATACCCCAGGTACTTGCATTAAAATGTGCTCTTTGAATGTCTGTATAGGTATGCACTGCATTGTTTAATCATATAGACAGATAGATGATAGATAGATAGATAGATAGATAGATAGATAGATAGATAGATAGATAGATAGATAGATGATAGATAGATGATAGATAGATAGATAGATAGATAGATAGATAGATAGATAGATAGATAGATAGATAGATAGATAGATAGATGATAGATAGATAGATAGATAGATAGATAGATAGATAGATAGATAGATAGATAGATGATAGATGATAGATAGATAGATAGATAGATAGATAGATAGATAGATAGATGATATATAGATAGATAGATAGATAGATAGATAGATAGATAGATAGATAGATAGATAGATAGATAGATTTCAGAGTGCTGCAGCATGAATTTTTCTACAGCATTTGGTTATAAGCTAAGTGAGCCTGACTAAATTTTGGATGGAAAATTAAGGGGTGGCTGAAAATTACTTATCTATAGTCCCCTCACAGGGTTCAGAGCAGCCAATAACAATCCTGCGTTTCCATCTGAAATCAGTCTACCTGCCAAGGAAATCTGCTCTGCCATTTTCTCTTAGCACATGTGAGGCATTGGCAGATCTGAGGGGCCACACTTTCATCAGGAGCAGTGACCAGCTCCATGTTGTAGCACCCACCCTTCCCAGCTATAGTCAGGTGATCCCACTGGTGTCTAATAAAAGGGCAGCCAAGTTTGGGAGTTTTACTTTGAAAGCAGCTAGTAAGTTGCAGGTAAAACTTAGTCCCTTTGTAAAATGTATAATTAAGCAATAGAATTCTTAATGAATCAGATGAAAATTAAGCGTAGGACTGGCCAGATATGGGATGACTTTGACGTAGTTGGCCAGCTTAAATAGATAGATAGATAGATAGATAGATAGATAGATAGATAGATTTATATCAGGGGCTCATGGGGGCACAGCATTACATACTCCAGTCAATGTGTATCTGTGCCAGCTGCAGCTGATGCCCCATCAGAGCAAACAAATATCTTTGGCTAGATGTGTGTCCCTGCAAACAAACACTATTAATTCTATGCTTCCTACTCCAGGAAACATAGTTGTGTGCCAGAAACCAGCAGCAGCCTCTCTGTAAATCCCCCTCTCCCTCTCTCTCCCTGCCTTTGGCATTGGATCCAGATGCACAGTCTCACCTTAGAAATGTGCCCTTTGAAGTTGGGATTTTTTTTTGTGTGTATGTGTGTCTGAATTCCCTGTGCCCCTATATAATATTACACAGGCAATTAAAGAGAGGAGAGTGCCAGCCAAGCCCAGAAGCCTCTCTGTCTCCCTCCTGTGTGAGTTGCATCCACACAGCAAATGATATTAGAGCCTGACTTCACCAAGCAGATATTTGGAAACTCTGGAGAGGTGCAGGGGTCCTGGCTGTGTTGGTGCCTGACAGCCAATCACAGAAGTCCCCCCCTGGAGGACGTCACAAGCAGACAGACTATAAATCCATCCCCACTGCTGCTTCACTTGGCAAAGCTCCCTGCTCATGTGTAGAGTGCAGAACATCTGCCCTGCAGCCTTTGCGCATTGGTTGGATCAAGCAGGAACAGCGAGTGCGCACACCCAGAGGAGCCTTCAGGACAAGGGGATTAAAGAGGCTGCTGTCACATTGTAAGGAGCTGGAGTTTGGATGGCAGAACAAGTGATCTTCTCTTACTCCACACATTCCACTTGGAGTTAATCTTGTTATGTGCCCAGATCCTTTTCACAAGGAAATCTTGCTTCTCACCAGTGCCCAAGCCTTGTGATCCCACCTCAGTGCCCAGCCTTGTTTGTACTTCTCCTCAGCTGTTTGTGGTGCCCCCCTCTCTGATCTCCCTGGACCAGCTGCTGTCACAGGAGCCCTGATGTCTTCATTCGACTCCCCACAGTTGTTGGTGATTTCTTCTACTCGGATTCCTAGGGAGGATCTTAGCATCCAGAGCCACACTGAGCAGAGAAGCTGCTGCTGCTGATCTGTAGGCAGCAGAGAGGGAACGACAAGCAACTGATTTGCCCTACTGCTTCTCTAAGCGCAAGCTTTTGCACTTCAGCCCCACCTGGACGCCTTATGACCTTTGCCATCAGCTTGGACTTCTTCTAGAGCCTCTTGGTTTTTTATAGGACACCTGGACCTCTAATAACAGCTCCCATATTTCCTGGAGATCGTATTCATGTCCATCTTAGGTCTAAAGAGGCCAGACAAACGGTAGGTGAGATGTAGACTTGGCTCTTGTACAGCAGCACACCTGTCTGCCCTGCGCTTTTTACTTTTGTCACCAATATTATTGTCTCAATGTAGCAGCTCTGCTCTTCCTATGTCATGTTTGTGTCTCCCTTTGCTTTCATCATAGGAAAGGTTCTAAATATATATATATATATATATATATATATATATATATATATATATATATATATATACACATAGTCTGGGAAACAAGGGAAAGTATTCCTAGGGGAAGAAGAAACCTGTAGGTGGGGTGGATTATAAACGCACCAGGTTTATTTTATGCTTCTATCAGCACATTCACATGGTGTCTCTGGGAGCAGCCACACATATAGCCATTAAGTATTAGTCACACAGCAGGTGTATATGTGCAACTTGTACATAATAATTAATGGATGTGCTATTAAATAGAAGGATTTAGCCACATCCCTGCCTGCAACTCTCAGGACAAGGGATTCCCAAGTTCTACCTGCTAAGGAGCAATGTCACTGTTATTGTGCCTGGTATCCTGTCCCCTCTGTTCTACAACCTGTAGGAACCTGGGGGTCATTACTTAGCTGCTGCTCTACTGGCTACATAGGTATGAGGAGGTACAGAAAGCTGGGTGTAAGTTACTGACCTGATCTGCAGACATTGGTGAGTGGTTGTTGGCAGTTGTATTACCCATGGGCACTGCTGGTATAACCAGGGGAGAGGGCGCAGTAAGCTCAGTCTGTCACCTTTTTTTTTTATTCTAAGAGACTGTTGAGCTGTGAGTGGCAAGTGAATTACTTAATAACATAACAAGCTGCTGAGTGTGTGACCCCCCCCCCCATAAATAATTTGGCAGGAACTGGAACCCTATAAGCACATTTGTACCTTGAAAGTACAGAAGTGCTCAATATTCTTTTCCTTAGCTACATAGAACACTTTATACTCCATCTGCAATGCAACTGTCCCAGTATAAGCACTGCTAAGAATATATGTGACTAAGTCTATGTGTGTATATATACTGTATACTGTATATAAGTGTGTGTCTGTGTATATATATATATACTAGTCAAACCTGGTGCACTCACAATCCATAGAGACAACTGCCTGGGTGCTGCCAAAAAAATGCACTCCAAGGACTTGTTAGTGAAAAAAAAATAAGTGATTTTATTTCAACGTTTCGGCTCCATTACTTGAGCCATGATCAGGACGTGTGTGTGTGTATATATATATATATTTATATATATATATATATATATATATATATATATATATATATATATATATATGGACAGAGTGCAAAGCAGTTGGCTGTGGCCCCACTATTGCAGTATGATAAGTCATTTGTGGGCAATGCAAGTGCCCATCCTGGAAAGGAATTGTGTAACTTTTTATGACATTTAGTATTTTCTGATTTAAATTTTTAAAACTGAATGAATAAAGGGCAGTGTAACATGTCTGAAAGAGTCGGGATATAAAAAGCAAACATGAAGAAAGGGAGCAATATGTAGACTTTCTTCTGTATCAGGAACATGCCATTGAATGTAGTGTGTGCAGCTTCGATGTATTGTATAGGAAAAAGCAACTAAAATAAAAGGTTTCTCTCCTCTGTCCTCTAGTGGCCACAGTTGGAACTGCATGGCAATGTCTCATCACTCAACGCTGACAGTTGGGTAAAAGGGACATACTCACTAAACTGCCACCGGATGTGCACGGTGATTATATAGTGCTTCCTAAAAAAATATTGTTATTAAAGCCTGACTTGTCTTTAACTTGCCTTAAAGTGGTCAGAACAGTCGGTGCTGTCATATTGCTGTATAATTAATATAATACTAACTGCTATAGAGAGAACATAAAGCTCCCTATACACTATGTTTTTAAACTAAAGTAATATAGTAATTAAATATATATATATTTAATGTTCTATAAAATAGAAGACAGTTGTAACAGCCCAAGCTGTGTTATATCAGGGTACAATGTTCAACGTTTTGCCAGGAACTTATTTAGGTCTGTGACTACAATACCCAGCAATATCCAGCAAAAGTAATGTTTATTTCAATGTTAATTATCGAATGCTTTAACCAGTGGCCATTGAGCTGCAGTAGAACTCTGGGAATTGCAGTTTACCAACATATGGAGGGGCTTAATTTGAAGAGACCCCCTTCTTTATTGTGCACTACTAGTGATAAATTGCATGCATATGTGAGCAAACAGAGTCATATTTATAACATTCAGTACTGCAGACAGTGCTGGTTGGGAGGCACCAGGCTGTTTAGTAGTAAAGCCTATCAAAGTGAGTCTTCCTAGTGCATGAGCAGATACCTTACAAGAGCTGACCCACTGTTACCCCACTAGTTTATGAATTATAATACCAGGCATGGCTACCATAACATTTCCCTTCTAGTTCCTATATTTTTGGGGGCTTATGCATAAAACCTGGCTGGCTCCCCGCTATGGCCCCTATTGGCAAAGACCAATGAGAGATCCATTGTCCATTGTAAAGATGAAAATGTTGCCTGTCCTGATGGCATTTTGCTTTACTACCTCTACTTTGCTTTCTGGGGCCCTACTCTGTACAAGGCCTAGGGAAGTTCTGCAACCACTTTGCCCTTAAATGTGTCTCTTTTAATCAGGCCTAGACAGGGTTAAAGGCTTGTGTTATCAAAATAAAGTTTGTCATCATTGCTAAACTACAAAACATGCCCAACTATAGCCCAACCCTCTTTTTTTCATAATTTTTTTTAAAGCTTAGGCTAAAGAGTTAATGGAGAGACAGGAGTAGGGGTTGAATTGCAGGGAAACGTATCACCCTGACAGTTCAATGAGGGGATAGGATATCACAAGCCATGTTAAAGGGCAAGAGATCTAAACCAACAGAGGGTACTATAAACCAACAGAGGCTAACTGTTTCATTGTGGTTCTATTCTGGCATGCGGGAATGCGATGCACTTGTCTTGTATGTTCTGCAGCCTCAGTCATCCTATCAATGGGCTGAAACATTATATGCAGAGTAAAAGGACTGTATTTATAAACAGGCTTTAGCACCGATTATATTCCTTTAAAGGGGTAGTTCACCTTTAATTAAATGTATAGTATGTTAAAATGTCCTATTCTTACTAACTATACAATTGGTCTTCATTTATTCCCCTTTGTACTTTTTTAATTATTTGCCTTCCTCTTCAGCCTCTTTTTAGATTTCCGATGGGGGTCACTGACCTCCCGGTAGCCAAAAATGATTGCTCTGTGAGGCTACAATTGTATTGTCATTGGTACATTTTATTGCTTATATTTTTATTCCTATTCATCTTCCAGTCTCTTGTTCAAAACACTGCCCGGTTGCTAGAGATGAGGAGCCTTAGGACCTAGATGCTGAAATTCCACACCATAGAGCTGCTAAATAAAAAAGCTAAATAATTCATTTAAAAACAGGAAGACCAATTGCAAACGGTCTGAGAATATCATTGCCTACAATTACATAATACTAAAAATAAACGTAAAGGTTAACTACCCTTTAGTCAAAGCGTTGTGTTGTGTGAGACACAGTGGCTGCTTTTTTGCACAAGTGAGAGCTGCCATATTGCTCTGGACGGAGGCAGTCAATTGGGTGCTATTCTAGAGCTGCTTTTGGTGAATTGTTTGAGAAAATCATGCATATCAATAAATGCAGATAGGCAAAGGTGAATGTCTTTTCAAAGAATAACTTAGGTGGAGTGATGAATTAATCATGAAACAGTGTAGCAGAAGTAATTTTTCCTCCAGGTCTGTCAATCATGGGGCTTCGGCTACATTGTTTCAAAAGTCAAAACCAGCAGTGCAGAGCCTGTAAACAACCAGCTAGATGCTGCTTTCAACTGCAGTTACACTAACAAATAGCTTTAGAGCCACTGAAAATGCACGGGGATTAAGTGGCCAATTTAGCAAGCCTTTGTGCACTGCTGTTACAGATGGGTGGTCCGATTCTCCCTGCTCAGTGGCTAAATTGTATGCACTGCTGTGTCTGTTTATACAGGGAGACGGATTCAAGTTGTGTTTGCATTACGAGAGCAGATTTCAGATCATGAAGCGACAAGCTGAATACTGATCCATATCAAAATATTTTGGCTGCTTCCACATCAAACCTTTCCCCGTATGACGTCACGGTGCTTCCTAGCAGCTAATTTCCCCCCTTAATTCACAATGAACCCTGCCATTACTGTGTATAGAGCTTTGTGTAGTGATGCCGTTTTGCCGAATGATTTACAAAAAGCATTGAAGTCAAAGACGTCAAAATAATTTGCGATCAACAATTTTAATACACTCGACTTATTTGCCCAAATGCATCAAAGTCAATGGGCATCCGGATAACTTTGACACGCGTCAATTTTTATGCGCGTGACAATTTTGACAAGCGACAATCTTTTTTTTTTGTCATGAACGTCTTTTTCGTTGGCGAATTTTCAATGCAGTTTCACAAAAATATTTGCAGACGGCAAAACGTGGAAATTCGCTGCAAACCCATGCCTGGCAAATGAATTCGCCCGTCATTAGCTTTATGTAGTTATTTAAAGAAGAGCGGGTTGGTGCTACTTTGCTTAGTGAATCAGTATAGTTTTATGGCATCTATTTCTCTGTTGGCTGTTTTTATCAACTTTACTTGGTCCTTGTTACTTTCAGCAGTATTTCAATGGCCCTATTCCCAGTTACATCTGACTGTGCGGTTTATATTGTCAGAAAGCAGGGGTTTTGTCGGGAAAAAAAATCTAGGTTTTAAGGAACTAAAAAGATAAACCTTATACACACCTCGTAAAGGATGGGGCCTTTGGCTGCCCCTTGGAGGCTGATAGATGTAAGGATCGATGACACTTACTGGACATCTCCATGTCTGTTAAGGACCTTATCTGTCACAAATCTAGGAGGCAGTACCTTACCAGGAACACTTGTCTGTCAGACTTACCGGAAAGCAGATCTCAAGTTAGATCAAGTGCAGGCAGTCATAATGCCTGCCTTCATACTGGCCCAATATTTAAGCCATCAGGATCACTTCTTTCCTTAGGGCCAGCAAGATCAGACTGAGCAACAAAAGTCACTAGTGTGCCATGCACTTTGCGACCCACTTATTTGCCAATGTTGTCCTCAACCGATGGGAATTTCAGAACCTAACCAACAGATATGTGGCTTATCTTCAGCCAGATGTCACACAGGGGTTCCAGAGGGCCTCATACATGGGCCAATAAGCTTCCCACTAGGTCTGTAGGGGCACTGCATTGGTCATAGTGCAGGCACAAGGTAGATTTAGGTTTATGAGTATGCATGTTTGCACCAGAATTATGAGTATGCATGTTTGCACTAAAATTCGCCAGGTGTAACCATAGCCTTAAAGATTGAGCTGTTGCTGTGGAAACAATCCTGTAGCTTTTGAAAAATATCCACAACCTCATATTCCAGGAGAGAAGATTTCCTGATGTTTTAGGAGTTCCTTTCCTGTACAGGGTTAAGATGATTAGATGAACAATGTCTGTTCCAGCCTCACACATTTGGCAAATGTTCTCAGCAGAGTATTTATGTTCTGTAAACTTTTATTTTACTGCTTTCCCTCTTGACATGCAAAGATTTGATGAAGTTCACTTGGCTTCCTTGCAGCATTCTTCCCGAGCACTAGGAAATGTAGAGACCAGTAGGCTTATAATCAGGTGGGCTGTAAGGAGCTGAAGCCCCCCTCTAGAAAAAAAATAAATGCAAATAGCTACTTTTCTCATTTGATGAGCACACAATATGTAACAATGGCTTCCAGGAGAATTTTTTAATTATTTGCCACCTTCTTCTGACTCTTTCCAACTTTTAAATGGGGTCACTGACCCCATCTAAAAATAAATGCTCTATAAGGCTAATGTATCATTATTGCTACTTTTTTTTTAATCATCTTTCTATTCAGGCCTCTTCTATTTACAGTATATTTTAGTCTCTTATTCAAGTCAATGCATGGTTGCTAGGGTAATCTGGACCCTAGCAACTGGATTGTTGAAACTGCAAACTGGAGAGCTGAAAAAGGGTTATACCCCAGAACACATGGCAGGATAAATGCATCTGCAACTTCATGTTTAATGCTCAGGGTTATACAGGGTCGGACTGGGCCGACAGGACACCGAGAAAAAACCCAGTGGGCCCTAAGCTCTTGTGGGCCCCGCCAGACCAGATCCGCATCTTAATGCTGCGACCTCCCTTTGATGAAGTGCAGTTTGATGTGCACACACGCTGCGCCAAGCGCATTCACATGAATGCGCAGTAGGGGGGCCGGAGAGGGGTTGTATTTAACATATAGGCACCCGAGGGCCCGGGCATAGGGTGACAGCTTTAGGGGGGTGGCTCTCAATATATATATTTATATATATAACAACAAAGATGGCAGATGGCAAGATAAATACAGTGCCAATTCCATCTATAATGCCCCCAGGATATAGGCTAGTATAAATACAGACTCAGTTTCATTCATATATATATATATTTTTTTTTTTTATATGAACTTCTAGTCTAGAGGAGTTGCCATACTGTTGTCTTTGACAGCGTTGACACTGTATGAAACTGTATAGAAACAGGGAGGTGCTTGGCTGACTATACCAAAGCGTCGGAGAGACAGGAGTGAACAGAGAAAGGAAGAGTTATACCAAGAGTATAGTGTTTATATTGTTCTCAGAATCTATAATTGGTCCGTATAATGTGCTTTTAAGATAAACATGGAGATACATTGGAATAAATGTTTTTTAGTCCTGGCTCATAAAAGAGAGCAGTTAACAGAAGCCAGATGCAGGCGAGTATGACAAGGGAGGGTTGGGGTATATCAGTAAGTATTGGGAGAGATAAGGACGAGGGACAGCCGTGGCATCACATTCGTTTTGCACGCAACATGTTAGCACATGGGATCTCATGCTTTCATTTCACTGGAGGCAAGTGATGACACACTCACCGGCAATCCCATCTCTGCCACAGAGAAAAGAAAGGCACAATGGTGGAAAGTGATACTTTCTTTGAAGTTCTTGCCCAGTTTTGCAATGTTTTTCACCTGCTTGATAACTTTGTGTGTTTTACAGTATTGAAAATACCCAAATGATTAAAAGCGGCGCCCTTTGAATTATTAGCTCCTCTCGCTGTTGCCTCTTGTTTTGAAATGTGCCAGCCGATTCCTTTGCAATATCTGCTGTTTGAATGAACAGTTCTCTGCTGGTGGTATTGGCGGCCCATTCCTGGGCACGGTTCTGACTCCGGAAAACCTCAGCTGATTTACTCACATTTTATGGTGTGTTGTAATGCTTATCTGATTCCACTCCGTGCTGAGTAAAATAGCAGAGCTGCTCCTGCTAGTATACCACCTATATAATTCCATTTCTGACAGTAAAGTAAACAGTGAGACTACCTTCAGCAGATTCAGAGACCACAGGGGGCAAGGGGAAATAGCATGACCCAAAAAGGACCAGAATTCCCTCTGCACCCTCCCTTCTGCCCACAACCAAACTCTCAGATCCATTCATCCAGAGGTGCAGGAGGAAGTGGACATCGGTAACATGACCTGGAGGAAGGCCTCAAAAATTGTATGCGTGGGTGACATAGGGAAGGGAACTTATGCAACTGACTCAAGTCAATTTTGGGATTTATGGGAGATATATATAAATATTGACACTATTATTTATATAAAGTAAAGCCCTCAGCAGGTTGCCTAATACTGGCGCATTTTGTGATATTGTTTCCAACCCACAGCCCTTTCTTGGTGAAGCTGCAGGGTCAAGGGAGAATATTTGGTTTCATGTTGAGCATTCCTCAACTAGATATTGCTGGGCCCGATAACAAATTATTTTTCAGGCCCCCAAAATGTTGAGCAGTTGACTTGTTTTACCAATATCTATTGAAACTGTATATCAATTAGGGCCTCATGGGGCCCCTATACCTTCTGTGCCCCCCCCTGCAGCCGAACGATCTGCTTCCGCTATTGTTATGCCCTTGTTCTTAAACACTTGTTACCCATAACTGCTGCTCTAAGGTTCCACATTAGAGTTTCCCCTGATGGACATCCTAAAGGGCAAAAGCTGACATCAGTTTGATCTTACTAAGGATTGAAGAAAATAAAACGAGTACAATGGCCCATCCAGAAGAACTGCAGTTTAAATGCAGCTTTCCATTGCTCTCACCTTCCTACAGATACTTCTTCTGATACACTGACACCAGTAGACACTTTGCAGGACAGTTGGATAGTGTTAAACTCAGTTAAAAGAGAAACCTGACAGATCTGCATTTCTCCGCATAAAGAATTAGGCCCTAGGAACTTATTGTTGAGCTTCTTTGTCCTGTGTGGTGCCATTTGGATTGGCTTTCCTTTGAAGTAGAGCAGCATTCTCTTGCATTTCACCAAGTTTTATTGTGACATCTACTCCAAAGGTTTGCAGATCACTAGACTATTTATTTCTTTCATTCTCACCATAATATAACTATGCTGTTGCCAGCTGGGTATTTACAATTTAGGTCTTTAAACAGATTGCAACTTTGGCAATCAACATGGTTTCTAAACAAAACAGTATCTCTCACAGTTTGTGCCTTACCCCTGGTGCATTGTGGCTTTGCTTGAGCACAAGAGAGCCAATTATTATTCATATAACAAATGTGATCCAAAATTATTTAATCCCAATTTCAAAACGCGTTGGAATAAATTAATAATTAAAGGGTAACCCCGGCTACCAAATAATACAGAAACCCCTAATATACCCATCACAGTTACCTGTTTCTTCAAAAAGTATGAATAAATGCCATTTTCTATGCTGAAATTCAGCTGTTTAACAGTTCTTCTCTTTCTGCATCATTTGAAATCCTGGCAGGGAAGGAGGGACTAAACACTGATGTTACAAATTGTAACAACTTCTCCACCGCTTACAGACAGCATGCAGGAACTACATAACCCACAATGCATTGCACTGGGATGTTCCGTTCCTTATTGAAATCACGTGTGCAGGGAATTGTGGGGTTTGGCAGGCTGAGGACAGATGGCAGTTGATACAAAGTAACAGTAGTCAGCCAGTTCAGCAAAGCAGTCAGACAGATCAGCAGGAGAGCAGGGGGCTAGGGTTAGGGAACTGTCAGAAACCATTAAAAATGATGAAAAGTCTGCATATTTTTTAATTGATGTATATTGCAAAGATGCTTGAAATCATGTTTGCTTTTCAGAAAGCTTAATTTATGTTTTTGTGGAGTTCCCTTTAAAGGCTATAGCACACAGGCCATAAGGATTGACCTTGGTGTCCATATACCCTTCCATGCCTTCTACTACTTTCAAGAGAAACAAAAGTCAGAGGACTGGAGAGGTTAATTGACCACTGTTGTCCTATTAATTAATTATTATTAATTAATGAATTATTAATTAAGCACATTATAGGGACCAATTAAGGTTACCTGTAATGTCTAGTAAGTAAGATTGAATAGATTCTGAAGGTTTCAGGCTTTCATGCAAAGGCTTAAACCTTCAGTTTCCAACAAAATCTTTACATAAGTCTTAAAGGACACAAGTCATGATGACCGAAGCAGGGCCTTTCTGAGGAACATCAATGGTCATCCTTCACTGCAAAATACCAATGTTCCAAAGTGATCTCACTTAACATTAGCAAGTGTGCCATAAACTGTGCCTTAGCACTTCAAATGATTTGGAAAAGTTGGGGTTGGAGGGAGTTCTGGCCACCAAGGTTGTACCAGAGAGCAATGTGGTGGTCAAAACAACTTGTGTGCCATAAGCCTAAAGAAACTGATCGACAGATCCTCATTTGTACATAATGTTTTAACACTAGATGGACTCACAATGATAGCAATACTATTGTTTGGCTCTTGGCTAAACCACAGTGCCATATACATTGTTTTTGCAGTAATTAAATCCAGTTTTAATGATATTCTTGCTAACAGTTTGTGCAAGAACATACAGTATAAGTCATGCTTCTTTATCTAATTTATATGCCCTAGGTCCCTTTCTTGGAAGCCTTTCTAAGATGAAGTTATGGGCTATTCTGGCTGTCTGTATTTTGCTGCTAAGCTCTGTATCCAGCATCCCATTGCCTTCCAACTGGTTGGCTGGTAAGAAAAGATCTCACCTTCCAGACCCTCAAGAAGGAGAGGACCAAGTTTTCGGGATGGATGGGGCAGTTCCTGAAGACCCCACTGCCAATATGGCACCACAGGATCAACAAACTTACAGTAAGATTATTTTGTGTGTGTGTTTTTTAGCTACTTTTCCTATACTTCTTGCCCTCAGATTTACAGTGCTGTTTGGTTGCTAAGGTTATTGCCTGTGGTTGCCAGAATGCAGATTAATTGTGATGCCTTTTATCTTCTACTTTATGTTCAGACCTTCTCATCTCAGTGTCTAGTCAGTCATTCCACCACTGCTGGTTACCAGATACAGCGGCCCTAGCTATGAGATAAAGAATTAAATCCCCAGGACAAATAGTAAAATATTTCAGAAGCCAAAAAGAAGAAAAAAATTGCACTGCATTCAACTAATAGAACAACATGATGCTAAGGTTCCTATTTATATAATGTTAAAGGTGTTGCCTACTTTGATATATACTGCACCATGTTTACAAAAGTTTACAAAAGGGAGAACTCTGTTTTCATCCGTTATTAAAAACACCCCTAAAAAGCCTATACAAGTGAATACAGAGCTGTTCTCCTCTGATGAACTTTGTGAAACTTTCAGTCATTCACTGATTGATCCTGTTGGAAATTTCATTGAAGTAATACAATATAATTGAAATACTGTTCTTTGAAGTCCAACAACCTCAACTATCGACAAATAGGAAAAGTCTGACCTCATCTTGACAAAGAAAAGTTTTTTATCCTTCCATAGTAAATAATGAGAAATTGCCAGATCTGGGCTGGAGATTTCATCCTATTAATCTTTTTTTTTGTTGAAAAGGAACCTTAGCTGTTTATAAATTGAGAGAAATATATTAAAAACTGTCATATTAAAAATATATTGGAAACAAGTTTCATGAAAACGTAAATCTTATAAATAGAAGTTGGAAAAATCAGTGAAATGTGCAAACATCAACTGATGAGAAGTTTTGATTTGTGCTCTGCGGCTGAGCTCCTCATAGCTTACCTCTTTAATGGGGGGATAGTGATCCCAAAATCCCACCCCTTCGACACCAACACTGATGTCAGCGTTGGGGGGCAGGTCCAGGTCTTCAAGTCCCTTTTCAAACATGGGTGAGATTAATAGGAAGCAAGTTAGGTGGGTGCAGGTCAGAGAACTTCCAACCCATGAATATCTACAAGAGGGCCCTAAAGTTAGTTTGAAGGTGGCCTTCCACTAGAAGTGTTGCTTACATGAGACAAGTATTTCACTCGTATCTAAAAACTAAATCGAAGCAAAGTTATTTTTGTGCTCATTGTAATCTTTACCCACATAACTCAATGTTTATTTTACATTAAGTAAATGGAGGAAACCCCTACTTATAAGCAGGTAGGTATTTTCCCATGAACAGCCAGGGAAGTCTCCAATAAATAGTATTTGACTACAAAAATGCATCCGTTCCTGTTCTTACTTTAGGATCTTTTTTTGGCCCAAAATATCATTCTACTCTCCGAGATAATTCGCCAGTGTCAGTTATGGAACTTTGTTAACATAACGATTCAAGAATGTAACTGCCGCCAGATGAAAACATAGAGACGTGTTTCCAGACGTTTGTCCTTCTGCCAAAAAATGTGATTACTTGATTTTCCAAGGGGAATTATAATAATATTTTTATGTTTTAAAGGAAACAATAGAGTACAAAAAAATATATTTAGACATGGGATTCGTCTTTTCATGTAATAGTATCTTTCCAGCGCAACGTGTTTAAACTGAATTTTGACTTTTTGCCAGAAGTTTTTATAGAAGCAGTGCGGGAATATGTAAGATTTTCACAGCTCTGGGGGTGGGCAGGTTTCTGGGTTTGAGGTGCATTGCCAACCAGTAAACTCTGAAGGTTTTAAAGGGGTATATGGCTGTTAGGACAAAAAGTATTTACTTAAAGGAGAAGGAAAGGTAAAATAATAGGGTTGTCCAGTTGTTAGGTCTGCGCCCAGGCTAGTGCTCCTCTACTTAAAAAAATACACCATCCCGGGGTACTGTTTGCTTAAAAATTCACTGGGCCAATGTTATTAGAATAAAAAAGTGTTTAGTGTTAAGTAAACATTTTTGACCTAGACAGGGGACCTTCTTGAGGAACGTCTGAATCTTTCATGTTGACTTAATAAAAACATTTTTTTTCATTCTAATGAGGTCCTACAAGTGCTCCATTATCGATATATGCTTGAGTACTTCTAACACAGTGAAATATTGTGTACATTTAACAATATTATATTCCAAAGGAAGATCCAAACTGATGTGACTTGGGCCCTAGGGCTAATGCCCAGCTTAGAAATGTGCCCTGCTGGAGAGCTTGGGTGTCTTGTTCAGAGCCTTTGAATTGGGATTGTCCAACAGGGGAGATCTTGTGATTCTTCTTTTGGCTACTAAGACAGGTGATATCCCTGGCAGTGTCAGATTCTGCTGAACTAAAAAGCCAACGAAACACAATGTCCCTTTGACACCCTGGGTGTCAGCTAAGGTCCATAAACGTATTAATCAGTAATAAGAGCTTTTGACCTCAGTAGTCATATTCATATAGCTTATTATGTAATAGAACTGGTCCCAAGTCCCCTGTGTAATCTGTATTATACATGAAAATGCTGAGAATAACTGCCCCTTGTCTTTTGAAAGCCACACAACAATAGTTCAAAAGAGAAATATTACCTTCTCTGAAGCAGACTTAATTGCTTATATATTTTTAATTAGAATATAAAACCTGAGTGAATAAGCTCGGGTGGCTACAGTACAGACATTTTCTGCATATTTGTATACCATACAGATGAATGGAAATTTCCTTATTGCCTTTTATTCAGCCCATGGAACATCCCTGTTAACATAAGCTGCAATAAGACGCACTATACACAGGCAGATTTAAGATACCGATTAGGCCCCTTGCGGCCCAGTTGGCAGTTTATCATTAGGTCCAGCAACAGGCCTGCCCAACTGATATCTGGCCAAGAAACCACAAGATACCAGAGGGGCCGGTTTGAAAATTCCATCAGACATGGAGCACAAGGCCACGTTGCAGTCCTCATCTGAGACATCTCCATAGGTCTCACTAGATGATCAACCATGTGGGTGGTTGGATCTAACCGTGTATGGCCACCTTTAGATTGTGACTCAGCTAGAACATCTCCAGAGATGGCCTATGGTCAGCAGTATCCAGCATTTCCCTATAGAAGTCGTTGTCAGATTCTATAAATTAAAATCTACTAGGAGTTCCACCCTTTGATCAAGGCCGTCTTCAGCTCATAACAAACTTACAGATATAGGACAACATTGGTGCACCAGTCATTCAGTCATAATTACAAAAAGATCTAGGGCAGCAAATACGTTTTCACCCCAAATCTTACCCTAAGTGACCTTCAGACTTGGCATTCAAGAGACATGGTATACTAACTTCTTTTGGCCAAGTAAAGGGAAAAAGTAACTTCAAGCATTTACAAATAACTATTTAGTAGAACTCATCTATAAGACTACCTTGAGAAATATGGCTGATGCTCATGTATCTTGTAAGGGATGCCAGTGCATATACAAGTCTGGGATCCCATTACCTGCAAATCATTTCCTAAGATTGTACATGCTGCAGCTCATCTCAATGTCTAAAAATCCCTGATAGTTTGCTAGAGAGAGAAAAAAAGAGACTTTTCCTGTACCAGTTGTACTAGACGTGGGGTCATTAACCACAACCACCAATTAGCTAATAGTTCCAGAGCTTTGTAAACACCAGATGGAACATTAGCAATAGCATGTGTTCTTGTACACAAATGGAAATATTTGAGTTTCATAGCTTTGTTTCACTCTAAATCTAAGGCTACCCAAAGGATACTGTGACATGAGTACCAATAAGAGGTGGGGGATATATATGTATATATATATATATATTTGCTTAAGCGCAGAGCTCAGCATCTTCTAAAATGAAAGGAAGTCCAAACTGACCTGGTGTTAAAGGTCATAACACATTTCACCCCTAATAGCTTATACATGGCACCAGTCATCCCCTTTAACCTTGGATTGTTGTGGGTTTATATTTGAGTCCCATCAGAAACACTAGGGAGAAGGTATTTTCACCATCACTGGTTTTTCTCAAGTACTGCCGTGTCCTGAAGGATCCACTTCTGGCATTAGCTGATTTTTCAAGCTTATTTGGTTTGATTGGGATGGAACATACAACAGAATGGAGATCACATGCTCAAGGACCAGATTATGATCAAACGATGATACGAATAAGTCAGTGGAGCTCTTGAGTAGACAAAGGCCATAAAAACAACCATAGAGGTTCAGTTGAAAATTACTGGCATATAATATCTTTATAACTTACTTCTGTTAGGCCTCCCCCTACATCTGCTTATTAAAAACCTCTTTAACATTTGATTCCTTTTATTTCCCAACCATGTTAGATTGTCAGCTGTTTGGGTTGGGAGCAGGGCTCTCTACGTCTCCTGTATCTTTTTCCTGCCTAAGGGAACCATCTCCCTGCCTGTTTCTAATTACATATCGACTTAGGGAAATGCTTAAGGTTGACGCAGACTCTCTTTTGTTTGGGTTAAACTAATTATGCTGCCACCATTAGTCAAATGAATGAAAGGAAAAAACAAGGACTTACAAGTTAGATTTGAATTAAACAAACAGTCTAAAGCAAATGGGCTAAATAAATAACCAAAGGCATTTTTTCCCCTATGGAAATGAGAACAACTTGAGGAATTTGTTTGATAAAATATCCTATATTCGTTAACAAACATTCTACTGAACAGTTTTGTTCAATATACAGTTTCATAGTAACCAGCCAGTAATATCCAATAAACAAATCTACTGTATTTCACGGCTAGGAAATTGATGGCTAAATACTCAAATAACAAATAACCATAAACAGTGATTAAACAAGAATTATAAAATCTCTCCCAGAATTTTTAAGAGCCTAAGGGGCTTATTGCCTCTAGTCATGTGATTTTCCTTGGCAGCATCTGGTAATTTAACCTTAAATTGGGCAGGGGGAGAAGTAGTAGGCTGAAAAAAGTCTCCAGTTGCAATAGAGTTGAATTTATATTATTTATCAGGAAGTATTGGTTGAAAGGACTGGGAAATTGGGGAAGTTCTCATTTAATCAGCCCACCCCCCTCAACGGTGAACAAGGTCACCAGAACCAACGTGGAGAATCAATTACCTTCAGTTTTCTTGGGTTTCGATTCTTATAAGGATGGGTCTCCTTGTTACACTTTATCAGAGTTAAACATTGTCCTGACATATAAACAGACTAATTCGTTAACACGTTGTATGTAATTAACAGTGGCGCTTTGCCAATGGGGCGAGTTGAAAAAAAGACACTCCTGGTACCATTAAAGGAGAACTAACCCCCCCGTTCTAATTAAAACCCCTACCCCCTAACCTCCATAATCCCCCCTCCCTGCTGCCCCCCGCACAGGAGTTACAACTAAATATACCTAAACCAGTAATTACCCCTTGTTGCAGAGTCAGCGCAGTGGAGCTCACGGGGGCCATCTTTAGCCGCTTCAGTAATCTTCGGTCACTTTGGAAAATTTTCGTCACTTTCGGTGAGTTGTAGCGAACCGGGGAAAAAAATCTATCTGCGCATGCGCCAATACGGAGTTTCCTTGCTGAGATTGCTGTACCCGCTAAAGATGGCCCCGTGAGCTCCGCTGCGCTGACTTTGCAACAAGGTAGGTGCTGGGGGGGAGGGGCATTGCAGAAGCTGACTCAGGATTAATTCTTAAGCAATTATTGGGTTGCAAAGCAGAGTCACAGACTTGAGAAACACTCCCTAGATCAGTTACTCATGAGCAACCTGCTGTTCACCAACCCCTTGGATGTTTCACCCTGTGGCCTCAAAGTAGGTGCTTATTTGTGGATTCCAGGCTTGGAGGCAAGAGCCTCATATAGGCTGCCAGTCCACATAGGAGCTACTAAATAGCCAATCACAGCCCTTATCTGGCACCCTCGGGAACTTTTTTCATGATTTGCTTTTTTTTTACATTTGGAAGTGGCTCACAGATATAAAAGGTTGGGGACCTCCAACCTAGATAATGGAATCTAGTTTTTATGATTTTTAGCAACCCATATATTGGGTTCTCAACAGCAGCCCAAAGCATACTGAGCATGTGCAGTGCCGCTGACCTGTAAAAAACAGCCTAACAAAAGATGGGGAGCTATTAGTTAGCGTTAATTGAATATAATTAGTACAACAATCCTTGCAGAATGTAAACAAAGAGATATAAAGAAAATTCCCTTTACCATATGGAATATCACCTTAGGAAGTGTTTTATTATAGAGGTCTGTTGTTGGGAGGGAGGACACTGATGTACTATACACTTCTATATGAAATAGAGATTCTTACATTCGACTTGTTGTCAGATATATCTGGAGAATGTTCCACACAGTGTCCCTTTGGTTCTTCTGTGCAAGAAAGGCCCATAGCAGGAAGCCTGAGCAGTCAGATTCTGTGTTCCTGTTCACTGATATCTGATATTGTCATATTGTACGTTTCTGAAGGCTTCAGGCATTACGTCCAAATATGTTTGTAAATTCCTACAAGGTGAAACAGAAATTCCAGTGGTTCCCATGGGCTTCAGTGATATCTTCCAAGCTGACATTTTCACAGTTACATGACAAAACTGTTTCTAGCCTCAAACTAGGGAGAAGGTGTAACAGCAAAGGGGAGTCCGATTTCCATGGCAGTGGAGATCCACTGGTCAGAGAAATTTTCTTTGCATTATTGATATCCAGTCTGTAACCCTGTGTAAACTATGGGAGATACCAGCTAAGTTTGTCTGATCCTTCATACAGCTCTGTTTTTTCTGTCTGGATTTCCTGCAAGCAACTGGGTAAAAATTCTATACCTGCACCTTGTTGGAAATAGCACCACACCCTAGGCTGCTAGGTCAGCATTATAGCTTTATAACACAATAGGAGGGTCAGGGGAGGCAAAAGGAAATTCAGGGGAGGTGGAAGGAGGGTCAGGGAAGTATCAAGGAAGCTTGTGACCAGCCTTAGAAACAATAACTTCCTAGTAATGGCTGAATCAATAATAACAGCATGCATGCCAGAGGGAAAACATCAAAAAGATGACAATGTATTCACAGTAAATGAAGGCGTAATGGTGTTTTATAGAGGGAGGGAGTCCCATGTTAGTTTTGTTGAGATACTGCAATGCACAACCCTTAGTATGTATAGTTATGAGACCTGTTATCCAGAATGCCCGGGACCTGGGGATTTCTGGATAAGGGATCTTTCTGTAATTTGGATCTGCATAACTTAAGTCTACTAGAAAATCATATAATCATGACCTAATAGGCTGATTTTGCTTTCAATAAGAATTAATTATATCTTGGTTGGGGTCAAGTACAAGCTACTGTTTTATTATTACAGAGAAAAAGGAAATAATGTTGACAAATTTGGATATTTTGATTATAATGGAGTCTATGGAAGGCAGCCTTTCCGTAATTCAGAGCTTTCTGGATAATGGGTTTCCAGATAACGGTTCCCATACCTGTACTTGAATGGCAAGCCCTATTCTCTGTCTATACTGTATAATTTAAGTCAATTGGAGGCAGCCTTTCTGCAATTCAAAGAATGTAAAGGTTCTTTTTATAAACAAAACATATGAGACCGGGGCGTGCATATTGGGTTAAATCAATTTCAGTGCAGTGGTGGAACATATGGCGGTCAGGTGGGCTCTGTTACACAGGGCGGCCATAAAACATGTGCTGTAAGGTTATCATACATGATTGGAGATGCTCGGGGAAGCCTTTGAACTGCTTACCCAATAACGTTCTAGATTTAGGTATGTGGAAATGCTGCATTTTTTCCCCTTTTTCTATTTTTCCTAAAGAAGTAAATTATAGGAAAAAGTAAAGTTATTGCCTTGCTGTTGTGCACAGGTATGGGATCTATTATCCAGAATACTCGAGACCTGGGGTTTTCCTGATAAGGGGTCTTTCCGTAATTGGTTCTCCATACCTAAAGTCTACTAATAAATCATGTAAACATTAATTAAACCCAATAGGATTGTTTTGCCTCCAATAAGGATTAATGATATCTTAGTTAGGACGAAGTACAAGGTTCTGTTTTATTATTACAGAGGAAAAAGGAAATACATTTTTTAAAATTTGAATTATCTGATTAAAATGGAGTCTATGGGAGACAGCCTTCCCACAATTTGTAGCTTTCTCAATAATGGGTTTCCGGATAACGGATCCCATACATGTGGGCCATGTTACATAAGTGGACACACCAAACAGCTATAAGGAACAAAAGAATATGCCCTGAGACTTCTGCCTCTCCTAAGACATGAGCCTCTGCCCAACATCACAGCCTCCATAACCACCAGCCTCCGTCCATTCTTTGAGGGAATACAGCAGAGTTTCTTAACATTTTTCCAGCTCATAGGAGAACAGTCAAAACAAATCAGCAGTCCACTGAGAAGCCCTCTGTGTAATGAGCCACTCCTTATCTCACAGCCTAACTGGCTGCAGCTGGGGGAGTAGAAGGGTTCATTTATATAGAATGGGCTTCTCAGTTTACTTTTCGTTTGTTTTCATTGTGCTCATAGGAGCATAACGTAGAATGTGGCTTTACTTTGATGTTGGAAGAGTGATATAACTGCTAGTTTAATCCCAAGGGTCTTCCCCAAGGCCAAATCAGGAGTCCACTGAGAAGCCCTCTGTGTAATGAGCCAAACTTATCTCACAGTGTAACTGGCTGCAGCTGGCGGAGTAGAAGGGTTCATTTTTATACATATATGGAACTAATGTTGGAAGATGGGTATACTGTTTGTTCAATCCCAAGGGTCTTACCCAGGGCCAAAGGGCCAAATAAGAGCTATGATTGACTATTTGGTATCCCTATGTGGACTGGCAGCCTACAGGAGTTTGGCAGTACCCCTCTTTTATGCAATCTTTTTATGAAACTTGCCTCCAAGCCTGGAATTCAAAAATAAGCACCTGCATTGAGGCCACTGGGAGCAACATTTAAGTTGAGTTGGTGAGCATCAGGTTACTCATGAGCCACTTGTTGGGAATCATTGACTTTGGGAATACAGGCAAAGGGTGGCATAGTCCTTTAGTCAACTAGTGGCAGGGTGCTGCTCCAGCTGTGAGTTTCAGCAATTTTCAATTGTTTGGGGTGTGCAAAGGGCAAATGGAGCCCTGTGAGTGAAATCACAACAGAGATGGAGATGACATTATCCATACAACCGACCAAAGAATATATAAACATCATTGAATGTGGTGATTCTCTGATTATTCTATTGCTCCCATGTCTGTGCCATAAAACTGAAGATGCTCTGAGCTAATGGGCTATAACATCCAAATAACTTTGTTTAGTTTTATTTTTGCAGTGGATGTTGGCAAGTGAGTATGGAAGAGCTTAGATCAGGTGATCCCTTGCACATAGCTCTTGTATATCCTGGCGTGTACACCCAGCTTTTGGAAGGCACAGAGGAAAATATAATAAAATATCTAAAGAAAGGTTCGATGATTTTTTTTCAAAAACATAATGTTGAGTTCTGACAGCTATTGTCATTATCAGATATTTATAGTATAATAGTGAGATCAATAAAATAAAGCTGACGGAGCTCAACACCGAGCGCCTTTATTAAGTTTTAATCATAACAGCCAAAGACTCAGCCCTTGAGGAATGCAAATAATCTCGCTGCTTTTTACTCTGTGCTCACAAGAGGCAAAAAATATTTCAATACTGGCACAGATACATCAATCTGTTTCCTATCACTAACCAGTCAATAAATTTCTCCTGTTGCTAACTTATGAATTGTTGTTTGTGATGAAATCTGGAGTTTTACAGGCAAAAGTATTTTATTCTTATTTCTTTTTTTGTTAATGCAGCTGAGATACCTGATGACTATCCAGACCAGTTCGATGACGTACTGGAGTTTATTCAAGACACCATCAAAAGACTCAGAAGGTCGTCCAACAAGCAGCCTCCCTCCAGGCGAGACAGAGGAAGGCAAAGCCTTGCGGCGAATACTCAGATCTCCAGTAAAAAGACAGTTAAAGACCGAAAGCGGAAAAACAAAGGCTGCGTGCTTAGGGAGATACACTTGAACGTGACAGACTTGGGTTTAGGTTACGAAACCAAGGAGGAACTGAAATTTCGGTACTGCAGTGGATCCTGCAACAACCCAGAGACAACGTATGACCAAATTTTAAAAAACCTGACAATAAGGAAAAAGTTGGTCAATGACAAGGTGAAACAGGCTTGTTGCAGGCCGATCGCCTTCGATGACGATCTTTCATTCTTGGACGACAATTTAGTTTATCACACCTTGAAGCAACATTCCGCTAAGAAATGTGGATGTATTTGACTTGCTTGGATGGCCACATGGTAGTTTGAATTGCATTCCCAGTATAATGCAAAAGTAAATAAATAATGAGTGGGATCAAGCTCCTCGTTGAGGGCTCCCAAGGATGGAGACGACAAAAAAGAGGACCAAGAATCATGGAGCGGCAAGTCTTCATGGGAATCTATTGAGGCATTTGTCCGGCAGTGGGCCGTAGATACAAGAACTGAGCCCTGTGTTATTCTACAAGAGGAATAGAGCAGCTGAATGTGTTCTGAGATGAATCTCTGGATGGAATGATATCTACACCTCTAAGGTTCACCAGCAGCTTTGACTGGAAAAGTCAATAACCAGCTTTTAAACACAACCATCTATATCATGCATGTCGGGTTTTCCTGTATATTTTTGTACAACGAACCAGTGTATAACATGATCCATTAGATCTATATTTGGGCTTGAATTAAAATACTTGCTAATACAGTACACAGTTAATTCAGTTCACTAGTTTAATCCAGCATCATTATTATGGGACAGAGTAATTCTACCAAACTAGCTTCTAAGGAGCATGCAGTCGATAGGTCACTGTAAACCAAGATCTGAATGTGATCGATCAATTGACATGTTTATAACAGAGAAGGAAAGTTAATTTGAGTGGGACACCGCCTTTTGCAATTGGGTTGGGTTGTAATATGGATGGGCAAGACCTAAATCAGTAAATTGCATATCTATTCTGGCCCCTCGGATTGGCTAAAAACACCCCAGAGGGGGAATTATATACCATTTTGCTTATTTGTAGTTGTAGAAGTGGAACAAGTCACCAATCAGAATAAATTTCTAAATATGCTGGAATAAACCAAGTTTCCTGAGACCTTAGTTGGCAGTTAGCTGGCGGTTACCTACCCAGAACTGAGCAGATTTCTTTTTTATTTTATTGTTTCTTTGGTTTACAGAGGATTAATTTCTCTTCTTGACATTACATTAGTTTTTTGGTCTCCGGGACCAAGCAGACTACTCGATGCCATGCATCCATTCAGATACATGATTATATAAAGGATATTTATTGAGAATTAAGTTATTGCTATTTATTACAGTCAGTTAAGAATGTTCTTTTATTTTTTTTTCCTATTTATTAAACTTTCTTTTCCATGGTGCCAAAGCAGAACATGCTCTTGAAATGCAGATGAGACAAAATGCAAGCAAATAGATGCTGGAGGCCAACTGATAAAAATCACATTCTTTACCTTTTTGAGGGCTTGAATTTATATATAATTTATAGTTACTTTGCATGTTGGACCCAGGAGCAAAAATTGATCATTCTTTGTTAAAGTTAAAATATACCCTACGTATAGGTCAACATTATCTTTACCTCCCCTTAAAGAATGAGGCTTTAGTTACTGCACAGATCATTGTCCATGTTCTGGTCATACATGGGACATTCAGGGAGAAATATAACCCAGCAGCTGGAGTATTTAGAGCTAGACATCTCATTGTTTAGAGAATTTCCAGGCAGTGCAAAGGAAAATGACTTCCCCAGACCTTGGCTACTGATGGACAGCAGATGGAATTCAAGATACATTCGATTCTGTAGGAAAAATTTTCATGGAACATTATAGAAAGCAGTCGTGTCCTGTACTTTGGCTTCACATTATGTCAGGTTGAAGTTTTTTTCCTTTAAAAGTCTGTTTATAAGCAGGGTTAATCTTCCAAGAGCAAATTCTGAAGCCTTAATATGAAGCCCCAAGCAAACTGCCTTTTTTTTACTATGCATATACATTTGTTAAACAGACATTTTGTATGATTCCACTAAGTCCTAGCAGTAGTTAGCATTTGATTATAAATACAATTAGAGTGTGTAAATGATTGGTTGAGGGTTAGTGGACCAGGGCAAATATGGACTCTTGAGTTGTTACAAAACCCCCTAGTCATGGCCGTGTGCACAAATATGATTTTTCATTTGATTGTAAGAATCTGTGTGTTTGCAGATAGGCAGATGGGTGTGAAAAAGTATGAAACAGTGTGCACACCATTTGTTGTATAGGTGTCTTTAAAACCTGTGTGTGCAACACCTGTAGGACAGCACGGCTTATAGGGAACATACCCCCCCTAGGTGTTTTGCCACTTAAGGCTCATATTTCCCCAACTGCTCTCCAAACTCCCAGCTTTCAAATAGTGCAACCAATTATTTGGTACCATCTTGTGTACTCAGTGCTGGTTCTATGGCATACTTAGAAGTAGACAGTATCCTGGAAGCAAATCCAGATGAAATATAGTATGGAAAAAATCCATAATCACAGGTCTATGGTACACTGTTGATCCCCTACACCAACCTTTTTAACCCCTGGGCCACATTCAAATTTAAAAAGAGTTGGGGAGCAACACAAGCATGAAAAAGTCCCTTGGGGTGCCAAATAAGGGCTGTGATTGGCTATTTGGTAGTTCATATGTGCACTGGCAGCCGACAAGAGGCTCTACTTGGCACTATACTAAGTTTTTATGCAATTAAAACTTGCTTTCAAGTTGAAATTCAAAAATAAGCCCTTTGAGGACCCTGAGAGCAACATCCAAGGAGTTGGAGAGCAACATGCTGCTCACAAGCTACTGGTTGTGGATCACTGCTCTACACCCTTTCTCAGCCAGGTAGTCTACCTGTAACAGCCTAGAATTGCCCAACCAGTTCCATTTCATCTACACACCAATTTTTTGTCTTCCTTCCACACACCAATAGAAAAATATGTTGTGCATTTGGCCAAAGCAAAAACTTGGTGTTTTCGTTTGCCTTAAAATGTAGCTTTGAAAAACATCTATTAGTATGTACCGGCAATATTTTTTCACTTGATGCAGCCACCACGGCTATATGTTACATGCAAACCCAAATTCTATGTTTAAAACAAAATCATTGAGAAACACAGCCATTGCATTTAAAAAGGAAGCTGCTGAAGTCTTTCTAAAATAAACACAGCAGGGAAAGCCAAGTCTATGATAGTTGGGTGACATTGCAAAAGGTCATAGGCAGGGCCGGATTTACATAGTGAGCGCCCCTAGGCCTACTGTTATTCGTCGCCCCCTGTCCCCTCCGCTTTATTCGTGCAAATTTTCATTATCTGAACTGGAGCAATGAGGATTGGCGCACAGGAAATTTAAAAAAATATTGTATCTCCGGTGCATCCCCAGTGTTTTTGAACCAATGTGGGTGTGGTTGGGCAGCATGCTGCCCCCCTAAAATCCTGCCGCCCTAGGCCCAGGACTTTCCACAAATCTGGGCCTGGTCATAGGGCCCCACTCAATTTCATGTTAAAATGACTAGCCTTGCACATCGCACTTGTGAAATATGTACCGTGCCTTCCTACAGATTCATGACATCCATAAAATGGCTAAATAGTAATTTGTTGATGGACAAAACAGGAGTTTAGTTGTGCAATGGTTTGCTGTGCCTTGTCAGAACAAAAAGAGGGGTCAGATCCGAATGTTTGGCTTTTTAACAATATTAATATAAATTCCTTTGTCCTTGCATTTTGTCAGAAAAGCAATATATCAAAATATTTAATGTACCCTATGATGTACTAAAGCATAAGCTATCTTTATTTTAGGCGGGGGTGGAGATAAAAGTAGCAACCAGGTCCCTCAACCTCTAAGAGTGGCTGTTGTAGAGGGAAAATATGGAAATGTATCTTTTCTGAAAAAGAGCTGTAATTGTAGGACTAGAGAAATTCACAAAATAGGTTTTGCTCTGGATTACCAGCCCAATGCAGCCAATCAGATCTTTGTATTCATTTCATTTTATTTTCATTAGCCTTACTACTTTGATAGATCAGGACAAACGGCTGATTGGCTGCTACAAGTTACTAGCGCAGAGTAAATTGAATCCACTTTTGTGAAGTGCATAAAGCTAGGAATGTTTCATACCCAAAATGTTGAAATTCAATACAGGTATGGGACCTGTTAGTAACAAACTTGGAATATTGGCTGGCACTTCTGGAAAAGGCTTTATTGTAGCAGGCTGCTGGTAAAACAACTAACGCATTTCGGGATTGACTCCCTTAGTCATAAGCCTATTTTTGGTCAGATAGGAGGCTGCCCCAATAGACTTATACACAGGCCAATAAGCAGTTTTAGGCTATTAATATTGAGGGACCCCTATTGAGTTATATTTTAACCTAAGGCCCCTCCACCACTAAGAACAGCCCTACATTTAAAAAAAACCCTATAAATTTGGTATTTGCTAGTATGTTTAGAAAGAGCATATTGCTGTGATGTACACCATTCTATATCATTCTTTTCTGACTTGATTATAAATTATAGAACTGTGGGTGTCCCTTTAAGACTGAAGGGGTAGCAATTGAAACACACCAGTCCGTCAGGCACTGTTGGAATTTGTAGCCTGAAAATTCAGATCTTCTGTTTATTGAGAACATTTCTTCCGAGAGCTTTGCGAGAGGTCTTAAAGAGGTAAAGTTTGTGATTGCTTCCTAATAGATTTGGGGTATCACTATTTGCTGATCTGAAAGTTTAATTTTTTTTTTTTCCACCTATGATTTGTGTCTCAAGTCATTTGTGTTATTCAACCAAAGTTCCTTACAAACTTTATTTTTGTACAATATTCATTTTATATCTTTTTACAAATTAAACTCATTTCTATCACTTCTCGTGTTTTTTTTTTTGTGGAAAATACGTTATACTTCGTTGTCATTCCAAAGCAAATTTCTATTACTCCTGTTAGAGGTGTAATGGACCAGCATTGTACTTAACGGTGGTTCCTTCACTTGATTATATATATAATATATCCTAAAAATAGGGATTCCCAAGCCTTTTTACCCAGGAGCAATGTTTAGATATAACAAAGAGTTGGGGAAGTAGACAAGTATGAAACATGTTCTTGGTTGGTACAAACTAAGGGCTGCGATTGGCCCTTTGATAGTCTCTATGTGGACTGGCAGACTACAGGAGACTCTGTTTGGCAGTACATCTGTTTTTTATGCAACCAAATTTTGCCTGGAATTCAAAACTAAACAACTGCTTTGAGGCCATTTGAGCAACATCCAAGGGGTTGGTGAGAAACATGTTGCTCGTGAGCCACTGGTTGAGGATCACTGCCTAAAAATATCTTAAAATACAAGTATTATCTCCTTTACTACTCACTTATACTTGACATTATACACTTAAATTTTTCTTAGTCTTGAAGGAGAATTCAACCCTAAAGTAAAAAAAACCCTACCCCCCCTACCCTACATAGACCCTCCTCCCCCCAGCCTAAGTGTTACTCCGGGCAAATGCCTCAAACGTTTTACTTACCCCTCGGTGCAGATTTAGGCATCAGAGTTCACGGTTGCCATCTTTTTCTCTTTAAAAATCTTCTAAATGAGAGTGGCGTGGCAGCGCATGCACAGATTACCGAAGCAGCTGAAGATGGCGCCAGTGAACTCTGATGCCTGAATCTGCACCGAGGGGTAAGTAAAACGTTAGGGGCATATGTCTGGGGTAACACTTAGGCTGGGGGGAGGAGGGAGGGGGGTCTATGTACGGTAGGGGGGTAGGTGTTTTTTTAAGTTTAGGGTTGAATTCTACTTTAAGGTGGCCATTGACAGTCATTGATGGCTAACCTGACTACTCCTAATAATATAAGGAGTTAAGGACCATCTAATACAAGCTTGTATTTCTACCATAGAGGCTTGCCAAACCAATACCACTGAGTACATTTTATTTCTAGCCTGTTTAAATATTTGATTTGATTTTCACATTAAACAAATAAAATCAATAGACAGCAAATATTGTGCCGAAGAAGAAAATATATTACATTCGACTCAATGGTATGTTGTTATCAAAAAGGTATACCATACAAGAAAATGAACAAGAACTAACAAAAATTAACTAAGCCAGTGGATGCAAATGTGATAAAAGAAAGAAAGAAAAAGCCCATTAATCATCTGGAATGCCGGAGAGATCTTCTTACAATTAAAGAAACCACATTATTTGATCACCAGTATTAGAGTTGCATATTTCAAAATAAGGAGACCAAATCAGCCTAAAAAAATCTTTAGAATTACTTTGATATTTTATTATTAAGGCTTCTTGCCAGCTAAGCTGATTCATATAAGAAATGGTGTCCGATAGTGAGGGGGGTTCCTTTTTGTAGCCAGAAATTAAATAAAGCTTTCCTGGAAGCAGCTAGAAAATAAGTACTCAGTAATTCACTTTCATTGGAGATAAACTTTGACTTGAAGAAGTTGAAGAAAGCATATTATCATCTAGATGCAGTAAAGCAAAACACGGAGACAATTTAATTTTTGTCTAGAATTCAAAAAACTAGCGACTTCCCTCCAAAATAAATGAAAGGGATTCTGTCATGGGAATTTTTTTTTTTAAAAAAAAAGGAATCAGTTAATAGTGCTGCTCCAGTAGAATTCTGCATTGAAATCCATTTCTCAAAAGAGCAAACAGATTTTTTTATATTCAATTTTGAAATCGGACATGGGGCTAGACATTTTGTCAATTTCCCAGCTGCCCCTGGTCATGTGACTTGTGCCTGCACTTTAGGAGAGAGATGCTTTCTGGCAGGCTGCTGTTTTTCCTTCTCAATGTAACTGAATGTGTCTCAGTGGGACATGGGTTTTTACTATTGAGGGCTGTTCAAAGATCCACCAGGCAGCTGTTATCTTGTGTTAGGGAGCTGCTATCTGGTTACCTTCCCATTGTTCTTTTGTTTGGCTGCTGGGGGGAAAAGGGAGGGGGTGATATCACTCCGACTTGCAGTACAGCAGTAAAGTGTGATTGAAGTTTATCAGAGCACAAGTCACATGACTTGGGGCAGCTGGGAAATTGACAAAATGTGTAGCCCCATGTCAGATTTCAAAATTGAATATAAAAAAATCTGTTTGCTCTTTTGAGAAATGGATTTCAGTGCAGAATTCTTCTGGAGCAGCACTATTAACTGATTCATTTTGAAAAACATTTTTTTTCCCATGACAGTATCCCTTTAATCTTTGGACAGGACCTAAATAATGGAAAAGTGATACATTAGTCTCATCACATTTAGGGCAATATGATATAGGAGTATTAGACATACTTTTTCCCATAGCCTAAATGGATAAGCTTAAAATGCTGTATTCTCCAACTCTCCACTAGAATCAATTTATTATAATTATAAATAGATTTCCCCAAGTCTAAGGGACATACTCAAGTTTGCAAAAACTCAGACCATTTGATGGAAGATTTTGATAAAGGGTGTGAGTCTGTACCATAAATATTCCAAAATTTTTTTAGATAGAGAGCTAATAGAAATCAAACAGGGGAGTTCCAAAAATTCTGCCAATTCATCTGCTAGTTTGTGGTCAGCTAAAACCAGATTTATGTTATTATGTAGCAGAGAAAGACCGCACTGACAACATTTTATTTCTAGTGGTTCTTAAGAGGGAGTAGAAAAAAAGGCAGAGCGGGAAGTGTAATGGTTCAGCAACAATAAACAAAGGAAGACCAGTTGAAAAGGTGCTTCTATAACATACCAAATATTTATTTAAAGATGAACATCCACTTTCGCCATCAAAATTATTTCCTAGTTGAGACCTTTAAAACCCTGAAAAAATAGTCAAAAAACAAATGAGCTGGAGAACTTTGCTAGACAGTAAATGCCAACAAAGGAAGTAGATGCCAATGTAGCATTGTGCCAATGGAAGGATCTACTCTTGTGGGGAATATCAGGAGCCAGTTGCAGATGAACAAAGGGTTAACGAGTTCTGCTACAGTTATTATCAAGCGAAGGAATTAATTGAAGGGAAATGTCAGTTAAGAGAATATTGCATAACCAATGGGACATGATGCTCACATAAAGTAATATATTGTAGATCCTCTGCTGTATCAGACTGAATTACTTTACCTGCAGCTCTATTAGATATGGAATAATGTACCTCCTGAAATATATAAGGATATTAGAACTCAATGAGGGGGTCTGTTACCATATAAAGGCACAAGGCTGCAGGCTGAGTTATACAGGGAACTCTGAGTATCACTCATGTATTATAAGGGATAATGTACCCCCTACTGTAAATGATAAGGATATTAGAAGTCACTGAGGGGTTGTTCTGTGACCATATAAAGGCACAAGGCTACAGGCTGAGTTATACAGGGAACTCTGAGTATCACTCATGTATTATAAGGGATAATGTACCCCCTACTGTAAATGATAAGGATATTAGAAGTCTCTGAGGGGTTCTGTGACCATATAAAGGCACAAGGCTACAGGCTGAGTTTTACAGGGAACTCTGAGTATCACTCATGTATTATAAGTGATAATGTACCCCCTATTGTAAAGGATAGGGATATTAGAAGTCACCAAGGGGTTCTGTGACCATATAAAGGCACAAGACTGCAGGCTGAGTTATATAGGGAACTCTGAGTATTACTCATGTATTATAAGGGATAATGTGCCCCCTATTGTAAAGGATAGGGATATTAGAAGTCACCAAGGGGTTCTGTGACCATATAAAGACACAAGGCTGCAGGCTGAGTTATACAGGGAACTGTATCACTCATGTATTATAAGGGATAATGTACCCCCTGCTGTAAATTATAAGGATGTCACATAAAGGCATCCTTTTCTATTATTCAACTCCGATTTGGTCACAGATTCTCCACTTTACTAGGGACCCCTCTTATATAACTTAACTACTGGGTTAAAGCACCTGACTGCCAATAAACTGCTTTGCCATTGTCAAACCACCAGTATCTTCAGTACTTTGACTGACAGCTCAGATAAGTTCTAAGCAAAAACATGGCCACACAGACAAGTCATTTACACCGTGAAATGTCATGGCGTGCTTTGATGAGCCCTACTCTTGTTTAATGCTGAATGTTTATATCAGAGAGTGAATCCTTTGTTATTCAGCAATACATCTGCTGCAGTTCATGGGTAAATGAGCAGAACTTGATGAGAAAAGCAAAAACTGCAAGGAATGGAGAGGCCACGAGCAGTAGGCGTACAGTTCTTTCCGACCATGAAAGACTTTTCTTAAAAGTAGGAATTGCTTTTGCGTTTTTGGAAATGATTAATAAAAGCATCTGCGTTTCCTTCAGTTCATCGAAAAAACAGACTTGGGAAAGCTAAACCAAAATCATGTTTAGGTTAAGTATCAACCCTTTCATGGCCAATGATAAATGTTGCCTTTTACAGTTACAGTGTATTTATTGTTTGTCTATCAGTATCCAGTCCAGTTGGTTAATTAGGTGGCCAAGTGTAACCAGTCACTTGCTATGGGCTATGCATTGCAAGGGACCAATTTATCCATGGTCAAATAATCCAGAGTAAATAGTCATTAGTAGCATTTCTTAGTAATCGGTCTTTTAAAAGCATAGTTTGCTATTGGTTACCAAACACAGAACAAGTTGGCAATTACTATAGTCTATTTTAGTGTTTGCCCATTTGTAAGCAGATTTCATAAGCCAGGAGACATAGGGGCAGTCACTGGACACAGATTTGTCAGAAGCTACTGCACAAGTACTAAACAACTATCATGTTCTTCATTGATTTTCCCCTCACCAAATTCATTCCCAGCCTCCATAATCTCAAAAAGACAAGTTTTTCACTGTGCCTCGACAGGCTGCAGAGAGATATTATCCTCCTATTCCCTAGTTTTATCCTGACTAAAAGGTTGTTTCCCCCTCTCCCTCTGATGAACCAGCCGTGCCAGCCAGCATTCCTCTTTTAAACATAATCTTCACCTTGACCAAGAGTTGGCTTGTTCTTCAAATGATTGCTTCTACTCCAGATTGAGATGTATTTCAAGCCTCCTTTAGATCCCAGATAATCCTGATCAGTTTATTCCCATCTCTTTGTGATAATAGTATCCTACACCCAGTACCACTGCTGAACCAGCCATGCCAGCCAGCATTCCTCTTTTAAACCTAACTGCCACCTTGACCAAGAATTGGCTTGTTCTTCAAATGATTGCTTCTACTCCCAATTGAGATGTCTTTCAAGCTTCCTTTAGATATCAGATAATCCCGCTCAGCTTCTTCTCATCTTCTCATGATAGTAGTGTCCTACAAACTGTACCACTTCTGAACAAGCCGTGCCAGCCAACAATCTTCTTTTAAACCTAATCTTCAAGTTGCCTAATGGTTATCTTGTTCTTCAAACTATTGTTTCTATGCCCAATTGAGATGTCTTTTAAGCCTACTTTAGATACCAGTTGATCCTTTCAGTTTGTTTCCAGTAGTGTTCTACACACTGTACTGCTGCTGAAATGCCATGCCAGCCAGTTGAGATGTCCTTCAAGCCACCTTTAGTTACCCGATTATACCCATGAGCTTATCCTCATTTCCTCAAAATTGTAGTTTCTGTGTTCCCCCACCTCTATTTTTCCCTCTGTAAATGCTGGATATATAATAACACACTCAATACTTTCAACTGTACTAAAGTTTAATCTACCCATCCATGTGTGACATGTCTTGAACCAGTACAAAGTGTTCTAGCTCCCAAGACAAGCCAACTACCTCCTGCCTCAAAGACCCTTGCTTGATGTTCATAGCTAGTCATGTAAGATGCTTTGAGCCCTACAGAGGAGAGAGACCCAACTGATTGATGCACCCTATGTCAACAAGTGGGAATGTGCAATTTGACCCTCTCTTCATGGGATGTTCCCCTAGCTATGAGATTTAATGTTCTGCCTAGCTCACAGCTTAGAACTGGTCATGTGCACTCATGATGTTTCTCAGGATTGATGCCTCTATAGAGGTTATACAGATACAGCACATACAATACAAGATCAAAATTTGAAAAAAAAAATGCTGAAGGGAACGTAATCTCAGTGTCCAAGAAAAACTGGAAGCGGCATCGTTGAAGTGGGATAAACACTGTATAACTCATTGTATGTTTAATTCTCTCTAAATACAATCTCTAGTGACTGAAACAGTAGCTCGAGTGGATAGAAGAAAATGATTTAAGCGCTTTGGAAGTGGCAAGTCTGTGGGATAAATGGCGTATCACTCACTTTGTTTTTATAAATACAATCTCGTTTGTTTAAAGCAAAGGTCCCAATAGAGCAGAGCAGGAGAAACAGTTATTAGAGCAGCAAATACATACGTTTGGGAAGTCTTAAACAGAAAATGGTTTTTCTTTAGCTTTTTTCTTTGCCAGCAATTTTATGAGCGGAGTTATATTAGAAGAAATACAATTATTTTGCAACAGAATTTGTTCCAAAAAGAAGACAATTTAATTTTAACTTGTGTCTACTATCTGTTATACACATACTGTGCAAACATCTGTATATTCGGTTTAAAAAACAAAGAGTGGTTTAAACGAAAGGTTATACAGTTATTTCATACATGAAAATCTGAACCCGCCAGTCTGTTTAAGGGGAAGTTTACTTTTCAACAGCGATAATTTGCCATTAATCTTTATTTTTGGGGGATTTTTTACAATGTAAGACTGGAAGATGTCTAGGAGAGGTCTGAATAGACGCTAATAAAAAGTTGCAATAACAATAAAATGGAAGCTTCACAGAGCAATCACTTTTTTGACTGCTGGGGTCAATATAACTAGAAATAATGGGGAAGGCAAAGGCAAATCATTCAGACACCTTAAAAGACGAACTATCCATTTTCATAAAAATCTCATACATTCCGTACGATAATTAAATAAAACAAGAAAAATCATCAATAACAAGGGTGTTTGAGGCCCACTGGAGGCCATCACTCAAGGTCCAACCACCCAAGCCGCAGAGGCCCACCACCTTAACTGTGGAGGCCCCCATTCCCATTGCAAACACACCCCACCACTTACTGCTTGTGGCCAAAGCAACTCAAACCCCCATTCCCAGACTGGGCAGGCAGCAGGCCTGGGGCAGTATGGGGCCAAAGGCTGATTGCACTAGGGTTGCCACCTTTTGCTGCTCCACAGTCTGGGCAGGGGGGCAGGCTGGTGATGTCATGAGACAGACTGGTGATGTTGTGGGACGAACCATGTGATGTCATGGAGCAGACCAATGATGTAGCGATTGGCGATTGCCTGATCGCTGCATCAATCTAAGAGAATCCTGTCCTGTTTCCTAATTTGGAAAACCTGGCAGACTCAGGCAGCCCTTCTGAAAACCATGTCAAAACTGGACAAGTGGTAACCCTAGATTGTGCCCAAGGCAGGACCCACTATTCATTACCCCTCCCTCCCCCTCCTCCCCCAACTGCAATAAATTTCCCTGACTTGTTTTGCTGCCCTGATACCCTACACAACAAGCATGTAGTAAGGATCAGGGGTAAAACAGGAGGGAGAGGAGACGATAGGGTCAGAGGGGGAACTGGGTGGAGCAGTGACAAGCCATAGTGATTGCAAGCTAGAATCGGGGGTAGGTAGACAAAATATGTAGATGTCTCTTCTATCTACCCATAGTTCTGGCCCTGGCACCAAGGCCCACAAGGGTTGGGATCCACCAGGATTTGTCTTGGAGTCCAGTCTGAGTCTGCACAACCAAAATATCCCCATATCCCATAAAAGGCACTCGGCTGTTTGAGTATGACACTTTATTCAAGGGAATCATGTTCAATAATGTTCACGTAAGTCCAATTCTCCTTCATTAGATAGGGCAGTGGCTGAGATACCTCTTTATTAAACTGTCAGGTGTCCCATTATACACAACATGCTCTTTAATGGCTCAGGTAGTGCTATAGACTCCTGTATGGCCTGAAGGGGTTAACACCTTGAGAAATTGGATTTTTAACAAAAAAAATGCTTTTATATCTATAGCACAAATCTATAGCACAAATACATCGACCCACTGCCCTCTCCCACTCATTTGTCATGTGGTCCCAAAAAAATGAAGGTCTAGGTGGTCTCCCCAGCTTGCACCCCTCCAAAGACAGCTGTGTATTTAGAATATCAACATGTTAAATCTAGCCAATGTTTAGAAGCAGCAGTTGAGGTGGCCTCTTTCAGTGTCCTGTCATTGCTGATTGCAATGTTATTTATTGACTGCAGAGTGGCAGATATATATTCTTTTCATCGTATTTCCATTAGCAAAACAAAATCAATTGATGGGAGCAATACAGCACATCCATTACACGCCAATCCAGGCCCAACAATGGGCCGTCTCAGATAGGATTATATTGATATAATACAATTACAGGCAACTGAGAACGTAAAACATTTGTTCTATGGAGTGCAATAGAACTTTAAAGGGACCAGAGGATAAAATATTCCTGTGTAACTGCAATATCCTCCAGGAGTAGCCACAAAGTCATACCAGTCTATCCCAGAATGACAGGGGGAAAGCATGTAATGATGTATGGGGCAATACCTGTGGGATGGAGGTATCCCTCATTGGCCCAAGGGGGCTTTATCTGGTTCCTGGTTTCCTAATGTACTGTACATAAGGGGAACATGTGCTCAGTCTCTTTCTGGACTCCATCAAAGCAAGGGGCTTTGGAGACTAAAACCAAGCCCTACGGATGGATACCCAACCTTTTTTACCCATGAGCCACATTCAAATGTAAAAAAAAAGTTAGAGAGCAACTCGCGCATGCAAAAAGGTCCTGGGGAGGTCTCAGTTATGGGCTGTTTTTGGCTATTTAGAAGCCCCTATGAGGACTGGCAGCCTACAGGAGGTTCTGTTTGGCAGTGCACCTGGTTTTTATACAACTAAAACTTGCCTCCAAGCCTGGAATTCAAAAATAAGCACCTGATTTTAGGCCACTGGGCGCAACATCCAATGGATTGTGAGCAACATGTTGCTCATGAGCCACTGGTTGGGGATCACTGCCTTAAGGTAACCATTTCAAAGCGAAGCCAGGGTACAAGGACCCCCATGAACCCCAGAGCAGTCTTATGCTACAGTTCATCTTGTTGGGGAGACTCTACCTCCATCCAACCCATCTCCAGCTCAGCTGGGTTTTGGCGTGTTACTGCCTTATGTATTGCCTTAACTTTTTCAGTGGACTAATGAAGTACTCATTTATGTTCATGATTAAGAATCACTGGCATCAGTGTCGGATTGGGACAACAGGGGCCCACCCAAAAACCTTAGACCAGCGGCCCACTCTCAGTACTATTCTTCCTCTCCTCACTCAGCCTCTATTCTCCTAGTGTCTTTTCTTTACATATTATAATCTATTATTCAATCTATTTCACCTTTCACCTCATAGAAATTGGGAAAATCCATGAAATAGGCCACATGTTTAGCACCAGGAGGGCCCACTGACACCTGGGCCCACAAGGAGTTGTCCTGGTAGGCCAATCTGACACTGACTGGCACCCATTTATTTTATACTTTATATAAACAAGTATAAAGTATAAAATAAATGGTGGTGAACAGAGCCTTGGGCCTAATATAACGTTTCAGCTGTCCTGAAGGGGGTAACCAGTTTAGGCTAATTTCCTTGTATATATATGGAAAGAAGCTGTTTGGATTCCATTTCAGATCTATTATGTTGTGCAGAGAGAGGCCAAGATACTTAAACAGCCGCAAAGGAATTTTCCTAAATGTGATGCACATGTATTTGGACATGGACGGCCTGAAAAATAGAGGAAATCACTTAAAAAGCCAATAGTTTAAACAGCATGAAAACCTATTCAAGTATGAAATTTTTTAGCAAGCCTTTCATCTAGGCAGGGTCACTTGCTGAGCAGAGCTGTGCACTGGCGTGACGCAAGCCGACTAAAAACACTAGTATAAGGCCTGTCTCCCCCACTGTAGGGACGGAGAACACTGGGTACCTGAGGCCCACTTCAACAATGGAAAAGGCAAAGATGTCAGCACCCCTTTATTTGTCAGGAGTCCCTGATTTGAGACCATCCCCCCTGGTCTCCCACAGTAATAGGTCTGTATCACACTGTCAATAACTTGCACCTGAAATGAAATTTGCCCACTCCATTGAAATCTATAGAATCATAAATATATATGCTGGTAGATCCAATTAATCACCCATGAGCTGGACCTTGAGCCTGAGCCGTGTCCACATCCATAGACCCCATAAGAAAGCAAATGCAGTTTTTGGCCAAATAGATTGTGCTTCTGGAATGGCCAATAAATTTGGCTAACCTGAAAGGATAATGACGCGTCGCAGACCAATGTTCTTCTAGTTCACCCGTGTGCAATACTCTCCTGTGTATGAGCACCTGTGTCAGGACTTACCCTGGTGGTCTAGTGGGCAGCGGGGTCCACCGCCGCTCCTTCGGCATGGACGCCCCATGCGCAGCTCCCTCTTCCTCCTATGCCGGTTCCTCTAGGGTGCGCGCGTGCATTATTTAAAGGCGCAGTCGCGCTGGCAATTGGCGTGAAATTCAAATGTATTTAAGGGGAATTTAGGTTTCAGCAAGTTGCCCGTTGTTAGGTTCAATTAGTTTGTTCCTGGGTGTTTGTTTTGTGTAATTCCTATTTGATCTGCTGTGTTTGACCCTTGCTTGCCTGCTGAATACTCTGACCTCTCCAATCCTGACCTTGCCTGCCTGAAACTACGTTGTTCTCTCCAATCCTGACCTTGCCTGCTTTCCGACTATTCTACGATCTCTAATCCTGATTCTGGCCTGTCTGACTATTCTAACTGCTTGTGCTGGCCCGGCCTGCCTGTTCCTGGTGGCTTCCTATCTTCCAGCATCATTGTAAACAGTTGTGCCCCATTGCCTGCCAGAACTTACGCCTTGTACCTCTCGTTAAGTCCAGGTGGCATCAGAGTACGCCGAGTGCTCCTCCCGAGGCCAAAGGCGGTCACTTAACTGGTGAAGTCGAGCCGAGACCAGGGTGCTTGGCATCTGTTCTGGTGTAGGGTGCCGACCGTGACAACCTGTTAGCAGATCTCAGTCCCAATGATATTTTTGTATGCAAAATACATTCTAAAATATGAAGAAACGGAGACAGTATAGCCTTGTTTAACGAATAGGGCTTGTGCCATACATATTTTATGCTTATTTTATATTTTTCTTCAACTAAACAGGACCAACAGAAAAAATGAAGCTACTCCATGTTTGGTCCTTGAGAGGACCCAAAATTCATGTTCATCACACACCCTATTCATTTAAACTCACACTGAAGGAGTTATACTAGTTTTTAAGTTAAAAGGTAACATATTAAAGGAGAAGGAAAGCTACAAAGGCAGTATATTGTCAATAGATTAGCCTAAATAGTCCAAGCTGGAATGTCATTTTTATTCATTAGAATACTTTACCAAACCTGAGTAAACAGCTCTAGACACTGTCTCTATTTGCTTAGGATAGAAGCTGCCATATTATCTTGCTGTGACATAACTTCCCACCTTAGTCTCTCCCTACTCACTCATAGCTGTGAGCTCAGATTACAGCAGGGTGGGGAGGGGAGGGGGGGGAGATGAACAAACTGAGCATGCTCAAGCCCAAGCCTTGGAGGTTTAAGCTGAAAACAGGAAGTCTGATACAGAAGCCCATGAGTACACAATAGGAGGAATGAAATGTGGTGTTTCTTTTGACAGAGGACTCAGAGCAGCATTACTTTGGGGGTTTACTGGTGTATTTATATAGACCTTTCTGATAAATCTAAATTCATTTCTAACCTTTCCTTCTCCTTTAAGTTCATTGTCTCCCAAGTTCTGGATCTTTTTTTTAGTATTTAGCTTTTATTGTTTTTTAAACATCACAACATAAAACAGAAATATACCGGCATTAGGTTTCCTCTGAAAAAACTGAATGTTATAGAGGATCAGGGACATGATCACAAGGTGGAGTAGGCATTGCCCCAGCAAAGCAGGCCTAATGATGTCCTAATTTTCCAGTGTGTGCCTACATAATGGTCAATACCCTTCTAAATGTGTTGTGGTCATTGTTGTGACAACCTACCTATGAGCAGAGGGAACTTTGGATTGGAGAGGAACATTGTAATGTATGACTGTGCAAAGGATCGCAGGTTTATTGATACTACATAATACTCATTGCAGGGGCACAGACCTTAATCTTCAGTCATTCCTCAAGGACAACCAGTTCCAGGAGTGGCCACTAAGCACCGATTATGATCCATAAACATACTAAAGGGGAACTAAAGCTTAACTAAAGAAGTAGGTAGAAATGTTGGACATTATTTTTTGTGCTTCTGTACCAGCCCAAGGCAACCACAGCCCTTTAGCAGTAAAGATCTGTGTCTCCAAAGATGCCCCTGTAGCTCCCCATCTTCTTTTGTGTTGATTCCCTGCACATGCTCTGTGCTGCTGTCACTTACTGAGCTTAGGGACCCACTCACAATATACAGTACACATAGAATAGAAATGTCACAATATAAGGCTGATTAGTAATTAATACAGATAATTACTACATGGCAGCACAGAAACCAGTGCAATTAGCACCAGAATTTAATAATCAGCCCTGTAGCATCAGCTTATATTACAGACCAACCTCATTTTCTGCTGGATAATTAGTGACGACCCCTAAGCTTAGCTTCTCAACATCTGCTCAGAGCCCACTGAGCATGTGAGTGTCACAGACACTTTCCAAGATGGTGACCCCCTGTGACAAGTTTGAAGTCCTGGATCATTGCTGCTATTGACAAGCTGAAACTTTAGCCTCGTGCAATAAGTTCAGTATTTTAGCCATATACATTTTTAGGGTTTAGTTCTCCTATAAGGGCTATAAACACAGGGTCATGTCTAAAACAAAATTGGAAATAACACAAGTTTAGGTGCAAAGGAGCATTTTTTATTTTGTAGCTGAAAAAAAGGGAGCTAGGGGAGTTTAGAACAAAGATTGAGACCTATTAAAAACTCTATGGGTTCCTTTATATGAGTTCTAATAAAGGCAGTTTTCACATAGGGAAGTCATATTTAGCATCTCACCCCTGGTGTCCAGTAAACCATTCCATTCCCAAACCACCTACCTAACACAGTAACTATCCAACAACCTTCCTCCTGTTTTCCATAAATATGTGACTTCTTCACTAATTCCCTTAGCAGCTTGGAAACTCAGCATCTGTAGGAGTAAAAGGACAGACATATAAGCATCTCTCTCTCTCTGTTTTCCCAATCTTCCACCCAAGCATGGGAAAAAGCTCACAGTACATAAGCAGAATTCTTCTCACTGACAATCATGCAAAAGTCTATTACATTGATCTGCTAAGGGATTTAACACACCTACAAGTTCTGTGGATTTAACACACCTACAGTTCTGTGAAATGTTTCTAAATGCGACTGTCTGTCTGTGGCTGGTATAAGAATCATCTTTAGTTCCGTCAGATTCTCCTCTGAAAAATCATTTGCCCCCAAGGGAAGTCCCCGTTGGACATACCAGCTGTAGGATGAAAGAAATCATTCTGAGTGAGTGCATTACAAATTTGTGGTTTTCAACATAATGTGGATCTAATCCTTCCGCTGGCCTGTACATCACAGATTCAAAAGGCAGCATAAGTAGCATTAACCATTTTGCTCCTTGAGCAGATATGAGATGTATTTAAAGCAAAGCTTTGGGACCAGTGACACGTCATAGATTGAGCAGGAGAACCGCACTTGTGGTACTTAAAAATATGGAAATGGTCATATATACTATTGTAACCCTAATTTGGTTACTGTCTCTTTAAATTGCATTTAACCCTTGGCAATCCAGGGGCCCTGAGTTTTTGCATATGACAAGTACTGGAGTTTACAGTGCAGTGCCTTCACCTAGGGAACACTGAGGAGCACACTTCAGGGAATTTCCACTAGGACAAATAAAACACACAGTTTGCAAATAAAAAAAAAATATATAAACTTTATATAAACAGCAGTGAAAGAATTTGGGCAATCTAATACACAATACACTCTTGCACTGGGGACACTACCTAACTCACTATTAGGTACCTGACTGTTTCCCCAACACAGTCGTTTTTATTCTCAATCCTCTGGAAAGAGTTAATAACCACACAGTTCAGTTCAATTCAGTTCAATTGAAATGTCCCTTCCCCAGAGCTCTTATACCCCAGGCAGCGTTACCTTTCCCAAAAGTACCTCTCCCTTTGGAACTTAGCAGCCGTTCCCACGAAGCAGGTAAATGCACAAGACCTGTCCTCAAACCGGGGTCCCACATTTGTATCTGTGGTGTTCATGCAAATTGCCTGTAGATGTGCTCATATTTATACTGTGAAAGTGAAAGTGAAAGCTTACTGTTGCGTAATGGCTGTCTGACTCTGCTAATAAAGCACTGTTATTCTCTACTCATCCTCGGCTACCCAAAACATAACAGTATCCTTGCCAGTATCCTCCCTTGGGTGGCTCACTCACCGGGGTGCTCTCAGAGGCAGTCACACTGGAGATTACAGGCAGATCTGAATCAGGATCAATCTCACCAGTGGCACCTTTCTCCTTCTGAGTCTCTTGGCAGGGAACAGGATGGGCTCTCTCTGTACTTCCAGAGTTGCAGCAGCTTCTCTACACTGGACAGTCTCACACAAATGGGTTCTGGCTGGATGTTTCAGCATACAACCCCTGTTAAGCTCTGAGGAGAAGTATTTCTCTGATCCCCTACACTATTATTTAAAACAATGATAGTTAGCCAACTTAATAAAGATGAAACCAATTATATTCTATACAAAATTGATATTAGGTATGTATTAATAGAGCCTTTGATTGAGCTTCAGCTGGGAGGACAATAATGGGAAGTCTCTACAGAAGAACATCTCAAGTTGCTTCCAGCTACCACAAAGGCCAGACATGGAACAAATAATTCTGTGGTCACCTTATAAAAATCCAAACCTAGGCAGAGCAAGAATATACATTTAGAAATATCACTACCCCAAGATGGGGTACACAGTAGCAATGAGTTAATGGAACTGTGGAACTCCAAGATAGGCTCCCAGCATTCTCCCTAAATAGATCCACCCAGACTGAAGACAAACTGCACTACTAGAAAATGCACAGTCCTCTTGGGTTATCCCCATTGGTAAACCTAAAGCTTTTTGGATTCAGCAATTCAAAGTAATAATGGAGCAGCCACTACAGGAACCACTAGAGTATAACAACCTTAGGTCAAGTGGTTTAACGATGACTCTTACTTTACTCCAGCAGATTCAGAGCCACATGATCCTACTCACTTAATACGATTCCCAGCCCTCTGCAGCCTGCTCTCTCCTATAGTAAATGCTGTAATATTGCACTGACTTATTCTGCTTCCTCCAAGTGACTTCTACAGCCACCACCCAGGCCACCCACCTATCCAGAGATGCGTGGGAGTTTGAGTACTTGCCATTCCTTGGGAGCATGTGTTTCTTTTTCCTCTAAGACTTCTCCATTATTCCCTAAACCCATGTAAAATAAAACGCATGGCAAAAAGTACACAGTGGCATTTTGGGATAAAATAATAAGAGTAGAAATATTTCATACGGAGTGAATGGCCTCGGAACACAGAAACAGAACCAAAAACATTCCCACCGGCTTGGAAATTATAAATGAAACAGTCCTTGCTGGCAGAAATTGCAAAAGAAACTGGTGGAGAAAAAGTAACAGCTAATGAAAAACATTCAGCCCGAGAATCCATAAAATGTAAAAGTACAGTTTCCAGAATTTCAATTTTACGATCAAAGTAAATAAAATACAGAGTTCATGTCACAATGAAACAATGCTGATTCTAAAATACAATTGTTATTCCAAATAAAACTCTGTTCAAAGCAAAGCAGACAGTCTATTAAGGGGTAGTTATCCTTAGAAATAACTTATAGGTTTATACAGGTATGGGAACTATTGTCCAGAATGCTCGGGACTTGGGGTTTTCCAGATAATGGATCTTTTTTTCTGTAATTTGGATCACCAGACCTCAAGTCTACTAGAAAGTAGGGATGCACTGAATCCAGGATTCGGTTCGGGATTCGGCCTTTTTCAGCTGAATCTTTCTGCCCGACGGAACTGAATCCAAATCCCAATTTGCATATGCAAATTATTGGTGGGAGGGAAATTGCATGACTTTTTGTCACAAAACAAGGAAGTAAAAAATGTTTTCCCCTTCCAACCCTTAATTTGCATATGCAAATTAGCATTCTGATTCAATTCGGAATTTGGTCGAATTTTTCACAAAGGATTCGGGGGTTCAGCCATATCCAAAATAGTGGATTCGGTTCATCCATACTAGAAAGTCATATAAACACTAAATATACCCATTTATCCAACACAATTAGCAATTGGTCAACTTTTTATGTTTTTTGTCAGTTTTGAATTCCTTAACTTAATTCCTCTGCAATTCTCCAGTTTGTTACAAAAATTTGTATCCATTTTGTTGTATTTTTATTTATTCTACCAACCGAGTGCTAGCCAGACAGGTAGATTCATAGGAGAGTGCCTAAAGAGAAGCATAACCAATAAACAGCTTTGGGCAACAATAATCATTAAAGGGATACTGTCATGGGAAAAAAAAAATTTCAAAATGAATCAGTAAATAGTGCTGCTCCAGCAGAATTCTGCACTGAAATCCATTTCTCAAAAGAGCAAACAGATTTTTTTATATTCAATTTTGGAATCTGACATGGGGCTAGACATATTGTCAATTTCCCAGCTGCCCCAAGTCATGTGACTTGTGCTCTGATAAACTTCAATCACTCTTTACTGCTGTACTGAAAATTGGAGTGATGTCACCCCCTCCCTTTTCTCCCCAGCAGCCAAACAAAAGAACAATGGGAAGGTAACCAGATAACAGCTCCCTAACACAAGATAACAGCTGCCTGGTAGATCTAAGAATAGCACTAAAAACCCATGTCCCACTGAGACACATTCAGTTACATTGAGAAGGAAAAACAGCAGCCTGCCAGAAAGCATTTCTCTCCTAAAGTGCAGGCACAAGTCACATGACCAGGGGCAGCTGGGAAATTGACAAAATGTCTAGCCCCATGTCAGATTTCAAAATTATATATAACAAAATCTGTTTGCTCTTTTGAGAAATGGATTTCAGTGCAGAATTCTGCTGGAGCAGCACTATTAACTGATGCGTTTTGAAAAAAAACATGTTTTCCGATGACAGAATCCCTTTAAGCTCAGTAGAATAGATTCTTTAAAAGATCCATCTAGAACTTAGTAACTAAATACAAATATAGGAAATTAAAACTCAATAAAAAGTTCTCACTCAATAAATCTTCTCCTTCTCTCCAAGAGGAGGTCCCACCCCTGAATAGCTGGAGCGCATCTCAACGAAGCATGGAGGCCTTGCTTGTAGGGATCCTTCCACCTGCAAAGAGGACAAGTGGAGTGGCTTTTGGACAGACATCAAGGTGTCCAATGTGGTATGATTTGTAGCGAGAGACCATTCCTTGAGGAGACTCTTTTATATTAGAGATATTACTCCAAAAATATTGAGACAGAACCTCCAGAGTGAGGAGCAGGCACGAGACCAAGACAGGCAGACAGCAGCTTGCATGTAAGCGCCACCGTATGACTACAATGTGCAAACCCGAGGAGCAGAAAGCAATGAAGAAGGCCTCGATTGATTGGATTCTAGTTAATATCAGGTGATGGGCTGCAGTGGGAGATTCCTGATGTATTTGCTGAAAATATCCAGCAATTGTTAAACATTATGATAGTCCTTCGTACCTGTATCTACCTTTCCCTTCCCAACCAGGGCCCAGGCCTAAAATAACAAGACCTATTTCTCGCATCTTACACCAGATGCAAACCATGGAACACACAGGGCTACATGTTGTTCTCATGAAAACCAAATGTCAGGCAAGACAGTGAGGTTAATTTGGAGAGACTAATATAGCCTGTCCCAAACATAAATATTTAGAAAGGAGAGAAAGACACCAACAGGATACTGAGGAACATTCTAGGAAAAAGGACAGAGGACACTGACTCATATGTTACTGCAGCAAGAGGCAAACACAGCTAAATAAATCTAAGATAAGAAAATATAGCAGATTTCTTTTATCACTAACAAAAACAAAATATTGTGGCAGCCACTGGTTGTGTGATCACGTGATGAGAAAGAATTTGCCCTGATTGGCTGGATGCTCCAAGGTTTTCAATGAAAAGTTACCCACATCATTTTATGGAATAAATTTGTCCAATGTCCTTTTGAAATTAGGGGTACTGGCATGCATAACAGATAACAGCAGCTAAAGGTATGGGACCTGTTATCCAGAATGTTTGGAACCCGGGATTTTCTGGATAAGGGGTATTTCTGTAACTTGGATCTCCATACCTTAAGTCTACTAAACATAATTTAAACATTAATTAAACCCAATAGGCTGGTTTTGCTTCCAATAAGAATTAATTATATCTTAGTTGGGATCAAGTACAAGCTACTGTTTTATTATTACAGAGAAAAAAGATATTATTTTAAAAAAATTTGAGTTCATTGATTATAACAGAGTTTATTGGAGATGGCCTGCCCATAATTTCGGAGCTTTCTGGATAACAGATCCCATACCTGTACTGTGTTTTGGCATATATCAGAAACTATTATCTAATTATGCAAACCTTTTAAAGGAAGAGTTGTTTCCTCGAACCATAAGCCAGGAGACACCCATTAACCACAGCGGATTTTAATGAAGGCTCACCAACACCAATAACAATGGATTTCCTACAACACTCAAATGAATGATATTTTCAATACAATTGCAACTTTGTGTTTATCCTGGAGGAATTATATATAGAACTGGCACTATAATCAACTGCCATGTGTTCTGTGGTATTATTCTGGCACTGTACTTATGCTGCCATGTGTCCTGGGGTACATCTATGGGATCCATCATCTAGAAAACCATTATCCAGAAAGCTCCGAATTACGGAAAGGCCATCACCCACTGACTCCATTTTATCTAGGGATGCACCGAATCCAGATTCGGTTCGGGATTCGGCCAGGATTATTCCTTTTTCAGCAGGATTCATATTCGGCCGAATCCAAAATAGTGGATTCAGTGCATCCCTAATTTTATCCAAATAATCCAAATCTTTTAAAAATTCTTACTTTTTTCTCTATAATAATAAAACAGTGCCTTGTATTAGTTGATCACAACTAAAATGTAATTAATCCTTGTTGGAGGAAAACCGAGCTGATTGGGTTTATTTAATGTTTACATGATTTTCTAGAATGGAAAATGAAGATCCAAATTATGGAAAGATCTATTATCTGGAAAAACCCAGGCCCGGAGCATTCTGGATAACAGGTTCTATACCTGCATTGTACATGGAATTAACTCTTGAAAACTATGAAGGAATTTGTGTACAGAATGTATGTTATTATCATCCCCAAACACAAAAAATCAATCCATCCTCTGCCTATACCATTAACCATAATAGAAGTGATACCTGAAGGTTTTGTTACAGAGTAGATCTGGGAAATCTGCTTATAGAAAGGGGAAATCTCCACTACTTTTCACTCTTTTCACATCTGAGTGGTGGTTTCGTTCCAGCAGTTCTGGGGTCTTGTAATAATTCTCAACATACAACTGTTCTTCTTGAGTTCGTGCAAGTTCCTTCTTGAAACTCTCGCATCCTTGCAGAATTTTTTCAGCTTTAATATTTAAAAAATAATGTCGTTTCTTACTTTTATTTGGTTAAGAATATTGAGCTGATTTTTTGTTTAACGGTTTTTATTTTGCATTTTCAAAACATACAAACAAAAACACAATAGACATACCAACATGCTTGACACTTACGTGATTACTGTTTAATTATTTTGAGTATTTAGTGACAGTTTCAATACGTCGAGGTGCATATAACATATTCACCGATTATCAGTATATACTTCGGGCCAATCTGGAGCTCAGTCATCTATACTGATCTGTATATAGGGATCAGTAAGATTTGCAGCAGGAGCTCTCTCCATGGAAAGTTACCCACATCCAGTAGATGCCATTTTGACCCTAAATGCCATTTTATTATCCAACTTTATTACCTTGATAAGTCTGCTAATTAAAGTTGTTAAGGACTAATCAAATAGCAATGTAAACAATGAGCTCCAGATATAATATAGGACCACTGTCATTTAAGGGTAACGGCACACGCTAAGATTCGGGGAGATTTAGTCGCCTGGCGCCAAATCACCTTTTCTTCGGGGCAATAATCTCCCCAAAAAGCCTTTAGAATCTAAATCGCCGGCGGGATGGCACTCGGATTGCTTCGTTTGATGAAGTTGCCCGAAGTTGCCTCACAAGGAAAATTCGGGCGACTTCAGAAAACAAAGCACTACAAGTGCCATCTCGCCGGCGATTTAGATTCTAGCTGCCAGGAAGGCTTTTCGGGGAGAATAGTTGTCCAAAGAACAGGCGATTTGTCGGCAGGCGACTAAATCTCCCCGAATCTTTGCCCTTACCCTTAAAGCTCTGTTATAAAGATAGTATTAAGGTGAGCTGACAGTTTATTAGTTCATGTATGGGTCCCTCTGACCTCTGCTCAGAAATGCCAAAGTGAACACCTGGCACTTGCAATGTTCTCCATAGAACACGTTGTTTTCAGGCACAAACACCATCTTTCTTTCCTGATTATATAACTTGTAAAAGAACAAAAGGGAAATAATAGTCCTGGCAGTTTCTGAAAAGTCAGTTTGTTTTGTAGATATGTAGCAGTCCCTCCTGGAGACAGGAATAGAATTTTAGGGGATCTGGGGCCCCGGTAAAGCTGTTACACAACTGCAGTAGTATAATGAGGAGTCATCATTTAGAGAAGAATTAGCTGTAACTGTCCATTATATAAAGGCACTCACAGGTCACATCTACTCCGGCCCTATATACAGCTACAGCAAAAGACAACTATTATTGTATACATGTAGGATAAGTTGTGTGACTCATATTATAAACAATTTATACTGGAAATATCACCACTAAGCTCTCTAAACCACAAGTCATTAAGAAGGGGGAAACCCAGAGTGGTGCACTAACCCCTAAACTGCCGACGAGCGAGTGGAGCAGCAGCAAGTAAGTGATTTTTACTTGGATTCTTCCCTCTCTTTGGGAAATGTGTTTTTCACATCGCTTGATGATTACAGATGACAGATGATTCTCAGAAGCTGTTTATGTCAGTTCTGCTGTAGGGATGAACCTTTTCTGCTACAGAAGGGAGTCTGCATCCTATCACTCTAATGTTGTATTAATGGGGCCCACAAGGGAGGAATCCACATTAGGGTATGGCCAAAGGCTTCTGTGTTGTTCATCAGGACTGATTGCAGGTGGTGGTATGGAGGCTTAGAGGAAGAACTGGCAACAGTTCAGAAGAGTATAATTCTTAAAGGATAATTAAACCTTTAAAACAAGTGAATGTAAAATGAATGAGGGGGCTATTCTAAGCACTTTTGCAATGTACATTCATTATTTATTCTGTTTCAGTCCAAGTTATTAAAGGATACATGTACTGTTAACATGAATGATTTGTGTTACAACAGCGCCACCTGCTGGTCATTTTCCCACCAGTCTGACCACCAAGTAGTCAAGGAAGTTGTCAGGAGAAAGAAAGAGGCTGCTCTGATGTTCTTCTGCTTAGGAAATAAATTAGAAACCTTTCTCAAATCTTTCCTAAGCAGAAGAACATCAGAGCAGCCTCTTTCTTTCTCCTGACAACTTCCTTGACTACTTGGTGGTCAGACTGGTGGGAAAATGACCAGCAGGTGGAGCTGTTGTAACAAAATTCATTCATGTTAACAGTATGTGTATCTTTTAATATCTTGGAATTAAAAAAAAAATAATGAATGTGCATAGCAAAAGTGCTTAGACTAGCACCCTTAATTTTACATTCACTTATTCTTAAGGTTTACTTATCCTTTAAATGTCTCCTAGATCCATGGGCCTCATTGCAGCTGCAACCTTTGGAACCCCAGCTGATACTCTACTGTGCTATATACATACATCCAATGGCACTGCTATACTCCATTGATATCAGTAGTGTGTGTACCAAACTCTCGGTGCATGCTAGGGAATTCCCTAACACTCTGTTAATAAGAACTCACTCAGAAGAGGGGTGAAACTTCTTCAAGATTACTAAACAAGTCCAGTTGCTTTAAGGCAATCATACATGGTCATGTATAGACCAACTGGTTGGCCCAAGGCCTGTATGAATGGAGAGTGGATCAGATGCCACACAAGACATGGATTCCTTGCCAGAAGAGCTGCAGCTCCGTTTTGCTTCCTCATCCATTGATGGACCATTCACTGGCCAACATGGTGCATTGGCAAATTATGCAACTTATATCCATAATACATGGACTTTACCGGTGTGGCCATGGTCAGCTTAAAGGAACAGTTCAATGTGAAATATAAAAACTGTGTATAATGAGTCAGTGACTTGAAGGGGGGCCACATGGGACATAACTGTTTAGTGAGTTTGCAATTGATCCTCAGTATTCAGCTCAGATTCAAAAGCAACTGATATGATCCATGTGCCCCCTCAAGTCTCTGATTGGTTACTGCCTGGTAACCAATCAGTGGAAACCAAGAGAGCTGAAAAGCAGGAAGTTGGATTCTGGCTATTATGTTAGACATCCAGTCACTCCAGCCTTTATACATTACATTTTTGGTTAACTAACTATATTAGATACATTTTTTATTTTGCACAGCCTATCTATTTACCCAGTTTTTATTTTTATACTGAACTGTTCCTTTAAGACCACTTCTAAATACTATCCCCCAAATGTAATATTTGGCGTTATTGCAGCACGCATTCGCACTTTTGCGAGTATATTTGTGCTAAGCGGAATGCAATATTTTTCGCACAGATACATTACATAAGCACAAAACAGTAGCAAACGCAAAAATAAGATGAGTCGCAATGAAAGATGTTTTCACTGGAAAAAAACTAATAACCATATCCCTTTACCACATATAAAAAAAAAAAGCTGACATATATCTTTACCACATATAACTTGACCACATTTTTAGATGACATGAAGAATAGCGAAAAAAACGTACGCAATGCGAACGGTGGAATTGCTCCACGAATATCTTTCTGCAAAAGTTGTACATACACCTTCTTCTCACAACACTGATAGCAAAGTCACGTGAATACAATTACATTGCGATTAGATTGCGAATAACATTTGCACTGAACAGCGACTACAGACACGACTCGTTAAAAAACCAAGCGCAATATAAGCAATTTGCGATAAGAAGTTTTATTACATTGATAGCGCAACAGCGCAATAGAGCGCAATAACAAAAGTTCGCAAAGTGGAGGGAAACGGCGGAAACAGACGCAAAGTTAATTATTACATACCCACTCTCGCGCGCAAACTACTCGCAATTTGCTTTGCGAACAGTTTATGCGATTGCGCGTGATATTACATTCCCCCGTATATATCATGCATGAAAATCCTTTAATGGAGGATGAACCACTGGAACTGAGAACTACATATCCATGTACAAGCAGACTTATAATACTAACAATCATGTATACATTCATTTATAGGTTATTTATATTTATTTATACATTAACCATGCTACTTGGTATCAATTCCATTCTCAAAGTAAAGCACAGGTAAAAGAGGAGCGAAAATTGTGACACTCCACTTTCGTACAGTCCATGGATACGATTTTCATAGTGAGGAAGGCATTCACCATTACAGTACAAGATCATTATATTTTACAATAGAGGGTACATTATTCTATTTATATTCTACATTTATACAGGTATGGGACCTGCTATCCAGAATGCGCGAGACCTGGGTGTTTCTGGATAATGGATATTTCTGTAATTTGGATCTTCATACCTCAAGTCTACAAGAAAATCATGTAAATATTAAATAAACCCAATAGGCTGGTTTTTGCTTCCAATAAGGATTAATTATATCTTAGTTGGGATCAAGTACAAGCTACTGTTTTATTATTACACAGAAAAGGGAAATCATTTTTTAAAGATTTGGATTATTTTGATTATAATGGAGTCTATGGGAGACAGTCTTTTCGTAATCGTATCTGGATATCGAGTTTCCGGATAACGGATCCCATACCTGTATAGGATTAATTACATTTATAATTGAGTTCCAGTCTATCTCTTATTAAACCAGGAAAAACCTGATATTAGATCACTATTATTATTTCTTTGAACCTGATTGCTTCCACACACAGTAGAAACAGTCTTTAAATAGGAAATATATATGTAACAGTGAGTCAGGGGCGAGGCAAATCCGACGTTATTTATAGGCTTTAGACATTCAGAATCATGATTAAGTAATAAATGTGATATGGAGTCACCCTGCGAATGCGTTGGACAAAGCCATCGTTTTACTTCTGACCACAGAACACGCAGTACATTCAGTTCTACCTTCGTAGAAAGCTCTGACCCAGATCAGAATGTGAGATTGTGTCGGGGTCAGTGACTAAAGCATTAGCAGGGCCGGGTGTCATCGGAACATGAATGGGGAGAATTTAGCAAATTAGGTCTCTATTTATAGCCAATAAGAGAGCTTTATACTGTACATAGTCTTATGGTATTTACATAATAATAGAAGAATTATAAGCAACTGACAATACAGAACCAACGTACCAGGACCAACGTATGGAAGTATTCATATGCGAATGTATCCTTATTTCCCATTGGCTGATCAGTCCACGTAGGGTATTTAATTATAATTAAAGGGGAACTATCACGAAAATGAAAATTTTATAAAAGCTTCAGCATACAGAAATAAGAAGTTTTCTAAATACAATCAATTAAATGTTCTGCATTGTTTCTGAAATAATCAAGTTTATCTTCACTGTCTCTCTTTCAGCATCTGTTTCTCTTCATTCTCTCTTCATGCAGCAGTTGGGTGTCAGATAATTATTGACAGTTAGATCCAATATATCTTGAAGGGGGGCTCCTTTTGCCTAGAAGATGTATTAGAGCTCACTCTATTAAAATCACCAGACATCAAGTCTCTCTACATGCAGAATTTGTTAGATTTTGTTTGTAATAGAATCAGTTATTTGAGTGAGCTCTAATACATCTGCTAGGAAAGAAGCCCCCTATAAGATATATTGGATCTAACTGTCAATGAATATCTGACACCCAACTGCTGCATGAAGACAGAATGAAGAGAAACAGATGCTGAGAGAGGAATAGTGAAGATAAACTTGATTATTTTAGAAACAATGCAGAATATTTAATTGCTTGTATTTAGAAAGTGTCTTGTTTTATATTACATTTTCATTTTCGCGATAGTTCCCCTTTAAGGGTATGGATCTTAATAGGGGGCAGCAGATGGGGGTTATGTAATAAAAGGCACTAAGTTTGCCCAGGAGCAGTGATCCATAACAACCAATCAGCAGGAAGCATTTACTGGTCACCCTTTTAAAAAGAAACATCTTATTGGTTGCTATGAGCTACTGCTCCTGGGCAAATTTAGAGGGTTATTTACTAAAATCCGAACTTATCTCATCATTTAAATAAAAAAAACGACTAAACATACTCGATGTTACCTTATTTATGGTTAAAAAAACTTGATTTAATCGGTTCGTAAAACTCGATAAAATCAATCATCACATTTTTTTCTGAGGTTTTTCCTGAATTAATTGATTTTTATCAGGCTTTTTTCTGAAAAGCCCAAATTTTTTCGGGTTTTTGCCTGAAAAGTCAGAAATGGTCGGATTTACAAGCTAATTTCAACGCAGACCACATAAACTTCAAAATATTATAGGGACCTCTGCCATTGACTTATACACAACCTCACCAGGTCTGAGATGGTGGATTTTTGGATTCGAAAAATTCAAGTTTAAAAAAAAAAAAAACCTGAAAAATTTGAGCAGAGTTTAGTAAATAGCCCCCTTAGTGTCTTTTATTACACATGGGGTCTTCCCATAACTTATATTGAGAGCGACATTCATGCCAGCATAGGGCATTCTACTCTTCCAAGAGTATAAGGGTCCTTAAAGGATGTACCATAATCATGTATTTATATAAGCCCAGCGCATTGTTAATTATACATAATGTATATACACCGTGTTTAACACTGCTCACTCTCAGTCCTGGGGTCTTGGTGTTAGTTCTGACCAGGGTGCTGTCCATGTAGAATTTATATTTTCTCCCCCATGTCTCAGTGGGGATTTTTTTTCTGGGTAATCAGTTTCTTCCCAGAATAATACAGATAGGAAAGTGGCTTCTGATTATATATATATACCATGATCAAAGACGGAATGGGGGGCAACAGACCCCAACCTTAAGGACCCACTTCTTATACCCCAATGGACCTAACCACCCACCTAATGCACTGCCCACTCACCCAATGGACTTAACTACCCACTTAATGCACTGCCCACTCACCCAATGGACTTAACTACCCACTTAATGCACTGCCCACTCACCCAATGGACTTAACTACCCACTTAATGCACTGCCCACTCACCCAATGGACTTAACTACCCACTTAATGCACTGCCCACTCACCCAATAGACTTAACTACCCACTTAATGCACTGCCCACTCACCCAATGGACTTAACTACCCACTTAATGCACTGCCCACTCACCCAATGGACTTAACTACCCACTTAATGCACTGCCCACTCACCCAATGGACTTAACTACCCACTTAATGCACTGCCCACTCACCCAATAGACTTAACTACCCACTTAATGCACTGCCCACTCACCCAATGGACTTAACTACCCACTTAATGCACTGCCCACTCACCCAATGGACTTAAGCATCCACCTGTCTCCGTCTTGTACTTCCCCTTCCTCCTAAAACTTGCGGCCACTGGTCCTGACAGGATCAAGTCTCGGTAGGTGGGGTCAATGAGGGTAAGGCCCCAACAGGTTTTCTCCCAGTGTCTCGCTGGACTAGTCTGACCCTGGCTATGGTACCCAGTCCAAAGCAGAAACTAAAGCTTCCTATATAAAAGAGGTTGTTTATTAACACAGCTGCAAGTGCAGTCCCACAAGGACATCCAAACACATTCCTAGTTATTCCAAGACCGATTGGTTGCTATGGGTTACTGCTCCTGGGCAAACTTAGTGTCTTTTATTACATAACCCCCTACATTACCCTACGTGGACCCTGCTTTTTCAGCTCAGTCGTGTGCAAGTGCCTCCTGAATGTGGTGGCAGTTCCAGGGTTGTGTCAATAGGTGCAGTGAAATTGTGCCCAATCATACGGTGGTAATGCCTTAAGAAGTGACAAAGTCCACACAAATCAATCCTAATATTTGATAAGGTAGAGATTAACGTTTTTGCTGCAGAGCTGAGACTATATTTTAAGCAAGAGTCAATCGTTTAAAAACTTTAGGGCTCATTGAGCTACTGGAAGACAATGTGCAACAAGCAGGTGAAATGTAACATTTTTGACATATTGCCAAGCACAGGGCACAGAGACTTACATCTACTCACATAAATACAGTGTTGTCTGCATTAAGCAGTGGTGCATTCATGGGGGGCTCATTCCTGGGGGGCTCAGACGGAAAGGACAGGGTTGGCCTGTGCCCACCAACACGACACTCTACAACTCATGCTGGATTATTTTATCAGGCAGCAAACCTGGGGCTAAAGTGCTCTGACCACAAGCATTAAAGGGATTCTGTCATGATTTTTATGGTGTAGTTTTTATTTCTAAATTACACTGTTCACACTGCAAATAATTCACTCTACCATATAACATTTCATTCCTGAACCAGCAAGTGTATTTTTTAGTTGTAATATTGGTATGTAGGTGCATCTCAGGTCATGTGCTTTCAGAAAGAGCCTGCACTTTAGGATGGAACTGCTTTCTGGCAGGCTGTTGTTTCTCCTACTCAATGTAACTGAATGTGTCTCAGTGGGACCTGGATTTTACTATTGAGTCAGGGGCTCCTGCCATGAGGCAGAGTGAGAATCTTGCCCCAGGTGGCAGGGGCTCCAAAAACCCGCCTCTTGTAACTTTAAGGGTAAGAGCACATGCTAAGATTCGGGGAGATTTAGTTGCCCGGTGAGAAATCCCCTCTTCGTCAAACAACTAATCTCCCAGAGAAGCCTTCCCGCCAGCTCGAATCTAAACTGCCGGAATGGCACTTCGGATTGCTTCATTTTCAAAGTCGCCTGAAGTTGCCTCACAAGGAAACTTCAGGCTACTTCGGAAAACGAAGAGTTCCGAGTGCCATCCCACCAGCGATTTAAATTCTAGCTGGCGGGAAGTCTTTTCAGGGAGATTAGTCGCCTGAAGAAGAACTGATTTGTCGCTGGTCAACTAATCTCCCCAAATAGCATTGTGTGCCTTTTCCCTAAGAGCCGAATTTCCGTGTTTTAACTCCGCTAGTGCAGGGAGTGCTATTGTGCTGAATGCACTAGCAATGCTGCCTCCTTTGACCCGCTCTCATACTTCTTTATAAGCTCGGAGCGGGAGAGGGGGGGGCAGCATCTGGGCTGCTGCCTCAGATGGCAGCAGCCCCAGAATCACCCCTATATTGAGTGTTGTTCTTATATCTACCAGGCAGCTGTTATCTTGTATTAGGGAGCTGTTATCTGGTTACCTTCCCATTGTTCTGTTGTTTGGCTGCTGGGGGGAAGGGAGGGGGGTGATATCACTCCAACTTGCAGTACAGCAGTAATGTGACTGAAGTTTATCAGAGCACAAATCACATGCCTGGGGGCAGCTGGGAAACTGACAATATGTCTAGCCCCATGTCAGATTTCAAAACTAAATATAAAAAAATCTGTTTGCTCTTTTGAGAAATGAATTTCAGTGCAGAATTCTGCTGGGACAGCACTATTAAACGATACATTTTTTAAAAAAAAATATTTTTTCCCATGACATTATCCCTTTAAGGAACACGCTCTTGCCCCGGGTCTTATTAAATGTCCCCATAATGGTTCATCGACATTTGCTCACAGTCCCTACTTGGTATTTCATAAATCGCAGGGCTGTTAATGTTCTGTCTAAAAAAAAAACCCATCAGTGACAAGTCTTTTTACACTGATAAAGAAGGTCTGGAATGCCCTGTTTGCAAGAGCTTACCATCTAAAGGGATACAATATTAATATTCTCTAGGATATATTGTTTGACACTAATTTACATCTGACAAATTCTATATACAATTTTAGAATACTGTCCTAGAAGAACTAGGATGAATACAGAGACCCAATGTCTCTGATCCGTGGCTGCTCTCACCAATCAGCAAGAGAAAGTTGAATTTCTGTTCCTCTGGATAAATCCTGACTGTGCTCATTACCATAGAGAGGATTTGCCTTTCCCGTGCTGGGGATTCATGTCTGTATTGCGTTCCTCAATGGCCTCTAGTCAGCACCTTGACACCAGATGGGAGATCTGGCAGGCAATTTGTCCACTTGTGTAATCCGTATCAGTGCTTCATTTCACAGATATCTGCCCAAATTCTGCTGGCCCTCACTCAGCCTTCTGATCTCCCATCCATAGTGCAGCCCTGAGCCAAATCACTGGCGCTGATCCGCTCCCTCTCTGCTGCTGAAGCAAAATCAGTGGCTGGAACAAAACACAAATAGCACTTTCTGTGCAACATTAACCTCAGTTTATTAATAGTTTATGTGCGTTTAATCTGTTTGGCCGTGCCACCCATCCTCCCCAGCTTGTAGGTGCTTCTCTCACCCCTCCCTAGTATATACCCTGGGAATCTGAATGTCAGGGCTCAGAGCATCGTTATAAGGGGGCTTGAAATGATGTTCTGCTAGGAAGGCGGCACTGGTTCTGCAGCTCATTCACCAACTGCCTCCAAGTTCCCATTTGCCAAATCCACAGGAGTGTGAGCCCAGCAAAAAGGGGATATGTGGCACGGAGATGGGCGCTAAGCAATGTCACATTTATTTTTGCTTTACATTTAAGGGTTTGTTTCCTACATTCATAAAAGTTATACCCAAAATATGCTTTTTTTGGCTTTGATTCCTTACTTTCTCCCAGCCCTATGTTTTTTCTAGCTATCTTTATATCAGAGCTTTGCAGGCAACAGTCTCTTTGTGCTTTATGGCTGAGATTTTAGCTCCCTTTATTAGACGACATATGGGGCAATTCTGTGCTCCTGGCCTGTGATGCCGCCCTCCCCTTACAAATTCAGCAACAGAAGAGCCGAATTTCCAACCTAATAATCAGAATTTCATCTCATCTCAAGTACGAGGGGCACCAGTCTAATGTTAGCAGCGACTCTGGACTGCTTAAAGGGATGCTTCACCTTTAACTTAACTTTTAGTATGTTATAGTAAATACTACAAATGTATTGTTATTGCTACTTTTTATTACTCATCTTTCTATTCAGGTCCTCTCACGTGATGGGCGAATTTGTCCCATTTCCCGCAAAATTCACTAAACGGTGAAAAATTCGCAAATGGATTGAAATCAATGGGTGTCAAAATTATTTTGAGGCGTGGCAATTTCAATGCCTGCGACAATTTTTATATGCACGCCTATTTTGTCCAAATGCATTAAAGTCAATGGGCGTCCGAAAAATGTTGCCGTGAGACAATTTTTATGCATGTGACTATTCTGAAGTGAGGCCAGATTTTTTTGACACTGCAGATTTTTCACTGACAAAAATGAAATGCGAAATTCGCCACAAATTCATGGCTGCCACATTTATTCGCCCATCACTAGTCCTCTCCTATTCATATTCCAGTCTCTTATTCAAATCAGTGAATGGTTGCTAGGGGAATTTGGACACTGCCAACCAGATTGCTGACATTCCAAACTGGAGAGCTGCTGAATAAAAAGCTAAAATCAAAAACCCACAAATAATAGAAAATGAAAACCAATCACAAATTGTCTCAGAATATCCCTCTCTACGTCATACTAACAGTTAATTTAAAGGTGAACAACCCCTGACACCATGTTTTTACCCACAATGATGGGTTTCAACGAATCCAATAGCTTGTGCATTTATTCCTGAATTGCAATAGCAGCTGAAATGTTTGTAGTGCGGATGGCATCACTTCTGGCTTAAAAAAGAGCATTAGAATGTGATTTTTGGGATTTTCTGGGGAGTCTATTGACACACAACTGTCAAGCAAACTTCACATCCAGGGTGATGATATCTTTGGGGTTCCCCAGCATCAATAGAGTGAGTTTGGGTACAAATACCCTTAATTAACATACCTCCCTTTTTCAGAGGGACAGTCCCTCATTTGTATGGGAAAGTCCCTATTTTCTCACTGCACTGAACAGCCAGAAACAGAAACAAAGCTTCTCACTTAATTGGCTTTTAGCAGAGAGCCCAGAACAGCTGCAAATAAGATACTTTGTAACAAAAAGTAGTGCCAAAAAGAGCACTTATGGTTGTAAATGACCCTTTGTCTTTATTACAGAGTATTCTGTAACCGTGATACACATCCCATTGTATTCCCAATGAAACCAGCAATTTGTTCCCTGCTTTATGGCTGAGATTCTACCTATGTTTATTACTGAGCATTCTGTCACAGACCCTATCTGGGCTAAGAATATAGTTGTATAGAGCTAAATAAAGGAAGAAATTGCCATTCTGAATCGGGAAGTTTTCCCTTTTGAGATTATACAAAAAGGGTATAGGTCAATTTACCAATGATTTGGGGCTCTAAATTGAATTAACATCTAGTTATTCCACTGCTGATAGGGCTGTATTCTGGTCCTGTGCTGCCCTAGTCGTAGGAAGTGATGTCACAACATACATCACACATTCGTGAAGTCACCTGCTGTGATCCTTACCTGATACCCCTCACCTCTGCTGCCAGATTTCACTTTTTTTTTTCTCGTGCAAACAATATGTTTACTATATAGGGATCCCAGGGCAGCAACAGACCTCTTTGCCTCCATCAGCACATTTATAAATGACATAGAAAGTGATGTCACAACATACAGCACATGCTCATGACATCACACGTCGCAATCCACAACAAATACCCCTCACCTCTGCTGACTTTGTAGGAATAAATCCGGCTGCAGGGGAAGAAGTTTTTTTTTGCGCAAATATATTTACCATATAGGACTCGGAGGGCCACCCTCTTAAAGGAGAAGGAAAGCTACGGAGGCAGTTTATTGCCAATAGATCGGCTGCAATAGTACAAGCTAGAATGCTATATTTATTCTGCATACTTGAGTAAAAAGCTCTAGAAGCTCTCTCTGTTTGTTTAGGATAGCAGCTGCAGTATTAGCTTGGTGTGACATCCCTTCCTGCCTGAGTCTCTCCCTGCTCACGTATAGCTCTGGGCTCAGATTAAAGCAGAGAAGGGAGGGGGAGGAGCAAACTGAACATGCTCACGCCCAGGGCAAGTAGTTTAAGCTGAAAACAGAAGTCTGATACAGAAGCCCATGAGTACACAATAGAAGAAAAGAAATGCTGTGTTTCTTTTGACAGAGGACTCAGAGCAGCATTACTTTGAGGGGTTACTGGTATATGTAGGTGGACCTTTCTGATAAGGCTTACTTAGTTTTAACCTGCCTCCTTAAACACAGGCCCTCAAATGTGCTAAATACGACCCTGATCCTAATCCCTTTCTCTGGATCACAGAAGCCGTACAGGGATTCTATTGGATAATAAACCTGCTTACAAATGAATATTGATTTCCCCTTTAACATACTTATATTTATTAGCCAGTAGTCTCACAAAATGATATAAACCTTCTTGCCATTTCTAACAGCCTGAAATAAGAAAGAAAACATGGCTGCCTTGCTGGGTTTGTAGGATGAGGATTTACTGTGTGTTTATACAGAGCAGGTCTGGCTCAGCAGATCCCTGTATATATCAATTTGTACTCACACATTACTCTGCACTTCAACTAAATACCTTTCCAGCCTTATACATCACAGCCGTATATATATGTGTAACAAGTTTTTAGACTATACAGGCCAATGAGGGTTAATCCCCAGTTAGTATACTGGAGCATGGGTTACACTGGACTCTAACACTTAAGGCAGGGCCTATACAAAGTGGAAGAAATGAAGGTGTGGTGTAGTGAAACTACAACTCCCACAGGCTACTGTGCTTTAACCAATAAAGAAATGGGCGCCAGGAGGTTCTTGCAAATGAAACAGAACAAAATAACTTTATTTGTCAGAGATAAATGATCCACATGTTATTTTATACAGAGGCATTTGCAGAATATAAAGGCACACAGCTCAGACAGTATATCAGAGGCAGATGCAGGTGCATTCCCTGAGGATGTAGTCAAGGCAGTACAGCACCTCCAGGCAGAGATACCTCACACGTGATCTGGATCTCACCCAGTGGAGGGGTCAGGGAGGAGAAGCTAAAGCCTGACACCCTATTCACTGTGTCCCTTCACTGTAGGCAAATCTTACAGCCTGGGAAGCTTCTCCCTGCTACACCTCAATGATGGAGCACAAAGCTGCTCTCTCTTCCCTCACTGTCTTACTCTCCTATGGGGGGAATTCACAAAAGTGTCGGTAAAAAAAGTAACCCAGAAGTGGCGGTCGAACAAATTTGTAAAATGTCGTACGAACGGCAAATTCACAAAGGCAGATGTTACCATCTCTGAATGTCTCGTAAGTCTGACAATTTTCTAAAATGTCGTATGTCTTTTCATCGTACAAACGACATTTACCAAGACTTTTTAAATGACAATTTGTCTGACATTTTCATTTTGGAGAGCCTAAAGTGTCTGAAAAATTGTCGTTAAAAAAAAATGAGTTTAGGAGTAATTCATAAAAATGTCGGGAAAAGTGGCGCCGGAAAAACCACGCCCACTTTTAACGACACTAATTCAAAAGTGTCGCACATGTTGGAAAATTGGCGGAGAAATGCTCTGTGAATTTGTCGGCTGTTGCTACGACACTTTCTACGACATTTTAAAGACATTTTTTCGTTCCCGACACTTTTGTGAATCCCCCCCTATAACATTTATATTCCTGCTACTCACTAGCCTCATTCACGGGTCCCTGCTCCCCAACTTATCTCTCTAGAGGTTCAGGTCCCTCTAGGGCAAACTGGATTTACTGGGCCTTGTTGTACCCAGGCTCCCTGGAAACATCCAGCTGGATCAGACACCAGAAGCCAAAGAGCTTCACCCCTTCTCACTCACTATATAACAGTGGGACAGGAAGTGGTCATACCTCTCTTTCTAACACTGAGTACAAAGGTTGAATATATAATCCTTTTGTTTAGATTTCATATCATTTCAGAGCAAACGCATACGGCCGGCATGCGACTGAACGGCTTGTGTGCAGAGGCCCAAACTTAAAGTGGACCCGTCACCCAGACATAAAAATCTGTCCTTTTCAAATTAAATATGAAATCCAATTTCTTTTTTTTATTAAAGCATTCATAGATGTTGTAAACTCATTTAAAAATATCAGCTGTCAATCAAATATTGCCTGCCCCTCCTCTATGCCTAGGCATAGAGGAGGGGCAAGCAATTACTTTCACTTTCCATTGGGCACTTTTCCATTCAGCACTTCCTAGATGTCACTGCTCTCCCCACGTTTCCCCGTTCTCTTCACCATTTAGTTGTGTAGCCAGGGCATGGGGATGGACATCAGGTCCCCCATTCTGGTGCACAAACAAGATTCTGAGATGATACAAGGCTTGTCTTTATAACAGTGTCCACAAAATGGCTCCTGCCTGCTTGCTATAATTATGAATTCCCAGACTGATGGAAACAAGATTCAAATAATTTATACAGTGTAATTAAAGTTCATTTTGCTTGACTAATATGATAAAATAGGATTTGAAATAATTTTTTTGGGTGACGGGTCCCCTTTAAGTTTATAGGGTGCAGCTGCCACTTAGCTTTTAAGCCCCAGTCAAGAATTCCAGTGTTTCATCGATGAATCTCCTCTCTTACCATTCTCATAATTAGGCCAGTTGGTGATGCTTTTTAAATACATGCAATTTTCATTAAAAGCAACGGAAAAGGAAAGGTTACCAGTAAACCCTCAAAGTAATGCTGCTCTGAGTCCTCTGTCAAAAGAAACACCACATTTCTTTCCTTCTATTGTGTACTCATGGGCTTCAGTATCAGACTTCCTGTTTTCAACTTAAATCTCCTTGCCCTGGGCTTGAGCATGCTCAGTTTGCTCCTCCCCCTCCCTTCTCTGCTGTAATCTGAGCCCAGAGCTATGAGTGATCAGGGAGAGATTCAGGCAGGAAGTGATGTCACACCAAGCTAATACTGCAGCTGCTATCCTAAACAAACAGAGAGCTTCTAGAGCTTTTTACTGGAAAACATGGAAAACATTCTACAGATTAAATATAGCATTCTAGTTTACACTATTGCAGCTAATCTATTGGCAATAAAATGTCTCTGCAGCTTTCCTTCCTTTAATCAATTTTATTTCCCCCGTTGCCTGAACCAAGCACAGCATTTTAGGATTCCACCTTCTGGTATGTTCGAAGGAAAGTCAAACATTTCCCAGCAGCGTTAGCTATGATTTCAAGATAAACATTTTTCACACATTTTATAACCAATGTATTTGATCCTGTACAGATGTACACACATCAGCCGCATGAATGAGTTTATGGCTTGAACATATAAGTACAATACAACTCATGGAAACTATGTATTATCTTGGGCTGATTAGAGTAGAAAAACGCGGCTGTTCTATGTTTGCCTGACGGATCAGGAAGACAAAGACATCTCCAAACCTTCCAATGCCCGGGATACCATTCCGGGAAATATCTGTGGTTTCTTATTTGGGTTCTTGGGCAGACTTTGTGCAATATTTTCAAATAGACTTCCCTATTAAGTATGGGCAGGAGCCGCTTGTAATATTTGAACCCTACATCTTTAATGTGACCATAATCTCTTTTGCAGGGGCGTAACTATAGAGGAAGCAGACCCTGTGGCTGCAGGGGGCCCAGGAGGTATAGGGTCCCCATGAGGCCCTAATTCATATATAGTTTCAATAAATATTGGTAAAACAAGTCAACCTCTAAGCATTTTGGGGGTCTGAAAAATAATTTGCTGTGGGGCCCATTAATATCTAATTAAGCCACTGCTCTCTTGGCTTCTGTAGGTTTCACTCTGAAGAAGTTATTACAGGTGGACAACATGGAATGTTTTTTGCTGGAAAATAATGAGCTGAATAGCCACCAGTCATAATTCTTAACAAAAATCCCGGCAGGTATGAAATTAGTCATCAAAATGATTCGATGGGCTTGAGTCTACATTGGACTGACATGGTATTGCTTGCCCTTATTCCAGTTGTACAGTAACGGGGTTATTTACTAAACTCCGAATGCAAACATCACAAAAAATTTAGATTTTTTTTTCTATAAAATCAGACTTTTAAAAAAAATTACAAATTTTTCAGAATTTATAAAACCCAGAAGATGGAAAATCTGCCATCTCAGACCTGTCGAGGGTGCATATAAGTCAATGGGAGAAGTCCCAATGTTTTTTTGATGTGCGCTGGGTATCGTGCAATACCCCGAAGTTTTCAGACATTTCGGGGGAAATTGCGGAAAAAAAATGTTTTCACGCAAATCAAATTTTAGGGAAAATGTAATAATAAATAAACGTATCAGAAATAGCAGAAAAATTTAGATAAATTCAGACTTTGATAAATAACCCCCTAAATGTTGGCTGAGATAAGGTCTTGTTCTCCATCCTTTTCAATCTTTTGCATTTTTAAACTGCCCATACTACTACACAATGTACAACTGTATATGATTTTCAGTTCATGTATGATACACATACAGTACAATCTCAGATGGTATCTGTGTACATTGAATATCAGTTGGTTCATCGGTTGGACAGGTTTGAAAATTAAACTCGCTGATAAACATTTGCATAAGAGAAAGTTTAGAAAGGTTGACCTTGTACAATTTCTGTCTGTTCAGCCAACCAGTTGTATACTAGTGATGTGTGGGTTGATCTGAAACCCATGGGTCGACCAATGGTTGGGTGGGTTTGAAATTTCTCCAACCATTGTGGGTTAGGAGTGGGTCAGACTAGGGAAATACACTCCTCTACTGCTCCTGATATGATTCCCCGTGGAGAAGTAGTCTACTGAGTGAGAAGACGTGGGTACGGGTTGGAGTCTAGTGAAGGTTAAAGTGTTGCAGGTTGAGTTTTCTTTACCTACACATCACTATCGCATACTGTACAGGAACAGCCTAAGTACGTCCACCTTTAGATTTTAGGTGCATTTCCCATAGGAAACTTTGAAGCTGACACAGAACAAACTCAACTGATCAGATCCACATGGTCAGACCTGTAAGGATTCAGACACTTAAAAGAGGTAGTTCCCCTTTAAATTAACTTTTAGTAATGCCCCATTTGCAGTAACTTTTCAGTTGATCCCAATTTTGTTTTAATATCTTTTGAAATATTTTCCTTCTTCTATCAAATGGGGTCACTGACCCTGGCAGCTAAACCTTCATTACATTCCCTAAAAAAAAAAGGACTGGCACTGGGTGAGAGCTTAGACGGTGGATTGGCCAAAGTCATTGTCATAATGAGGAGACTGGTCTCTGCTGAGATGTTGTAAAAGCCAACTGCCATTTCCAATGAACAATGACAACTGATTGGAATGAAATGGTTTATTGTCACGTCAGGACATGGGGTTCAAGGTTGGTGACACCAGTGAAGAATACCGGTCATGGTGAAGCATGGGGGCACTTCTCTAGTCCCATATTTTGTGCCGTTACATGAATTCAGGGTTTAACATTTGTCATGAGCAGCAGCGGAGCAATACACTCATTGAGCAGGACTGACAGATAGCAGGTGCAGAGCCGCCATTCAATAAGAGATCAAGATGTCAGCCAATGAATTATAGATCTCGGGGTTTGATTTCAGTTACAGAGAAGAAGCTCCGGAGACATTGTTAGTAGAGTCTGCAGGGACTAATGAAGGGCTGCAGGTGACAGATCAACAACAGTTTGCAAGTAAAGTGTATAAGGATATAGGGGCTTTTCTCTTCCTTTTCTTTTTGTTACCCAAATTGTGTTTTTACAAAGTAAGTAAAATGAAAGGTAAGTTGTCATCACAGTATTACCTGTTCTTTTATCTGTTCCTGTTCCGTACTGCACAATTACACATTGCTGTGTCTGCCCCAGGGACATAAAACAATGTATTTAGCAGCGCTGTAAGTCTGGCTTCTGTGAAATTTGCTTTTCTCATACCCCTCTACATAAGCCCTTTAATGGGGTAACCCCTAGATTGCACACCAGCGGCTTATGAGAATCACGTTCTATTGTAAAACATTTAGAGACTCATTACACATGGTGACACTGCTGTTTTAAGACGGGATTAAGGTACAACCATGAGTTTCATAAAATACACTCTCCTGGTTCATGTCTCCCCCCCCCCACATTGTACATCACTAAGAAATAAAGCTGTTGTTTTCATCACCATTTGTGTTTTTCTGTTGAACAATATATTTGACTATTTGTGAAGACTGCTTTCAGAAAGATAAAAAGTGTAATGTACAACCATCTGGAGAGCCATTTTTTTGCACTTTGCACCAGTGTCCTAACTTGGGTCATCGGGGGCCCCCCATGAAAAAATCTACAGAGGGTCCCAACATGAACATTCCACCTTACAACTGTCAGTGTGCTGCTATATTACAGGTATATGAGGATCTGGGGGACGAAGATGCAACAGATCCTGTGGTCAGGGCCCGCTGTTGTCCGGGTTCACCCACGGGGTAGAGTCCTGCATCGGGTTGGGTACCCACGGGTTACCTCAAAAAAAAAAAGCACCCTGCGGAATGAGGGGAGGATTTTCAGGTGCGGGTACAAATGCAGGTCTATGGGTCTGCAGGTCAGTTGCGAGTCTCATCTAAATTTCTTATCTTCTGTAATATTGTCTATATTTTACTCCTTTTAACGTTTTAAAAAACTTGTTTCTGTCCCCACCCACTTTTGAGTCACTTCCTGTTTGATGGGGTAGTGGATCAAAGTGGGCAAATATCCAGCTGTGGGTTCAGGTCTTAGAAATTGGTTCCGTGCAGGACTGTACCACGGGGTCTGCTGTATAGGTAGTTACACCACAGTGCTTCCTGTTTGCATTAGGATGAGACCTGCAGCTTCCCCATTCTCTATTCAGCGGCACTCTATTAATGAGGGGTAGGCACCCTTTATCTTCTGTGCAACTGAATGAGCATCAGAGAATGAAGGCTACAATAAGGCCCTATGGAAGGTGGTGAAGGACAGGGCCAGTCAGCTCCCTCTGAGCTATTCTCCTGGGCAGAAGTGTTGGCTGGATGAGCCCTAAGAATGCCGTCTTGTACTTCTGTCCAGGGGAATCATAAATGGCCCTAAAGTTTTCAGTCTCTAATAGTTTGACCCAAATCACAACTTGGCAAAAAGAGACCTCACTGTCCCACCATCCGTGTTTGTAGGATACTTTTCTGCACTATTATCATTTGATAGAATCCGAAGAAGACGGTTTTGAGACACAGACCCCCCCCCCCCCCAAAAGATTGTTCTTTGTGATAGATGCCTTGCTATCTATATATTCAAAGTGGGCATGGTCTTACTTCTGCAGTAACAGCCACTACATTTGCTCGTAGCCTTTACAGAGAGATATGTGAAATTGACACTTTACCAACCTTCTGTAGTTCTGGGGTATTTATATGTGAAATTGCAACGGTACCATCTTTCTATGACTTCTGGGGATATTATACATGAAATTCTCCCACTATTTTGTGCAGAGGGGGCCCTGGCATCTGAAGTTATGCCACTGGCCATATGTCTAAAGTAAACACAACCCGTGAGTTATTGCACATTCTAATCTAAGTGCATGTGCACCGAGAGGAAAACAACTCCAGTTCTGTCTCACGTTATTCTAGGGATGCACCGAATCCACTATTTTGGATTCGGCTGAACCCCGAATCCTTTGCAAAAGATTTGGCCGAATACCGAACCAAATCTGAATCCTAATATAAAATATGCAAATTAGGGGTGGGAAGGGGGAAAACTATTTTTACTTCCTTGTTTTGTGACAAAAAGTCACGCAATTTGGTTCGGCCAGGCAGAAGGATTTGGCCAAATCCAAATCCTGCTGAAGAAGGCCAAATCCTGGATTTGGTGCATCCCTAGTTTATTCTGAACCACTAGTTTGAACTGTCAACCTAACAGATCAGTGCAATATGGCCGCCGTGTGCATAGCAATATCTGTTTGGCCAATTAGTTTCCTGTAAACATTATAATAAAGGGTAAAAAGGGGGAAATTGTCCAGTATTGTACACTTGTGAACACTTACCAATATTACCAGGAGGTCCAGGTGTTCAAGCCCCAGACCTTCAGCTTGGGGAGGTAATATACAGTTTTGATTCAATTGTAGGTTGGCACAAAAACTGGACTTCACTCCAAAGTATGATGCAAATAAAAAGTAATTTATTAAACAAAAAGGAACACCCCAAGGGATGGCCTTACGCGTTTCGTGCCTTGTGGGTACTTAGTCATAGCCTACAATTGAATCGAAAACAATTAGTTCCCTGGTCTGATAAAAACCAAAGCTGCTGTAGGTGTGGCCTCTTTTATTGAGTGGTTGTGAATTTATGAACATGAATTACGGGAAACAATTGTAATGTAGATATTTTATGTACCAGGTTGGCATATTCAATGCAATTGTCAGAAGATGTCAAGAGAGAGGTTTTTTTTTTTACTTTATTTGTCCTCGATTTATCAAATACAGTCTGATATTTAAAAAAAAGAAAAGTGTGAAAAAGCAACAGATTTAAAAGGAACAGAATGAATGTGTTCAGCAGAGACACTAAGGGGCAGATTTAACAGGTCCAGGTGAATTTTCGAATTCCAAAAATTTGAATTTCTAGCTATTTTTTGTGTACTTCGACTAGGGAATAGTCCAAATTTGAAAAAAAAAAAAAAAAAATCGAAAATTTGAATATCGAAATATCATGTACTGTTTCAACTTTGACCATTCACCATCTAAAACCTGCCAAATTGGTGTTTTAGCCTATGGAGTCACTTGGTGGACTTTTTTTTTTTTTTTTTGGGAAACACTTAGATCCGAATTCGATCAAATGCGTTGTTACTTCGATTTGTACGATTCAAATTCGGCCAAATATGGACCTATCCGATCGATAACGGACCTATTCAACCAACAAAAATTATTTCTTAACTTCGGTTGGTCTTTTTGAATTCGAATTTCGAAGTTTTTCAAATTCGAAATTGGATCCTTGATAAATATGCCCCTAAATATAACACAGCGAACTCCTTTATTGTTCAGATCTTGCGCTTCTTCCACTCCGGTTCATTGTCTGGTTCCTCCTCATCTGAATCCACTTGAGCAAAGACAGTGTTGGGCTGCGTCCTGCAACACATGGAAACGATTGGATAAGCGAGTGAGAAGAACAGGCAGACGATTGGCTCTGCCAGTAGGAGTAGCTGCAGTGGATGGAAGTCTAACAGTTGTGGCAGAATAGAAATAGAGGTCGCACAATAACACATGTATCACACACTAGGGCCTAATCAGTTTATAATCAGAAGCAAATGCCGTTATCAGTCAGTTTTTGGAGAGTGGCAAGAAATCTGAGCACCAGAAGAAATCCAAACTAACACTTAACTGCTCATTTATCAGATTTTAGAGGTTTTAGGGCAGAGACACAAGCTCAGATTCAGGGCGTTTTAGCTGCCCGGTGACTAATCTCGCCAAACTCTCTCTCGCTGGCTACAATCTACATTGCGGGCAGGATGGCACTTGGAGCGCTTTGTTTTCTGAAGTTGCCCGAAGTTTCCTCGTGAGGAATCTCCCCGAATCTGAGCATCTGTCTCTGCCCTTAGAGGGTTTTCAAACCACGACTAAACTCTAAAACTACGAATGTCGTGAGACTTATTTAAAAATCAATTTACAAAATCATTTGCATTAAGACTTTCAATAATACTTTCTTCAATGTATTCTGTATATTCTTTCAATATAGTATAACCTGTATTTTTGTTTACAAACTGCAGGGTATTAGCAAGGTACACATTTTATATTCAGACTTCTGATGTGTCTTTTGAATAGAAGTGTGTAGGTGCTCTAGTGTAGGAACTCTGTGTCACACACATTTACTTGCCGTATTCTATCCGGGGAGTCGAGGGAGACATCAGAGCCGGTGACTCTATAGGAAAGCTTAAGCTTTAACCACAACAGCAATCAGGTCATTTCAGAAAAACCTATGTCTATATAAAAAGGAACAGGAGCTGTGCAATGTATAAAGAGCTGAGATATAAGGAATATATGGAATCCATACGCTCTCACTCCCTACAAACCCTTTTTGCCTCGGGCTCATTTCCTTCTTTACACAAGTTATTACTCATTGGTCTTGTCTAAGGGGGTCACATGATTTCCTTCTCATTCCTTGGGACGTATAAAAAATGTGCGATAGAATAAATCATTAAACCTACAAATCTAGTGCAAAAACGTATTTACTTTTTGTTATCCGTGAACCTGTTATCCAGACAGCTCGAATTATCCAGAAAGCTCGAATTATAACAGGCCCCATAACTGTTATAACAAAACTGTTTCTTGTACTTGAACCCAACTTATTGAAGGTAAACCCTATTAGGTTTCATTAAAGTTTAAATATGTTTTTTAACAGACTTTAGATATGGAGATCCAAATTACAGAAAGATCCCTTATCCATAAAACCCCAGGTCCTGGCCATTCTGGATAACAGGCCCATAACTGTATAATAACAAAAGTTTCTTGTACTTGAACCAAACCCCACTGGGTTTTTATTAAAGTTTAAATTATTTTTAACAGACTTCAGATATGCAGATCCAAACTACAGAAAGACCCTTTATCCGGAAAACCCCAGGTCCTGGCCATTTTGGATAACAGGCCCCATAACTGTGATAATAAAATGTTTTCTTGTACTTGAACCCAACTTATTGAATTTAAACCCTACTGGGTTTAATTAAAGATTATTTTTAACAGACTTCAGAAATGGAGATCCAAATTACAGAAAGACCTCTTATCTGGAAACCCCCAGGTCCTGGCCATTCTGGATAATAGGTCCCATTAATGTAATAATAAAACAGTTTCTTGTACTTGAACCCAACTTATTGTATTTAAACCCTACTGGGTTTCATTAAAGATTATTTTTAACAGACTTCAGATATGGAGATCCAAACTACAGAAAGAGCACAGGCCCCATATTTGTATAAGGATTTCTGCACCCGAGAGGCCTCTTGCAGGATCCTGTCTTCTCTCTCTGCTGGTCTTTCAAGGGGTTAACTTTAGCAATAATGAAAAATGAATGTCAAGGATAAAAAAGGGAGTCTAAATAAGGAGCAGTCATTCATATATGTATCTGTCTTTTCAGGTCAGCAGAGAACATCAAATGGAGTATTTTCATTGCTTCCAGCAGTCGGTCAAATTCTTCTCCCTGGTTCTTACTCCGAGGCTCTGATTCATTTGCGGCTCATAAAGCAGGTTAATACCACAGATTAGAAATGATATGTATTCATCAGGCAATTACAGCAGAATGAACTGTGGGATTTGATGTCACTCCGCCAGCAATTTATTAGAGAAAAACCACAAAATCAGTCATAGCCGCGACTTTAGAAAGTCTGACATCTGAGCTCCATTGGAATGAATGGAGATACAGACAGTTACAGTAGGAAACAGACAGGGATCAGTGCGCTGCTCCAATATGTCACTAATATGATCAGTGAAGGCCACGTTCAAAATAGCAGAGAATTACAAAAATAGAATAAAGCTTGTTTTCTGTTGCTCTGATCAAAAAAAAGGGAGAAAGGGCCTTGGAATGACTGGCTGTGATCCTTGTGCTGATGGAGATAACGGGTGTATTTTGGTTAGACTCAGTTAAATGTGCAGCAAAGGATTAAAGGAGAAGTAAAGTAAAGCCTAACTAAAGAAGTAGGTGGAAACATTGTACATTATGTTTTGTGATTCTGTGCCAGCTCAAGGCAACCACAGTTCTTTAGCAGTAAAGATCTGTGTCTCCAAAGATGCCCCAGTAGCTCCCCATCTTCTTTTCTGCTGATTCACTGCACATGCTCTGTGCTGCTGTCACTTACTGAGCTTAGGGACCCACTCACAATATACAGTACACATAGAATAGAAATGTCACAATATAAGGCTGATTAGTAATTAATACAGATAATTACTACATGGCAGCACAGAAACCAGTGCAATTAGCATCAGAATTTAATAATCAGCCCTGTAGCATCAGCTTATATTAGAGGACAATCTCATTTTCTGCTGGATAATTAGTGACGAGCCCTAAGCTTAGCTTCTCAACAGCTGCTCAGAGCCCACTGAGCATGTGAGTGTCACAGACACTTTCCAAGATGGTGACCCCCTGTGACAAGTTTGAAGTCCTGGATAATTGCTGATGCTGGAAGCTGGTGCAATAAATTTAGTATATAAAATATTGTATTTTAGCCACATTCATTTCTAGGGTTTAGTTCTCCTTTAAGGAGACTTGTTGAAACAGGAATCGGCATGTACTTCTATAAGAAAATATACTTGCGGCAATGTTTCTGCTCATGGAAACGCAACAACAAAACTTTTAAGATTTCATTTTCATTTGGAGAAAACTCGTATTAAAAATATGAATTAAAAAAGGTCCAAATCCATGGATAATGGCATTGTTGCAAAGGCTCACCATTCCTTCCAGCATTCTTGCCTTTCTCCTCTTGATACACTTCAACAGGAGTGTAGACTTTCTAAAGCAGGGGTCCCCAACCTTTTCTACCCTTGAGCCACATTCAAATGTAAAAAGAGTTAGGGAGCAACACAAGCATAAAAAAGTACCTGGGGTGTCAAATAAGGGCTGTGATTGGCTATTTTGTAGCCCTATGTGGACTGGCAGCCTACATGAGTCTCTGTTTGGCAACTTTTTTGCAACTAAAACTTGCCTGGAATTCAAAAATAAGCACTGGCTTTGGGGCCACAGGGAGCAACATCCAAGGGGTTGGTGAGTAACATGTTGCTAATGATCCACTGGTTGGGAATGACTGTTCTAAATCCTAAAGAAGAATCTGGCCTGACATGTTGTATTTGATATAATGACCTTATTGTGCCAGTGCAGATACTGAGCATCCCCACTATACATTCTATAGCCAAAATGACGTGGAAACCTTCCTCTCCACAACTCTCCTTGTTCTAAAACAGAGATTAATCTGAAACTGCTCCACTCTTTAATGTTTTAATATCTATTGGACCAAAATAATATGGACACCTGTCTATCCTCATTCTCCATTGAAGGGGATGAACAAATTTAGTTGGTCCTCTCTTTGCTGCTAATAGAGCCTTTACCCTATTTCAGACGTTGGCTTTCTAGATGCTGGAAAATTGTTGGTGGAATTTCTTTCTTTTAATATGTACAAGGTTGGGCACTGATGTTGGGGACAGGTTCAGACTGGGCTGATATAAACCAGTGGGCCCCAGTCCTTGTGGGCTCTGCTGACCTAGACCCAGACCCGTCTGCTGCCCACAGGAGCTCTGCTGACCCCCCAGTCCTGGTCAAGAGAACAGGTACACCTGGGGAACCCAGAGGGAGTGTGGTGGCCCCTGTCAGAAGCCCTGGTGGGCCGTCTACCCTCCAGTCCAACCGTGGATGGGAATCAGGCCTGGCTCATTCAAATTCATCGCACAGAAGTTCAGTTGGATTACGCTCAAGGCTCTGTGCAGGCCAGTCACATTCTTCCACTCATCTTAGCAAAACCATTCCGTAAAAAATATGTTGTAGAAAAGGGCATTTCCAAACCTGTTGCTTCGCTGTCAAGAATGCCCCTGTATAAAGTAAGGCCACCCGTACCAGCAATGATGGGTGTGGCTTAAATATCCAATTTAAATAAACAGAAAGTGCTGTCTGTTAAGGCTCTGAAGAGTTGAAGATGGGTGAAAGTATATCCGTCATGTATTTAACAACTCTAATTATAATTTTTCAACCACAATCTTGTTTAACTTCTCTCTCATTACTGTGGTCCCTTCCTTCAGCCACAATGGAGATTTTTCCCTAAGCATTGAGGGAAGTGAACTGCTTTATGAACTTAGAACTGACACCAAAGTGGAAGCTTTTGATTAAGCTCACACCCCTGATTTACACAATTTATTTGAATAGCTTCCTGCAGTGTGTGCGTGATAGTGTCTTGAAACCACATTATTAACTTTCATGCAGTATTTCAGCAATGTACAAATTTAACCACAAGATTGTTGGCAGCCAAGAAATATTTCAGGGATAAGGTAGCCACAAAATATGCTGGTGCACTGCATACTATGCACTCCTGTAATGCTTAAGTGCACTATTACTTGGCACATTTGTTATGCGATATGGATGTGAGAGTTTGTGGCTATGCAGCCATGTGCTTGCATGACACTGTATTTATTATCATTTATTCAGACTCCTGCTGGGTTCTCTCATTCTGGCACATGCCAAAGAGCAACTTTTTAGTTAAAAATAAACAGAAAACTATCCAAACTACTACAGTCACATGACTGGAAAAAATCTGTTTGCTCTTTTGAGAAACGGATTTCAGCAGTAGCGTTCGTTGAGGGGGGTGGGCCCTGGTGCGTGACGCGCAGCCGGGCCCTGCCCCCTCCGTACGGCCGCATCTGGCCGAGTTTCCAATGGCGAATGGACTGCCGGGGGGCCCTGAGGGGGTGCGGGCCCTGGCACGCTCGCACCCCCTGCTCCCCCGGTAGTTCCGCCACTGGATTTCAGTGCAGGAGCAGCACTATTAACTAATGCGTTTTGAAGAAAACATATTTTCCCATGACAGTATCCCTTTAACCACCAGTGTATTTGGTCCTCCAACAGGTTTCTCCAACCGATATCAGCCTGAAAATTGTCCAGAAGTTGATCAGGTAGGTTTAATCAGATTGAGGACATTGGTTTCTTGAAGTCATTGCACCAACCGACTTTATTCCGGCTCACTCAAGGTGGTCATATTGGGGCAAGATTTGCTTGTTTGGTGACCTCTCAAAACAAGTGGATCTGCCCATGTATGGCCACCGTTACTAAACTCATGGGCAGACGTGGGCTGATAAAAGCTGCTCACCCAGGCCCATTAAGACCTGTGTATGGGACCCCATAGGACTAATATCTGGTCAAAAGGCATATCCAGATATCTGTAGGCAGATTTGAAGCAGATGGTGTCCTGTTTTGCTGGGTTAACACTAGCTTGTGTTCAAGTTCAGAATGATTTGGCCCTGCTCATGGGTAGGCAAACTGGGCAGACATCTGCTCACCTGGTGACTGCGACAAACAAGCAGAACTATTGGTTTATGGCTGTGATAACTTGTTTATCCAAAATCTTCAGGATTTCATCAGGTTGGTAAAAAAATCAACATTTATAACAAGGACATAGTAAGGCTGTGTTTTTCCACAAATAGTGGCAAGCCACATCTATTAGATTTGGGAATAGGTGAGTGGGATAATTCTCTGCAGGCAAATTCAAAGTGGGTTAAAAAGATGCAAAATCCCAATCTTTTACTCCAACCAATACATTCAATTACTGCCAACCTTGCAGCTGGAATACAATCTGTTCCAGAGGAGAAACCAGGTTCTCAGAGTCTAAAATGATTCCTGAAGTAGTCGAGCTGGGGACTGATTCGTGGTACCAAGACCTCGATGGCCTAACACTATTATTTAAATTGGCTTTCCCCAAGCTGCCATTGTTTCTTTTGCTGGCTGGACCCTTCCTACTGTAATGTGATCTCCTTATTAGAAGTCAGACAGGAGAGTATCATTAGTGGAAGAGATGGTAGGTTTTCTCATAGCTTGTATAGAGAGATACCAACCTTTTCCCTGTACTAAGCACATTTCCGTGGGTAAATGTGAGTGTACAATGGCTGTTTAATGTCAAAATATTCTAGAGCAGAATGTGAGGTCAAAGTTTGGTTAGTGGAAAACCAGCCACCCATCCCAGAACATGCAAGAGAATCTGCTAAATTGTGACTGAAGCAGAATCAGGTTAAGGTCTGGCCCTTTTGAACTGTTGTGGTAAGAAATTAAGTTAGTTCATTTAAGGAAGTGCAGAAATGTCACAGAAATGAAACAGTTCAGAGCAAAAGAATGGGTTGAAATTCCCGAAAGCTGATGTGAGAGCTCATCAATAACAAGACACATTTTGTTGAGGTTATGAATGAAGGGTTCCCATAAATTCTCACACAATGATATTTATTGTAGATTGCTTAAACCTATAACCTTTACAAATACTTATGCTCACTCTTGGGTTATCCTTCTTTCCTGGTAGGGATAAGGTCTGGATCTAACCAGAGTAAAACAGTGATAAACTACAGACCATCTCCCACTGGTTCACAGAGCTGCTTTGACACAGAATATAAATTAGATTTAAAATAGCTACCGCAGAAGTGCCATACTTATGGCCATCCAACAGATATAGATGTTTTCAACCAGGGCTATCCAACTGTAGGTGCCATCCTCATGGCTGTCCTCATGCCATCCAACAGATATGGATCTTTTCAACCGTGGCTGTCAAACTGGAGGTGCCATCGTTATTGCTGTCCTCAAGCCATCCAACAGCTATGGATCTTTTCAACCATGGCTGTCCAACTGGACGTACCATCCTGATGCCACCCAACGGATACAGGTCTTTTCAACCAGGGCTGTCCAACTGGAGGTGCCATACTTATGGCTGTCCTCATGCCATCCAACAGCTATGGATCTTTTCAACTAGGGCTGTCCAATAACCAGATGTGGTGCTCCAAGAGATTTTTGCACCCCCCACACTGCCCAAGAACTCCAGTGACCTGGAGAAAATTGGATGGTCCCGTCTTAGACCAAAGTCTCTACTGATGGGTATCTGGTGATGATTTACTGATTTAGTGACCATCAGCTTCTCAACATACCATCACTGGAGGGCTACTGCAGAGACTATTTTCAAAAAAAGGTGCAATATGAGCAAAGGGGAAATATGCACAACACAAAGAGACAATCCAAGCATTATCTGGTTTACCTTGCCCTACTATCAGTCATTCTTTTAATCATTTTCAGATCTCCATATGGGTTATCCTACAGATGACTGTGTCAAGCAGCCCAATAACAGGGGGAGCAATTGCAGACACATGCAAGGTCTGTGAGGATGGAAACTTAGGAGATTCTCCGAGATGGATTTAGAAAAAATATAGCTATAGGCATAGGCCAATAATACACCTGCCAATGTAGGGTATTTCCTTATATACAGAGCTGTCTTCAAGGGTGCTCAGATATGAGCAACAACTATTGGCCCCAAATATAATGATGAGTAGAAGTTGTAGGTAGGAAGAGTAGATAAAGTATAGGCAAGATGGCTAAAATAGGCAAAAATAGCGACTGCACCACTATAACAGTGTTGCTCAACCTGTGGCTCTTCAGTCGTAGTAGTACAACCAACAACAGAAGAGTGGTCGGTCAGAATCTTTTCCATGGAGCCCTCTACCACTATAGACAGGACTGTCCTTTTGCAGCAGTGGCTGGGTCCCTGTTTAGGCCCCTCTACAAATGATGGAGCACTACACAGGGTCCTAGGCTTTCTTGCAAATATCTGGCTCTGAAGTTTCTAGCTAGCATGTTGTCACAGTGCTCATAAATCCTAACTTAAACCCACTGTTTACAGCTCGGCAGTCTTTACAGGCTTTAAGAGGGAGCTATCATAGCAGGATTTTGATATAAATGGCTCATTTCTTTCTCTGCTGCAGACGACCCCTATGGCAGCTGGACATTCTAAATGATTGACTCATACTGGAATTACTTTCTTACACTAATAGAAATGAGCGATACATTCTCACAACCTCACAATTTCGCTCTGAGAAAACCTACTGGCCCAGCTTAAGGTCATAAGGGGCCATTTACTAATGTGTGTATTTTATTTATTTTTTTCATTTTACTGAAGTGTATTTATTAGGGCTAAAAAGTGTGGGTATTTTTTCTGATTACCCTATATCCAGAACCCAAGCTAAGCTCTCTGGTCTCGGCTCTCACTTCTGCCTCTAACCGCCGCCTTTCACCTCGGGAGGAGCCCTCGGCTAATTGGATGCCGCCAGGTCTTATTTGAGAGAGGAGCAAAGCAAACAGTTCTGGACGAGCAAAGGGGCACAATCGTCTCACCAGGATACTGGACGGAAGAACACCACCAGGAACAGGCAGGCCGGGTCAGCACAAGCAGAGAATCGTCAGACAGGCTGGAATCAGGATAGGAGAGCTTAGAATAGTCAGTGTACAGGCAAATGGTCAGGATTGGAGAGTTCGTAGTTAACAGGCAGGCAAGGGTCAGGATTGGAAGGATCAGAGAAGTCACAGGCATGCAAGGGTCAATACACAGAAGAACAATCAGGATTCAATAGAACAAGCACCCAGGAGTCAAACTGAATTGAACCTTACAACGGGCAATGTGTAATAATACAAAGCCCCTTTAAATACTTAGAATTTTGCGCCGTTGTGCGATGACGTCATCACGCCGGCGCATAAACCCGGAAGCGCGCACCCGGAGAGAGAACGCATGCGGCGGGTATCCCCGGCGAAGGCATGGCGACGCCCCCGCATGCCAGAGGATACTCCACTGGACCACCAGGGTAAACGCTATTCGTTACAACTGTAATACAAAAAATCTACATCTAAAAGCTGCTGAATAAATGGAGTTCACTAGTAGCCCTTCCCTTTTCTCCATGTCATAATAAAACAGTACATTGTACTTAAGCCCAAATAAGATATAATTACTCCTTCTTGGAGGCAAAACCAGCCTATTGGGCTTATTTCATGTTTACGTGAGTTTCTAGTAGACTTAATGGATATTTATGTAATTTGGATTTTAATACCTTATCTGGAAAGCCCCAGGTCCCAAGCATTCTGGATAACAGGTCCTATACCTGTATGTATGTGTGTGTGTATATGTATATATATATATATATATATATATATATAAATATATATAAATGCTGTTGGTATCCGCACTCGATTATGTATGAGGCAGAGGTGCAAGATCAATGTATTGTATACAAAGCGTATGTGTGTGTGTGTGTGTATATATATATATATATATATATATATATATATATATATATATATATATATATATATATATATATATATATATATATATATAAGAGATGAAGGATCAGCACACTCTTTGTTTCTTGTGAATGGAGTGTATTTATTTGTTACACAACAAACAAAGAGTGTATATATATATATATATATATATATATTCCTCTTTAAATGGGAAGCTGAAGGAGCATAGAGAAAGAATAGGCACAAGAAGTCCACATCGTATTCAGAAGGGGTATCTCACAAAAGGCATGAAAACATGCTGGGATTTTCCAGAGAGGAATTTGAGCTGAAGAAAATTCAAACACACACATGAGCAAACTCACTAAAGCAACTGTCAACTTATGAGTAATTTTGCCTTCGAAAAATTCCATCCCCAGAAGCCACAACACAAAGGTAATTTAGTATCGTCTGATGCCGTCTTATGAACTTCATACTTTACATATTAGGTTACATACATGACACCTGCAATGTTACAGCCATGAAAGATTTAATAGCCGGCTATTTCAGAAGGGTCGCCGTGTTGCGCTCGGGACGATTGCATTACAGTCTCTTCTTAGACATAGCCGGAGGGGAAAAAAAGCCGACCTTGAAGTGGTCAGGGTGCAGGCCGAAAACACTATTATCTTACACACAAGGCGATACATTAACCTATATTTGTATATATGAGCCAGGGAGAACAATGGGAACAGCATGTGAGCTTGACAGCTATTGTCATACATGTTAATTGGGACTAAATAAATATTTCTACTTGAACGCCCAAGTTAACCCTTTGATTGATGCTGTGCGATGACATCTGTTTTGGATATGGGACGCACTATGCTAATGATATGGTAAACTCTCCTCTGACAGCTGAGGCTGCTGAGCGTTTATTAAATCCGGCAACTGGTGGACTGAGCTGCCCCCAGAGCCATTATGGCTCTCATTAAAGAAATTTCAACTGATTGAGTAAACTAGAGTATTTATTATGAACATGGTGCGCTATGATGCTATTTGAAAGTTCTCAACATTGTGCCCATGGATGTGCTGCTTAATTAAAGGAAATAATTACCTTTTGGTAAAAAAAAGTCAACCTGTTTTGGAGGCTATTGGGGGTGCTGTAAGTTGTTGTTAAACAACTACAACTCCGGATACAATACTGCAGGTATGTTAGGAAAACATGGCCCTTGTGTTTCTGCCCACTGCAAATCAGAGGTGGCAGGGCCGGACCAAGCCCTCAGGGAGCCCTGACACCCCAGTCGGTATCCACTCCCCCCGTGTGCGCATGCGCCATAAGAAGGGAAGGAGGGGAGAGCAACAAAGGGGAAGGGAGAGTGATGGAGGGAGAGGGGAGTGATGGAGGGAGAGGGGGGTGATGGAGGGAGAGGGGGTGATGGAGGGAGGGGAGAGTGATGGAGGGAGGGGAGAGTGATAGAGGGGAGAGTAAAAGAGAGGAAGGAGGTGAGAGCAGCAGGGGACCGAACCTGGACTAGGGGTAGGCAGAAGACCTTTGAGCAGGTAGCTGCCCAGTGCCCCCACACTGTTGCGCCCTAGGCAGGTGCCTCTTCTGCCTACACCTAGTTCCAGCCCTAGCCATTAGCATGTGGTCTCACTACATATACCCCACTCTATGGGATGCCAATAATATTTATGAAAATTGAAAACTGCTGGGATGTGGAGACCATGAAAAAGTGAGAACAGTAGTGATAATAATGATACAACTCATAGGCTCTATGAGTAAGTGCCCCATCAGGTATAAAACACACAAGGCTTTCTATGTCCTCATTAATGTTTTTTAACTTTGTTAATTATTATTACTACTGCTCTAACTTCTTGATGATCTTCACGTCCTAGCAGTTTTCTCACAATTTTCAACAGTCCTAAATATTAACCTACATTCTGTGCTTAAGCATAAGTTTAGTGGCGCAGAATTCCAGATGCTTTAGAAGTATTTTTCAAGAAGCCTTACTTGGAATATGCTGGAGCGACCCAATAAGGGTTTTGTTCTGCGTCCTTTGCATGTCGGAGTATAGCTTCTCGTGCGTTGCTGTCATCGGTCTTATCTAGCGCAATGTTCTTCACAATAAATGAAGACAGGGTGCCTCCGTGGGTACCCACTCGGCCCCCACGACCTGTAAAATAAGAAACAATTAAGAGACATATGCAACAGACTTTGTGCAAACGTGCATTTTAGACTTTTACACTAGCTCCCTCCCAACTGCCTCAGGACTCCAGAAAGTCCAACCATGTAACTATGATAACATGGACTTGATCATTCATTTTCAAACACAGGGTCCTGCTGAAAGATTTTATCTTCTTAATTTAGATGACAAGGTTTATCATAAGCAAAATAGGTCATGAATGGAGCAGTGATTGTTGTTCGAATACTAATCCAAAGGTTACCTTGACAGGGAGCTCCAGTTATGCAAAGCCTCAGAGAATTCCAGGCATGGACAGACCTCGTGCCTTAAAGAGACACGGTCAGCTGCACAGGGTGAACTGAGCAAATACCGGAGAGATGGAATAATATTAAACTGGAATAACATCTATGATTTGTATTTTCCGACTGAATTAGCTTGTGTTGTCCGTAAAAGCCAGAAATGATCATGTATGTGATTGCTGTGACACAACAGTAAACAAGGAGCTGTGTTTTTTTAGGGTAGGGAGAATTTGCCTTGGGGCCCATGAATCAGGAGGACCCTAGGGATAAAAGCTCAAAGGAAATATCATATTGTGTAACGATAGTATCAGTTTTTAATGAATGCATGACAGTTGCCCAGCTTCTGGCACTGCCACCATTGGTGATCTGCAGCCCTTCTTTCCATTATGAAGTATGCATGCAATGACTGGCTTACATTTTTCTAGAGATGCACCGAATCCACTTTTTTTGGATTCGGCCGAACCCCCGAATCCTTGGTGAAAGATTCGTCCGAATACCGAACCAAATCCTAATTTGCATATGCAAATTAGGGGTGAGAAGGGGAAAACATTTTTTACTTCCTTGTTTTGTGACAAAAAGTCAAGCGACGTACCTCCCTGCCCCTAATTTGCATAAGCAGATTCGGTTCGGCCTGGCAGAAGGATTCGGCCGAAGACACTATGACAATGGACAACAAAGGTGTTGCTGTTGTCTAGAACACCTAACAGCTGATGTCCAGTATCACACAGTCTACACAACCGTTACAGCATGAGGGCAAGACTACAAGAGCAATGCCAGCAGAGCAGAAAATCACTCAATGAAAAATAAAAACTATAGTTGTCCCGTTTTGCCCAGAAGCAGTAATGGAAATGTACCTCTAGACCTGTCCACCTATGTATTGTAGGCCTGTAGGAAAAACACATGAGCAGGATTTTCACAGGAGCAGTTCAGCTAGAGGATAGGTAGCAGAGGCCGACTCCAGGGGTCCCCAACTTCCCACCGCCTCACAACAGCTACGTGGCTATTCATAGAGCAGCAATTGCAGACATCGCTATTAAGGGATTCTTCTGAACACTTGCTTCCTCTGGCACTTGGCATGAAAGGCTCTTGCTCCTATAGAGTTACATGTCTGTTTTGGTAGTGAAAGCAAGTTCTGCCAAATTGTGTGTGGTGTCTACAGATGAATTGCATATTTCCATTTTCCATAGCCATGATCATTAAAGAAGACAAACCTCCTATATAAATGATAAACAATGTCATCTTACGAGCAGCTATCCCAATAAGGTAAAATACACAATATTGGGGTGCAGCTGTGAGAGCTAAGAGCTATCTAATCCAAAGCACCCTTTTCACAACTGAAAGAAGCTTAGTAGTATTGCAAGGTAAGTGCCAACTTATTCACAAGGAACAATCTATTGGCACCCACGCAAGGAAGTTTTGTATCTGCATGCATATACAGTATATGATTTTTGAGACTGTACCTCTTTAAAGGAGAATTCAACCTCCAACATGATAAGTCCCCACTGGCCCCCCTCCCAGCCACCCCCCTGCTAAGTGTTACCCCAAAATTGTGTCCCCTGTTGTATTACTGACCGCAAATGCTCAGCGGAGCTCACGGGCAGCATCTTCCAGCTATTCAGTAATTTTCAGGTCTTCTTCCGGTGATTCTGAAATTTCCTTCACTTCCGGTGCATGCACAGTTGTAACGAACTCGAAAACTGCGCATGAGCCGCTCGATCTGTGAGGATTAACGAAGGGCCGAAGCTAGTGCCTGTGAGCTCCGCTGCGCTCTCTCTGCATATAAGGTCAGTAATCTTATAGGGGACACAATTCTGGGGTAACACTTAGCAGGGGGAGGGGGCCAGCAGATGGGGGCCAGTGGGGACTTATCACAGTGGGGGGTTTAGTTATTCTTTAAGAGACATTAAGAGATTGTGTCCCTTTAAGAGACATTCCCCTTTTTTGTTTTGAATTTAAATATGTTTTGTATCTTGTTTTCTATTGGTCATGTCTCCTATAAACGCCTACTTCCTGGGAGGTAAAGATAGCCCATGACTAAGTGCCTTGTAGGGCACATAACGCGTAGGGCCAATGGAGATATTGTTCCTTTTTTAATGAATCTAAAATAAATATATTTAACTTTGATTTTGGTGGCCCTTGTGGAATTTTTCTGAGTGCCCGATTGCATGCTACACAAGGAAGTTGGCACTGTATATGATAACTTTCAATTTTATCATCATGGCTAGCTGAGCTAGGGCAAGTAATGTTGACGTTAAACGCAATGCTTCTTGGCTCAGTGCCCTGGCAGCAACCAATCTCTTTCTCTGCTGCCGCTGCCATCCATTTGCCTTAAACTCCAGCTCCCTCTGGTTGTTTGCTCCCCTTCTTGCTCACTGCAATGTGCAATCCTGCACCTCTCGTACCAGCACAATGGATGAGAACAGAGATACACTGATGGAAAACAGCCCCTTGCTAATAGTAAACTCTAACCTCTGAATAACGATGAGTCCGACTACCCACCAGTTGTGCCTTAGGCACCTGCCTCTGCTGCTTACCCCTAGTTCCAGCTCTGATGGCAAGAAACTCTATCAGTGTGAGAACAACCTTCTGGGCGGTGTTGTCTGGCAACTGGTCAACCACTCTGTTGGGTCATCATCAAACTCATGTGATAAGGATGCAGTTTGGATTTATCAGATGGAAAATCACGGACAAATCTAGGTGGATGGGGCCACAGCTCCCTCCTTCCTCTGCAGTTTGGCAAATCTGACTTCTGCAGCCAGATCACATGCAATCTAATTGGTCGGTTCACCGTCTATCTTGTTGGAAACATGGTAATTCGTTTAAAGATTTTGAGAGCATGACACCGACCTAATTTGTTAGGGTAACAGATATTTCAAATAACAATTAATGCCAACAAAGCGTTTATGATCCCAGCGGCAGCGGCAGCAAAGCAACAGTCTCCTCTGTTTTTCCAGAACAAATGTTGCACTCATCAAGGAGTAAAGGGGTTTAATAAATATCCCTCAACACATTCAAAGTTGAACCCCACACATCCCCTCTTAAATATGAAGCTTGATTTCTAATGGTCACCCTCAATAAAGGATAATGTCAAATTTAGTTTCAGCACATTGCTTGTGGGACAAGTAAAATGCCTGTAGTTGTGTGTCTTCCAATCTCTTTACTTGGAGTCAACTAATGGAATTTGTATCTGTGAGAAGTATCAGGAAACATTGCTTCCAAACTCACTTCTTTGGTGCAAGAAAATCACTATGCCTACATCATTATGGTGGCACAGCAAATAAGCATTTTTCGCTAACATACCATGTTCATTTTAGATATAACTTTCTAGCACAGCAAGCCCCGGCTCCATACAATTTACAGTCTTAAGTTTTAGTGCCTGAGGTGCTGGGAGATTAAGTGACTTGCCCAAGGTCAGAAGGAGTTGACACAGGAATATGAAACACAAATACGCAGACGTCGATTTCCTTCTATGCTGACAGATATCCATAAACACATGGCTACTGAGAGACACTTCCCATGCTGATATGCACATTAACGGACTCTAGCACACACACACCATCCAAACCTATAGAATAGTACAGAGTGGCTCACACCTGACACATTGGCATGTCACACATCACAGATAAGTAGCTATAAAATGATAAAGGTAGGTATGGTCACTCACTATACAAGCTTCCATAGTGCACCCCAGATCTGCAAAATGATACACTTGGGCATGATCACCCCCACATACTCATATTGTACTACACATGTCATCTCTCAACTGCCTAGATTAGAATACACTTAAGCTGGCCATAGACCTAGAGATCCCCTCGTTTGGCAATGTCGCCAAACAAGGAGATCTCTCTCCGATATGCCGAAGTGGGCGATCAGATTGCGGGACCACATACACGTGCAGATGCGGCTGCTATCCAACAGGATTTTTTAACCTGCCCAATCTTTAGGCCGGATATCGATTGGGAAAGCCCATCAGATAGCCCCACACACGGGCCAATAAACTCGGTCTGATGGTAGTTTTTATCGGCCCGTGTATGGGGGCCTTTTTACTGCATACAAATAACAACCTCAGGCACAGACAACTCACTCATACACATTAGCACAGTGCATACAAACCTGCTAGGGCACAATAACATCCCATAGTAACACAATACCAACTGACTTATTCACACCAACACCATGGTATCTACCTGTGATGAAACACAAATGTCCCCAATCTGTGCCGATCCAATTAATAGTCAATGTATTTGTAAGGATGTTTCAGTTTCATTAGCTTTTCGAGTGAGCTCATCTGCCTAAACAACACATTTTTCAAAGATCCAAGCAGTTTACTAAATATTCCCATCTGGGCACTTAACCTTCCTGGCCCCAAAAAATATTTCTGTATGTATGGGTTCTTATTGGTCCAGCAAAACAATTCTATCTTTGGCACACCACTTATTTGTTTTCATAGGGTGCATTCGATCCCAGGCTGCTTCCAAGCCCAACAAAGCAATTTCTTTAGAAGAGGGAAATGAAGCACACCATACTGCGGCTCCTGATTTTAAAACATTAATTGCAGCAAAAATGTGGCACAAGCTTTCGGGACAACCCCTACCTCAGGTGAAATTTTCACCTGACAAAAGGGTTGTCCCCGAAAGCCTGTGCCACATTCTTACTGGGCCACCCAACAGCTCTGGACCCCTCTTACTAAATTGTTTCTATCCAACTCTCCATTGAGCCCCTCAATTAAAATGTGTCTGACCTGCACAACTGGGCCTTGCAATAAAATACTTCTATAAGAAAATAGAAACAGCAAAGCATTTTCACATATATGTATTAAAGGGGCTGTTCGCCTTTGAGTTAGCTTTTAGTATGATATAGAGAGGGATATTCTGAGACAATTTGCAATTGGTTTTCATCTTTTATTATTTGTGGTTTTTCAGTTATTTCGCTTTATATTCAGCAGCTCTCCAATTTGCAATTTTTAGTAATCTGGTTGCTAGAGTCCAAATAGGAGAGGCCTAAATAGAAAGAGAAGTACTAAAAAGTAGCAATAACAACAATTTTGTACCCTTAGAGGTTATTTATTTTCTAGATGGGGTCAGTGACCCGCATTTGAAAGCTGTAAAGAGTCAGAAGTAAAAGGCAAACAAATAAAAAATAATAATAATGAGGACTGATTGGCCATTCCATAATAGAATAAAAGGTGAACTACCCCTTTAAAACAATAAACCAGTACACCTCATTGCCCCACAGCTACCCCTTGGTTTATTGTGTCCATTGTCCCATCAGTGTATCCAGACTATTTCATGTTTATATGGTACCCCGGGCAGTGCCCTTTCAGGGCAGAATTATTCCTCATTGACGGCTATGAAAGGAAGGCATCATTTAGTATAAGCAAATCTCCAGTGTAAATAGTGTGAACATGTAAATATCGGCACAAGACAAAGAAAATGACTCGTATGAATGCATTTGTAATGCAAAAGCTGGAGTTTACATTATATTTGCAATCCTGCCAGGCACCTATTTTGAAGGAACATCCCATCAGCTCAGAAAAAAAAAAGTGTGTAAAAAAGGTGCTTAACTTCAGCGACTGGAGAAGAAATAAACCAGAGTGACTTGTAAAACAATGGAAAATATGTCTAAAAGCAAAGTAATATAAACAGCAAAGAAAATGATGCCGTAGGCCTAAAGCCGTCTAAAGCCATGGGATTTAACCCTGATGCTGCTAAGGAAAGGACACACGACTTCTGTGCGCTGCATAATAGCCCAGTGGAAGGGAAACAAAATATTTTATGCATGTGTATTTGGTTTACCAAATCAACTTTTGTTTAATTACATTCCAATTAAAGGGGTTGTTCATCTTTTGAGTTAACTTTAAGTATGATGTAGATGACATTCTGAGACACTAGGGTAATTTGGATTCATTGATTTGAATAAGAGACTGAAATATGAATAGGAGAGGGACTGAATAGAAATAAAAAGCAACAATATATATTTGTAGCCTTACAGAGCATTTGGTTTTTAGATGGGGTCAGTGACCCCCCCCCCCCCTTAAAAACTGGAAAGGGCCAGAAGAAAAAGGCAAATATATAAAAACTAATAAATAATGATGAACAAATGCATTACTATTCTATAGCATACCAAAATGTAACTTACCTTAAAGGGAAACTGTCAGGGTAAAAAAAACATTTTTTCAAAATGAATCAGCTAATAGTGCTGCTCCAGCACAATTCTGCACTGAAATCCATTTCTCAAACAGATTTTTTTTATATTCAATTTTGAAATCTGACATGGGGCTAGACATATTGTCAATTTCCTAGCTGCCCCAAGTCATGTGACTTGTGCTCTGATAAACTTCAATCACTCTTTACTGCTGTACTGCAAGTTGGAGTGATATCACCCCCTTCCCCCCCCCAGCAGCCGAACAAATGAACAATGGGAAGGTAACCAGATAACAGTTCCCTAACACAAGATAACAGCTGCCTGGTAGATCTAAGAACAACACTCAATAGTAAAACCCCATGTCCCACTGAGACACATTCAGTTACATTGAGAAGGAAAAACAGCAGCCTGCCAGAAAGCATTTCTCTCCTAAAGTGCAGGCACAAGTCACATGACCAGGGGCAGCTGGGAAATTGACAAAATGTCTAGCCCCTGTCAGATTTCAAAATTGAATATAAAAAAATCTGTTTGGTCTTTTGAGAAATGGATTTCAGTGCAGAATTCTGCTGGAGTAGCACTATTAACTGATTCATTTTGAATTTTTTTTTTCCCATGACAGTATCCCTTTAACAAAAATAAAAAATATTAGTGTAGTATCTGCATATATTTATTTCATGAATAATGTGACTCGGCAGGGCTTCCTGGCCTCTTACCAGAATGCAGATCAAGAAGCACACTTTTATTACCTCCGAAAACCAGTGTGTGCAACCTATTGAGGCAAAAACACCTGCCACTAAGTTGCATCAATTCACTGCTAGTGTCAGCCTGCTGATTGGAGGCGATTCTCAACCAATCAGCAAGCTATCAGTAACCGTGTTGAAGTAAGAACAATAGTGGCATTAGGCTTTTTATTAAAACATTTAAGCAGACACAGAACTGTTGGTTGAATAGGAGGGCTGAAGGTAGCCCTAAAGGTGACCATGCATGGGCCAAATAAAGTGTCTGACACATTACTCCCCTATTGAGACAGCAACGTATTGGCCCATGTATGGGAACTAATGGTGGCCATAGTTGCACAAATGATATCATACAAAACTAATTTTCATACAATATTCCATTTGTGTATGGTGGGAAAAGAGCTGACTGTTATCGACAGAAGACTTGGATATTGGTCGGCTCGTCGGTATGACTGAAAATTTTGATCGGGTGCCTTGAAGGGACCCAAACATCAGCCATTGTTAGTGCTGAATCGTCAGATACAGGTAGAATTCTATTGTTTCTGTCTGTATATCTGATGATTCAGCTCTACACGTGTGTATTAAAAATGAATAATCTTTCTTGGAATTGTTACGTCTATGGCCACCTTAAACGACGGGCCTGTCCAAACCATATCTGCCCGAAAAATGGTCACATATCAATGGGGCAGGTTTGATTTTTCTATGTGATGAAAGCTACATTGGCCAATTTGCATGATACAATCATTAGCCCTTGGGATGAGTCCAATTATGCCCAGCATCCAGGTGGCAAAATCAGTGCCAGACCTACTTGTTTTGGTGACCTAGCAAAATGAGCTGATCTGGCAGTGTATGGCCTGTTTCACTTGTGCCATACTGCAAGCTTCAGTAAAGAGACAACAATGAGGGATATAAGGAATAACAAAAGAGTGGGTGCTTGTTCCTGAGTTTATTAGAAGTTTATTTTACTAACCCATTTTGCCTAGAAGCTTTTATACGCCTAGCAGCCCAGAAGTATGACCGAAGTGAGTAAATGTGCCAGTAGACTGGCCAGTGCAAGTAAGACATCGATGACTAAAGAAACGACTGTTTCACTGTTAGTCTTGGTAAGAAAATTTACTGCATTCACTTATGTGTATGCAAAGAATATTGCACATTTAGCCTTGCACACTTTACAATGGCTGTTTTGCAAGAGTATTATATGGTGGTGGTAGGGGGCTGGCATGCCTTTAAGTATGCAAACCTACACAAGTCCTAAGGCGATACACTTCAGGAAATGTGGGGGACAGAACTGACCACCTTCCTGGTTGCAGCTCCCTCTGACCTTGTCACTATACCTCTCCCCTGTGCCTCAGGCACCATAACAAACAAAGGTTCTGTGTGCTTGCAGAGCAAACCTAAAACATAACCCCTTGTCCAGCACCAGATTTATCAGCAGCTACACAGGAAACAGCCCTCATTATCACACAGATCCATGAAAGTGTCCAAGCAGCTTGCTCTATGTCCGAGACATTGTCCCTGTTCATCAGGTATAACAGTTTACCACCAATCAAAGTACTGGAAACCATAAATGTTTAAGGTTTATATGGGCAGACAATGTGGTGGATTTATTCTAAAGACCCACATACACGGGCTGATATAAACTGCCAACAGATTAAATCAGCGTATTATTGGCAAGTGTATGGGGCCCTCCGATGGGCTTCCCTGATCGATATCTGGCCGAAAGTTGACAGATGTCAATCGGACAGGGTTAAAAATTATGTTGGATCGAGGACCGCATTGGTTAGTTGATGTGGGCCTTGATCGGACTGTCCATTATGATTCGACCGTTGGGCCCTATCTGCCAGATATCAGCCACCTCAAGATGGGCATATCGGAGAGAGATCTGCTCATTTGGCGACCGAGCCAAATGAGCGGATCTCCAGATGTATGGCCAGCTTTACAGAAAAAACACCCCAGACACAGAGGAGGAAAGGTGGTCATACCTGGACATATTTAAGCAGCAAATTTAGGTCCCTTAGAACCAATTCTGCAGCTTATCTGCCTGTGTATGGGCCATTCAACATATATCTAGCCAAAAATTGTCCAAATGTTGGTTGGGCAGGTTTGCTTCTTCCGTCGGGTAGAGGGCCTGATCTGCACATTGATGCTGTTCTTGTTCTGATGGCTTGTATTCACATCATTGTAGTCTGATAGTTTGGTTTTAGGATTTATATAACCCAGCATAGGTGGGCATATAGGGGAAAAGATCCGCTTGTTTGGTCGACTTCACCAGATGAGAGGATCTTATAGTGTATGGCCAACTTAGAAGTAGTGGTGGAAGAGCCATGGAGCTCAGTTAGATGCATAATACATATACAGATTTATAAAGCAATTACAGTAGCAACAGGAGAACCCTAAGGCACCTGCTCCAAGTGTAGTGAACTAACAAATAACTTTTGGGGAGGGAACTGGAATTAAGTTCTAGGTGGCCAGATGTAATTTTCTCTTTATTTTATAACTTCTGGATGTGTGGGACAAAAGCACCCAGCACTGTACTATAAAACACCTTAAGTGTTAGATATAAAGTAAATAAATATCCAGGATAAAAAAATAATCATTCATCCAAAATCGTCAGTTTGGAACTCTCTATTAAAAACTTATTGTCTTTCAATTGTGTTGGAACACAGCCTCTTGGTTGGATGACAATGCCTTCATGTTTGTTCAAGCTACACAGTTCTTACAGCTACAAATAAGTAGCTGTGTATACACACACTGGGTTATTTCTGCAAACTCTCCTGTAAACTGTCAAGCCTGGCAGATACATTACCTGGCCCAGCAACTGGTGGCTCGGGTTTATGAGATTTCACAGGGTCCAATCGATCCTTCTCCAGCTGCTTCCTCGTACTCCTCTGGCGAGGCTCTCTGAACATTGGAAGAGCATGAGCTATTGGAGACAACAAAGAGACAGAGTTATTACAACTGGAAACCATCTACTTATTTTAAATATTTAAAATTAATCCTTTACTAGGAAAAGCTATTCCCAGACCTATCGTTGGGAGCACGGAGTACACAATGCCAAGAATAACTTACACCTATTTACTGTTACAAAAGCAAATTCCTGCAGAAAGGACCAGAAAAGTAGCATTTCTACTCTGTATGCTTCAAAACAAAGCCATAGAGATTCGCCAAAATCCTCATGGAAGAGCCAAATACTGCAGTGGATCACTGGGGTGAACCCTGAGGGCCATTTTTATTTATAGTCATACGTCCCATCCATATGTTGGTGGCCCTATAAGGCCTATAACCTAGGGTGGCACCAGACCTAAATACAGCCCTGCCTGTGATAATAAGTGGAACAGACCTGGTGTATCTTTGTTTTAACCCATTGTGTTGGGCTGGCTGGACTTTCAACCAAGGTTTTCACTGGCAAATATATTTTAATTTTGCTTGGAGGCAAAAAAAATTAATTATTGAATTAAAAGTTTAGAGTAAAAGTAAAACTGGGAAAATAGGCTGTGGGAAATAAAACCTTTTTCTAATAGTTAGCCTAAAATGTAATCTATAAAGGCTGGAGTAATCGGATGTCTAACATAATAGCTAGAACACCTCCCTAGCTCTCTGGCTGGTTGACAGTCACTAACCATATGGGACATAACTGTTCAGTTAGTTTGCTTTTAAAGGAGAACTAAAGCTTAACTAAAGAAGTAGCTAGAAATGTTGTACATTATGTTTTGTGCTTCTGTACCAGCCCAAGGCAACCACAGCCCTTTAGCAGTAAATATTTGTGTCTCCAAAGATGCCCCAGTAGCTCCCCATCTTCTTTTCTGCTGATTCACTGCACATGCTCTGTGCTGCTGTCACTTACTGAGCTTAGGGACCCACTCACAATATACAGTACACATAGAATAGAAATGGCACAATATAAGGCTGATTAGTAATTAATACAGATAATTACTATATGGCAGCACAGAAACCAGTGCAATTAGCATCAGAATTTAATAATCAGCCCTGTAACATCAGTTTATATTACAGACCAACCTCATTTTCTGCTGGATAATTAGTGACGAGCCCTAAGCTTAGCTTCTCAACAGCTGCTCAGAGCCCACTGAGCATGTGAGTGTCACAGACACTTTCCAAGATGGTGGCCCCCTGTGATAGGTTTGAAGTCCCGGATCATTGCTGCTATTGACAAGCTGAAACTTTAGACTGGTGCAATAAGTTCAAAATATAAAATATGGCATTTTTAACCATATTCACTTTTTGGGGGATACTTCTCCTTTAATCATTAGCATGCAGGTATGATTTAAAAGCAAACTCACTGAACAGTTATGTCACATGTGGCCCCCCTTATAGTCGCTGACTAACTCAGAGTTAGAGAGCTGAAAAGCAGGAAGTAGTGTTCTGGCTATTATGTTAGACATCCAGTCACTCCAGCCTTTATACATTACATTTTTGCCTAACAAACTTTATTGAAAACTTTCGTTATTTTGCACAGCCTGTCTATTTATCTAGTTTCATTTTTACATTGAACTGCTCCTTTAAAGTGCATGGACTGGACTATTGCACTAAGTTTACTGGACAAGTCTTCTGTAATCATATATCTTAACTGAAAAAAGTGTTTTTTTAGGTCTAAAATTGGCCCACTGTGCAATTGCCCTGAAGATTCCAGCATGCGGATCAATGTGGATGAACCATGTAAAAGTATTTTAATATTGGGAAAGGGGATGCTGGCCTCTGCTATGCATTTGATATTGATCACTGGAATGCTATTTTCCAGTCCTGCTGACAAAATATTAAGAACACCCAATCCCCAAAATTCAGTTTAGAATGGAAAAACACAGGCATGCCATTCGTGTAAATGCCAAGGAACATTTTATAAAATCCGCTATGAGCAGAGCGATAGGATGAAGTGAAAAGAACTCTGATGATTCTGGATGTTATGGAGGAAATCTGAACCGTGATTTAACAGTGGCGCTCCTTAATACTGGCTTTAGGCGGCTGAGCTATAGTTACTCCCAGAAAGTGAAGGAAAATATCACCAGGAGGTTCTTGATATTATTAAATTAACATGTAATGGTCTTTTCTGCTGCCAGCTACAACATTTTCACATCTGCTAGGTTCACAGGCTGGTCTGAGCAAGGGAGGCCTTGTGGATTATGTTTCTTTAATATCCTTGTGCACTACCACCCACACATGGTTCCTTTTAATAAAGCAAATTAAAATGGACGTTTGAGCAAAGCACCACCCAGAAAGGGTAGACCTCTCATTCTAATCAGCTGGCTCAACTCTACAACATGCATTTCCACTAGTTATGTGTGGGTCAGGCTTGTCTTAAACCACAACCACCCAACAAACACCCTTGCACCACCCACGCCAGCCTGAGCCAGACTTCCAGGTTCCTTTTATAGACCCGCCCCGCCAATGATGTCACAAAAGGGGCGGGGCAAGAGGCGCACGTCTATATAAGTTCAACCCAGAAGTCTAAGGGCAAATGTACTAAAGGGCCAGCGTGACGTCATTTCGTTACTTCGCTGATTTACTAACGGTCGCCGGCGTAACTTCTTTAGCGAAGGAGATAGACCCTAGCGCTAATTCGCACTCTTACGCCAGGCGAAGAGCTTCGTAAATTCACGAAGATGCAGATTTTACTGAACATTACCTCTTCCGCCAGACTTGCCTTCGCCACCTCAGACCAGGCGAAGTGCAATAGAGTAGATAGGACTTCCTCAAAAAAATTGCTGAAAAGTTCCAAAAAACGCTGGTGACGCTAGGCTGCAAAAGATTTTTTTCTGGGGTACCCGGCTTCCCCCCTACATTTCCTTACATATGGCACATAAACTATACACTGGGCTCATGTGTAGGGCAATATAACAACTCTATTTTATTTTATTAAGGTTTCCCGGCTTATGTCGTGTAATGTATTGGCTGCAACATATAAATCCATTCAACTTTAACTTCCCGCCGTATGCAAATTAGCCAACGCTAGCAAAACTTCACTTTGCTTGCCGCAGTAATGCTGGCGCTACTTCGCCAGCATTCGGGGTCCTGGATGCAACTTCGGATTTTAGTGAATTAGCGTTGTCCTGGCTAATTTACGCCTGGCGAAGTGTTGGGTTGTGAGCAAAACCGTCGCTGGCAAATTTTCGGAGGTTAGTGAATTTGCCCCTAAAGCCGGCATTTGGAAAAGGGGGGTCCCGCGGGTATCGGGCTGGCCAGCACATCACTAATTTCCAACCCCCCCCCACAAAACTGGGGATGGCGTCTGTTAATAAACAACCATAAATTATATTATTTGGGGGGGATATGTCAGTTCTGAAGTAGTTTAGAAGGTATTTTTCAATTTAAGATCCAGCTTCTCTGAATAGATGTGGCCCCAGTACTTCAGGCTAAAACTAGAACAAGACAGACAATAGTTTGCAGCCTCCGCGCTGTCTGATTTCTGGAGGTGGAAACACCCTCAAGTTATTTGTGTTATTTTGCTACGCATAAATCTATAATGATGACTGAGCTGGCATTGGCAATATTTGATCTGCTATACTATTTAGCTGCAATGAAATACTTGCTAAGGATCGTATCGGATCATTCCCCACTCTGCCTCTTCCAGTTTGCTGGGATATTTTCAAGAGTTATCTATCTTACATGCATAAGCAAAGTCAGGAAAGATTCTTAATAACTCATCAGGCCGGTGGGAGGAAGAGATGATAAAGTTTGGTGTAGGGTTAGGCATCGTGTGTAATACCTACAATACAATTGGTTTTCTGGCAGAAAAGTGGTAGGCATTTTTATCCAATTGTTTGCCTGGGGGCCAAATGGTCAGATCATTTGATTTTACCTAGCACATAGTTTGGGGTTCAGACCAGCACAATTGGATCTTATAGAGCAGTGATCCCCAACGAGTGGCTCATGAGCAACATGCTGCTCGCCAAACCCCTTGGATGTCGCTATCAGTGGCCTCAAAGCAGGTGATTATTTTTGAATTCCAGGCTTCGAGGAACGTTTTGGTTGCATAAAAACTAGGTGTACTGCCAAACAGAGCCTCCAGTAGGCTGCCAGTCCACATAGGGGCTGCCAAATGGGCAATCACAGCATTTATTTTGTACCACCCAGGAACATCTTTTATGCTTGCGATATTCCCCAATTCTTTTTCATCATCATCATTTATGTATATAGCGCTGCAGTGCTTTACTGCAGTTATAGCAAACAGGGAATAAATGGTGGATAACAGACAAGGATTACAGAGTACAATAGGGTTTACAAACTAAAAGGTTAGGATACAATTGGGACATTAGGATTGTATAAACAATTTGTCATTCTTTTTACATCTGAATGTGACTTACGGGTAAAAAAAAGGTTTGGGACCCCCATTAAAAAGTAAAGGAGAACTAAACCCCTTACATATAACAGCCCCCTCAAATGCCCTCAATCTACCCCCTTTAACTCTGCCTCCCCGCACATGGTGTGTTACCACGGAGCCTGCAGGCACACGCGCAGTTGGGGCTAGTCAGGAATCTGCTTCAACTGTGCATGTTCCTGCAGGCTCCGTGATGGCGAACAGACCTGAAGAGGATACTAATGGACAGAAGATGGTGCCAAGGGACTCCACTGCGCTGCTCTGCTTCTTGCGCTCAGGAATCCAAATAGGTCCAAATAATGAGAAAAGTGTGTGCTTCATCCACCTCTCAAAACCCTTGCGGGCAGGGTTCAGCACAGTCCAGAAGCTCTTGCCAGGGGCAAAACATACAGTAGAAAAGATATCACTGCAGCACCGCTTAGTTGAAATAGTGAAAAATTGTGTTTATTCGGTCATAAAAAACAGGCAACGTTTTGGGCTTAATAGCGCCCTTTCTCAAGCCTCTCCCACCAGGATTCCAAATAGGAGCACTAATGTACTTAATACACTGTGTAGGAGAGAGCTGTAAAGGGGGCAGATCAAAGGCATTTGAGGGGGCTGTTATATCTCAGGGCGATTTATTTCTACTTTGAGCCTGATTATTAATTTGTGTGGGCAGTTTGTGGGGAATGATAACTGTCCACAGTTTGATTGGACCTTCACTTACAGAGAGAACTGTGGTTCTGGGTCGGTAGTGGATGTGAAATACATTTGCCTCCTGAAAGACTGTTTGATCAAGTTCAATTAAATGTATCAGTCATAATTAACCAGTCTCAAGTTGGCAGCTATGGGAAAACGAAAAATCTGTAGGATAGGAAGGGGTACTTTCTTTTGATATGGTCCTGCCTCTTGGGGCTGAAAGCAATGTCCCCTCTAAGCTGAATGGACATAATCTTTGTGCCTTGAGTTCAAATATACAGGCAAAAAAAAAACAACTTATATGTGCAAAACATATTCAGGATTTAACAAATGTCTTTTAAAAGTGATATGGACTTGTTGGGTATTTACTTACGTGTAATAATATAATCTTGGGTCAGAGTTTCTGCTTGCCGTTCCTTTCGTTGAGTTTTAACAACACATAACTTGGCTCCCCTGGGTAGGAAAACACAGAGAGGGCACAATGGTTAATATTCATTGTAGAACATAGGAAACATTGACTATAAACCCTTTGTGATTATTAACACCCTGCTGCAGGCTCTCTAACCTCTATAAAGCTAAAAGCTCTAACTGCTTTCCTCCTCACAAAACTCTCTTTTGGAGCAAAGCTAGCTGCAATATATTAAGCAGCTCGAAAAGAAGACCCTCTTAAGAATTTACCACCAACAATTCCAGTGTTTGCCATAAGCAGTGCATTTCCTAGTGATTTTTAATGGCAGCAACTACAGTCAGGGACAGGGGTTCTAATTATGTAAATTATCCCTTACTGTGGGGGTCAAACTTCTCAGTGTGTATGTGTGATAGGCACCTGAAACTGTAAGCTCCATTGGGGAAGGGACTGAAATTAATTTATAAATAAATGATAACAATCCATTAAAATGACATTATAATGCTAATATCCCCCAAATTGAGAAGCATTCCAGATACTTCAACTTTGCCTGAAGACCAATGCACATTGTACACAATTAACACTGAGGACAATGGCACTATGACGTGGTGTTTGGTCTCCATAGTTTTTCTCAGGAAAAAACACAAGACAAGATGCCAAAGAATTCCTAATACATTTCTAAAATCAAGGGGCACCAATAATAATAATAATAATAGAAAAGATAACAGTGTATTCTCTCAGTAAACTGTAACAGTTTTATTTGTAAACTAATGCAACAGCTCCTAATTAGAATTCATGTGCCTATGGAACACATACGCAACTGCTTCATTGGACCACAAGTCCTGTAATTCTTAAATGTAATATGGAAAGAGACAAGAGATAAAGCAAAGCAAGTATTGCTTCTTTCCAGTTAACAAGATGCACTGTGGTTAGCACTTGTAGAATCAATTTTATTAGCCAACTGAATATTATTCGACTGAGGCACGCAGGAAGAAAAAACAGACAAAATGCAGACAACACCCTGGTTAGAAATGAACCATGGGCTGCAAGATGGCAGTGTTCACCAAGGTGCTAAGAAAGGACATTAATCAAAGATCAGCACAGTGTTTCCTCCTATTCCAAAAAATGTTGGCCAACCAGAAGTTCTCCTGCTGGAGCATAACCACAGGAGCCCTGGGAGATGATGCCAACATCTGAAACTACTTATCTGGAGAGTCATAACATTAGTATTTAGGTATATTTAAAAAGGGATGATATATGTATAAACACCACCCAACCTATAGTACTAATCCACACATAAACAACTAAAACATACCTCTGGCTTCTGTTGGGATCATAATATACTTTAGCCAATCCATTGCCAGTGCCCACCATGATCTGGTTCAGCTTTGGGTGCCAAAGGCATCGAACAACACTCTGCAATGAAAGCAATACATACAATAAGAAGCATCTCCAAAAGATGCCCAAGTCATGCTCAATGCCATTTTTGCCCACTGTTTTTCTCTCATGTTTACTCTGCAGAACAGTGTTTTTGAGGCAGTGAATAGATATCTTTAGACTTTTGAGGCTTCAGACCTCCTTTGCAGTCCACCATTCAAGCAAGCCCCTCCAGGTAGCTCACAATAAGGTTCCTGATATTTATAAACCATAAAAGTCACTATCCCATAGTTTCCAGAATATTCATGAAACCAATTAAGAGGATTGACCCTCACTTTACCTAACCTTAATGTTGGGCCCCATCTTCCAAAGCTTTATAAAATGCTTTTTTGGTTCATTAAAGTGAACATTATCTTAGGCTTACTGGTTGCTCCATTCAGCTGAACTGGCCTAGCTGCAAAATAAGATCTATCCTGATTTGGCCACCCAAACAGAAGATTAATAAACTGTTAAATATTTTGAGGAAATTGGTACCTTAAAGCTTTTTCAAATGTTTCCTGGAATAAAATTGAAACTCTTTGCTGAGCTTAGTGAATCCAAGTTGGAGATCTAAGCTTAGCTGGTTTGTGTTGGTTACTACTGTTAATATTAGGCTGCATGTGTTTAGCTTACATTAATATAGAGAGGCACTTGGTACTGTCAAGGAAATGTTTCTCAAAGCCACATTACTTCAGCTTAATTCAAACAAATCATCAAGCAGCGGTGGGCACAGACCAGTGAGATACTGGAATGTCAGCACATTGGTCATCGCAGGAGAAACACAATATAGACGTTTTGCCAAGGGTGGGGAAAATCTGTGATCTACAACATAAACTAAGTACATAGACAGGAAAATAGTTAATCGCCCTTCTGTCTTAGGAATGCTTACCTGAATTCTTTATGATTTGTGCACTTGAACGGTTCTCCCTCTAGTTGTGAGCTATGTAAAGCTAGCTTAATCAAGATTTTAGCATGACAAGAAAGTGCTTGCTAATGTTATCCTCCCTAGTGAAATAAAGCCGATATCCACCGAAGAAGAAAGCTGGTAGCTATCTCAGATAAATGCAGCCTTAGTACTGAAGCAAAACATGACTGCAGCAATAACTGGGGTGTTGCATTCATAATTACATAAACACGCTTATACCATGAAATATTGTGAATGATGCAATTTCACTTGATTTTATTTTGGCAATCTCTATACTTCTTTTGTTTAATAATATCAGTGAAAGCAGAGTTATTCAGAAACGGTCATATGGAATACTGTATGTCAAATAGGATTTATGTTTACTATAGGGCAACAGAATAGTTTAGCATTGATAAAGCTTGCCGTGTGTGAGCGAAATGCATCAGGCAGCGTTTAAATCTGTGAGTCATTTCCTCTGTCTCTGCCCATGATTTACTGGCATGCAATATCTTTATAATTCATCCTGATGATTTTATAAGCATAATGCTCAGCTAGTATTCAGAATAATCAGGATGACAGCTTATACTGGTAGAAGCAAAGGGCACTTACTGTTAATATGTTGGACCTTAGTTTTAGATTGATCAACATTGCTTGGGTTTTGTTAGACCATGCCTTATTTAAGGTGATCACTCCATTTTTTGTGATAGGGGGACTTTGTTTCAATTGATGTGATTATAGTGATGTTCATTGCATGGTTCAAGATGGCCATAGACGTTCAAATTGTACCCCTTGTATGACAATGCAATGATCTAAAATTAACCATTCCGATTTAAAATGTAGGATAAAAGTAGGAAAAATAAAAAATTAGACAATGTTTTGGCCATTAACAGACATAGGTAATACATAGGTAATACATACAAAGATGTTCACATTATCTGACAGAAATTATCTAATCTATCCCATCGACTAAATGACGGGTTGGCATGGTATGAAAATTGCCAGTCCAAAAATCGTACAAAATGGTCGGGGCATCTATAGCCATCTTAAGAGGAGAAGATCAGAAGAGGTGTAAAAATACAGGACTGTCATCTAGCATGGAGGAACTCTGTTTCCCCCAATTCTTTTTTTCCTTTGGGGTTGACACAGTTGACTTGTTTCCGATGCTCTTCTGTCATATTGACATGACTGGTATGTGTTACAAGTACAAGTACTTGGCTTTATTGCTACATGCAAATTGTATCCTGATGAGTATTGAGCCAACTGCAGTGTCCGACTGGGATACCAGGGGCCCACCCAAAAACCTTAGACCAGGGGCCCCCCAAGAAAATTTAGACCAGTGGCTCACTGTCAGTACTATTATTCTTCCTCTCCTAGCTCAACCTCTATTTATAGTTTTACATACGATAATCTATTATTCCATCTATTTAGCCTCTTTGTTCTCATAGAAATAGGGAATGGCCTTGAAATAGGCCAAATATTTAGCAGCACACCGTGGCCCACCGGGAGTTTACCTGGTATCAATGTGGGCCAGTCCGACGCTGGCCAACTGTGCATAGTCTATAATGCAGAAACCATGCAGAATGCAGAAACCTTTTCATATATGTAATTAAACAGAATATATGCCACATTTATAATATTATAACCTTTCCACAGAGCTGTGGCTCTGCACTGGCTGATAAGGTGCACTGGCAGAAGAAATGTTCAACCCAAGTTATTGTTGGACTGACGATCCATGGCAGATATAATAGATATCAGTCAAGATCATCTGCCCAATATACACAAACCAAAAATCATATTTGTTTCACAGGATGTTATTGGTACAGGCATGGGACCTGTTATCCAGAATGCTTGGGATCCGGGGTATTCCGGAGAATGGATCTTTCCATAATTTGGATCTTCACACCCTAAGTCTACTAGAAAATCATTTAAGCATTAAATAAACCCAATAAGCTCGTTTTGCTTCCAATAAGGATTAATTATATCTTAGTTGGGATCAAGTACCAGCTACTGTTTTATTATTACAATTCATTATTACATTATTTAAAAATATGGATTATTTGGATAAAATGGAGTCTATTGGAGATGGCCTTTCTCTAATTCAGAGTTTTCTGGATAATGGGTTCACGGATAGCGAATCCCCCACCTGTACACTTATGGCCAGCTTCAAATACATTTACAATTAAACCGCACCTGCTGTTTT
>CM076672.1:222235068-222577568 GCA_038501925.1 Xenopus petersii
AAGTAAAGTTTATTTTGCACAACTAACATCAGAAAATAATTTGGAATTATTTCTTAGGGTGACAGGTCCCCTTTAAAGCTTTCTGTTCAAGCCTTTTCACTTCTAATCTGCTGAATGGTTTGCTAGGTAATTATACATTACCAACCAAAGCACAGAGCTGCAGAGTAAAAAAAAAAAAGTAATTTATAAAATGCAAGTATAATTGAAAAAATGTGCTTCTGACTACACCTTACTAAATATGAAGTGTCCCTTTAAGAGAGGCCATGCTGGATTCAAGCACTAATCTGTGTGTGACCTCTGTACAGCCAGGCTTGTCCTACACATGGCTCATATGAATCCCCATAGAGGGAGCAGTTAGCTCCACCTCCTCATTCACAAAACAAAAGGAAGGTGAAGCTGCAAAAGTCTATTGAACTCCATTATTTTTCGCATAGTCTTTTTAATGTACACAGGCTTATACATAAAGAGTGAAACAATTTTCAGTGGACATAAAGGACAAGGAAAACCTTATTCACTGTGCAGTGCCAATGTCCCTAGAAGCCCCACAGGAAATCCAATGGCTCCAATGTTTTTTTCCCTTTTTGAAAATGTGCAGCGGCTCAGAGGGGGGAAAACTAATACAGCGCCACCATCTTACTTATCTTTCCCAATCCTAGACTCGTGAATACGCAGTACAGTAAAATACAAAATAGTACCCTACCTCGGTTAAATGAGTGTATAGCTGACGATTTTTTCCTTAAAGGAACAGTTCAGTGTAAAAATAAAAACCGTATAAATAGATAGGCTGTGCAAAATAAAAAATGTTTTTAATAATAATACTTAGGCAAAAATGTAATGTATAAAGGCTGGAGTGAGTGGATGTGTAATATAATAGCCAGAACACTACTTCCTGCTTTTCAGCTCTCTAACTCTGAGTTAGTCAGCAACTTGAAGGGGGGGCTACATGGGACATAACTGTTCAGTGAGTTTGCAATTTACCCTCAGCATTCAGCTCAGATTCAAAAGCAACAGTTATGACCCATGTGCCCCCCCCCTCAAGTCACTGATTGGTTACTGCCTGGTAACCAATCAATGTATACCAAGAGAGCTGAAAAGCAGGAAGTAGTGTTGTGGCTATTATGTTACACATCCAGCCATGCCAGCCTTTATACATTATATTTTTGGTAAACTATATTGAAAACATTTTTTATTTTGCACAGACTATCTATTTACCCAGTTTTTATTTTTACACCGCACTGTGCATTTAAAAGAGCACCAATGGATCATGTGTTCCTTGTCCTTTAAAACTCTTAAAATCTTTAATGTCACAAACTGCAATAGCTAAAATTGTGTACATGAAACCAACCCACCCATTCACCTTGAATAGGAAGAGGCTGCACCCCATGAAGCCTAGAGACAGCCGTGTCTTGCTTAAAAATGCAGCCATGGGTGTTTTCCAGTTGTATGTAACTGCACTGAATGCTTGGAAGCAATTCCACTTTTAAAATAAATTGGGTAAGATTAAAGGGGTGGTTCACCTTCAAGTTAACTTTTAATGTATTATAGACTGTCCAATTTTAAGCACATTTTCAATTGGTCTTCATTATTTTTATTTTTTTTATAGTTTTCTAAATTATTTGTCTTTCTTCTTCTGACTCTTTCCAGCTTTCAAACAGGGGTCACTGATCCCAACTAAGATATAATTAATCCTTATTGGAAGCAAAACCAGCCTTTTGGGTTTATTTAATGTTTACATGATTTTCTAGTAAAGGGATGGTCACCTTTAAATTAACTTTTTGCATGATGTAGAGAGAGATATTCGTAGACAATTTGCAATTGGTTTTAATTTTTTATTATTTGTGGTTTTTGAGTTATTTAGCTTTTTAATCAGCAGCTCTCCAGTTTGCAATTTCATCGGGAGTGTTAGGGTGCAAATTATCCTAACAACCATACATTGATCTGAATAAGAGACTGGAATATGAATAAGAGAGGCCTGAATAGAAAGATGAGTAATAAAAAGTAGCAATAACAATAACTTTGTGGTCTTACAGAGCATTTAATTCTGAGATGGGGTCAGTGACCCCCATTTGAAAGCTGGAAAGAGTCAGAAGAAGAAGGCAAATAATTTAGAAACCATCATCCAGTGCATCATGCTTACTACTGATGCGTTTCGTGCCCCATGACACTTTCTCAGAGTATCACATGTCTTTCTACAATATGCAACTTTATAGCCATCCTTAATTGCACACATCTCTCACAGTCTATCGTTAAGGGGATAGTTGATAAATTTCCGCACATTTATTTTTTGAAAATCTTAAAAACAACAATAGCTATAAACAAGATATACCCACATATGCTCAAGTGTCAATTGACAACTGACCCCTATCTAAAAACAAATGCTCTTTAAGGCTATAAATGTATTGTTGCTACTTTTTATTACTCATCTTTCTATTCAGTCCTCTCCTATGCATATTCCAGTCTCTTATTCAAATCAATGCATGGTTGTTAGGGTAGTTTGGACCCTAGCAACCAGATTGCTGAAATTGCAAACCGCAGAGTTGCTGAATAAAAAGCCAAATAATTTAAAAATCACAAATAATAAAAAATAATTGCAAATTGTCTCAGAATATCATTCTTTACATCGTACTAAAAGTTTATAATATACTGCCAGTATTACAGTCCAGCCAGTCAAACGATGATTGTTAGGCTAGTATTACACAAGGCATTTTCTCGGATGGTTGATCCAGGGACTGGTCCGATTGTCATTTTGGAGTCAGAAAGGAATTTTTTCCCCTTCTTGAGGCAAACTGGAGAGGCTTCAAATGGGGTTTTTAGCCTTCCTCTGGATCAACTAGCAGGTTAAAAAAAAGTTAAAAGGTTGAACCTAACTTACTATGTTACTATGTAATATCGCTTGGCAAGACACTGGCCTTATCTGAAAACACTGCTGCTTGGAATGTACGTGGCAGCCTCAACAATGCGAGGAGGAGAGATAAGGAGATTATTTGAAAACACTTTTAAAGCTTGTGTAAAAATTAAAGGGCATTATAAATCAGGGAAATAATACAAATACAATATCCCTTTCAAGGGGGTGAGGATGCTACCCTACTTTAGAAGTGTCCGAGGTTGCTGTATATACATCAGCATTGGAATTAAAGGATCAAGGGACTGTTGCAGGTAGTCAGGAACCCAGTTATGTCAACCAAGTCACATTTTAGCAGTTGTACACCTACAACTCCCAGAATGCCTCTGTCAATCTTTGAGATCCTGAGAGATGCACTTACACAACACCTGGAGAGTGCCAGGCCTACAACTCCCAGAATGCCTCTGTCAGCCTTTGAGATCCTGAGAGCTGCACTTATACAACAGCTGGAGAGTGCCGGGCCTACAACTCAGAGAATGAGTGAGATCCTGAGAGCTGCACTTATACAACAGCTGGAGAGTGCCAGGCCTACAATTCCCAGAATGCCTCTGTCAGCCTTTGAGATCCTGAGAGCTGCACTTATACAACAGCTGGAGAGTGCCAGGCCTACAACTCCCAGAATGCCTCTGTCAGCTTTGAGATCCAGAGAGCTGCACTTATACAACAGCAGGAGAGTGCCGGGCCTACAACTCCCAGAATGCCTCTGTCAGCCTTTGAGATCCTGAGAGCTGCACTTATACAACAGCTGGAGAGTGCCAGGCCTACAATTCCCAGAATGCCTCTGTCAGCCTTTGAGATCCTGAGAGCTGCACTTATACAACAGCTGGAGAGTGCCAGGCCTACAACTCCCAGAATGCCTCTGTCAGCTTTGAGATCCAGAGAGCTGCACTTATACAACAGCAGGAGAGTGCCGGGCCTACAACTCCCAGAATGCCTCTGTCAGCCTTTGAGATCCTGAGAGCTGCACTTATAGAACAGCTGGAGAGTGCCAGGCCTACAACTCCCAGAATGCCTCTGTCAGCTTTGAGATCCAGAGAGCTGCACTTATACAACAGCAGGAGAGTGCCGGGCCTACAACTCCCAGAATGCCTCTGTCAGCTTTGAGTTCCAGAGAGCTGCACTTATAGAACAGCAGGAGAGTGCCAGGCAGTGCATCCCTGCTCTATGTAAAATCACACGTTTCACACAAGGGGCCCCTTAGAAAGTAGGACTCTGGGACACACATCCTCCCTGCCCTAACACAACTAACATACTAATGACCCCTGACTAACGGATTTCACACACATTCAACCTGTGAATATCAATACACTCAATAAAAGGGGTGGGGATATGCGAGTTGTGTTTAAAGGGTTCACCTTTGGGGCAGAGACACACATGGAGATTCGGGGAGATTACTCGCCCGGCAACAAATCACCTTTTCTTTGGGCGACTAATCTCCCCAAATTGCCTTCCCGCCGGCTAGAATCTAAATCGCAGGCGGAATGGCACTCGGATCATTTCATTTTTCGAAGTTGCCTCACGAGGAAACTTCGGACGACTTTAGAAAACAAAGTGCTCCGAGTGCCATCCCGCCGGCGATTTAGATTCTAGCCAGTGGGACGGCAGTTTCGGGGAGATTATTCGCCCTAAGAAAAGGAGATTTGTCGCCATCCCCCAATCGCCACGTGTGTCTCTGCCCTAATGTTTACTTTTAGAAAGTTATACAATGGCTAATTCTAATCAAACTTTCAATTGGTCTTCGCTTTATTCATAGTTTTTGAAGTATTTGCCCCATCTAAAAAACACTCTGTAAGGCTACAAATGTATTGTTATTGCTACTTTTTATTCAGATCCTCTCCGATTCATATTCCAGTCTCTTTTGCAAATCAACGCATGGTTGCTAGGGTAATTTGGACCCTAGCAACCAGATTGCTGAAATTACAAACTGGAGAGCTGCTGAATACAAAGCTAAATAACTCACGAACCGCAAATAATAAAAAATGAAAACCCAAAGGCAATTTGTCTCCAAATATCACTCTCTACATCATTCTAACAAGTGAACAACCTATTTAAGGGACTGACTTTGACACACCCCTGCGGCAAGACTTGTGACAGGAAGCCCACCTGTCACCCTATTGACTTACAAAGTCCCTCAGCTCTTCCTCGGAGAGCCCCGTGGAACGATACCGCTGCTGCTCGAACTCATAGCGCGTTGTCTTGGTCACCACAGCCACCTTAGACGGCCGGAACCCCTCAGTAGAGCCTGCCCCCGAGAACGCCCGGCGACAACTTACTCCACGCGGGACCCGTAGAGCCGAAACACCGCAAACGGAGCAAAGGAGGCGCAGGCTCATGGTTGTTCAGAGAAAAAAAAAAAGAGCCAGCAGCCCTAACGAGTCCTCCGCGCTCCCGCCTGAAAACCCAGTGCAAAAAAGTTCCCGCAGTGTGAGACAAATCTGGGCACCTGTTTCTAAGCACACTTCCGGTTTGCGCGCGCACGTACACCATTCTCTGACAGCACGCTAGGAAAGTGGGCGTGAGCTGCGGGGTGCGTAAAGCGGCAGCTTGTGATTGGCTCTGTGTAGACAAAAGGAGCAGTACAGTCCCACGTGATGTAAACATCACTTCAAAACACTCAATTTTTAGGCATTAGAATATTTCAGGTTGGCTGCTTTCCAGACAAATTGGGCTACTAATTTAAAGTCCAGACGGGTTTTGAAAGTACAAACTAGCCAAGGTACGGATTTGGCCTACTCTTTGGGCCTTTGGCTGGTCTTTACTTTGGAAACCAGCCACATTTTTTTCTTGCCCCAATGTTTCAGGCCTGCGTCTCCCAATGCATGTTGGGTAATATAGTTTTTGCTTAACAATTTGCCCACTGCCACGTTTTATGTAAGACTACAATACCCAGCATGCAATGGGACTGTAAAAGCTGGGAAATACCAGATTTTGTGCTCAGTATTCTCGCATTTTCCGGCGACTTTCATAAATTTCAGACAATTTTGGGGCAAAGATCTACTGGCCACCAAAATAACTAGAGGTTGAATTGTTTTACCAATATTTATTGAAATTGTATATGTATTCGAGCCCCCCCCCCTCTGTAGTTCTATCTACCTTCCTCTAATCCTCCCCCACCCTGCAAAGGGGTGGAACATTATGTCTATGTATGTGGTGTTAGGAAAGGTCCCTTTGTGAGTAGAAATAATGTGGTTGGGGGACAAATGTGAGAGGTGTTTTAGGTAAATTCATATTTACTGTAACAGTTTCTAACATACCAACCCAAGGTGTTTGTTCATTACAGTGAAGCCTCAATTTTACAAACCCTGATATTAAATGGGAATTATTGCAAAAAAGTTTCCTCATACTGAAAAAGAAACTTTGTAAATACAATCAATTAAAAATTGTTTCTGACATAATCAAGTTTATGTTCACTTTCCCTCTCTCAGCATCTGTTTCTCTTCATTCTCTCTTCATGCAGCAGTTGGGTGTCAGGGTTGCCACCTGGCCAGTATTTTACTGGCCTGTCAGGTAAAAATGATGATTCGCCCCAATGTTATTAATAGGGAAATAAATCTAAATCTAAAGGAAGGCCAGTATTGATTTTCAAAAAATGTTTATACACCAGTATTCCAAACCAGGATGGCTTGATCGAGGTTGAAAAATCCCTCACTGAGGATGTTAATTACAAGGGACCACCTATATGTTTCGTGATCGAGTTATTACAGATGTGTCTCACATTCAATTACTTTAGGTTTGAAAACAGATATTACCAACAGGTGTTTGGGACCGCGATGGGTGCGCCGATGGCGCCCTCATATGCCAACTTATTCATGTATCAACTTGAGAAAGAACATATTTTATTGAAATACAGTCAAAATATCATTGTCACGTTCGGCACCCTATATCCAGAACCTAAGCTAGGCTCCCTGGTCTGGGCTCTCACTTCTGCCTTTAACCGCCGCCTTTCACCTCGGGAGGAGCCCTCGGCTAATCGAATGCTGCCAGGTCTTATTTTTGAGAGAAGCAAAGCAAACAGTTCTGGACGAGCAAAGGGGCACGATCATCTCCCCAGGATACTGGACGGAAGAACACCACCAGGAACAGGCAGGTCGGGCCAGCACAAGCAGAGAATCGTCAGACAGGCTGGAATCAGGATAGGAGAGCTTAGAATAGTCAGTGTACAGGCAAAAGGTTGGATTGGAGAAGTCAGCGTAGTCACAAACAGGCAGTATCAGGATTGGAGAGGATCAGGATAGTCAAGAAGGCAGGCAAGGTCAAATACAGTAGATCAGATAGGTTTCACAAGAATAAACACCCAGGAACTTTTTCTAAATAGAACCTAACAACGGGCAGCATGCTGATACTTGAAATCCCCTTTTATACCGTTTAAATTTCGCGCCATTGCACATGACGTCATCATGCCGGCGCATAAACCAGGAAGCGTGCCGCTCGCGCACCATAGGGGAACTGGCACTTGAGGAAGAAGGAGCTGCGATGGACCCCGCTGCCCACTAGACCACCAGAGTAAGTCCTGACATTCATGCTGTACAAACGATTCATTGATGACATTGTACTTATATGGAAAGGTGACAAATCTAGCTTTATGCAGATGATCAATGAAATCAATAATATCTCTGAGACCGTTAAATTCACTGCCAAATGTGGCACTGAACTTGAATTTTAAGATTTACAGCTATATTTACATGATACCTGTGTGGAATATTCACCACAAATCGAAATACTGTTACACGCCACCAGTTGTCACACACCAGCATTGAAACACTCCTTACCTGTGTCACAATTCTGTAGAGTTATTAGGAACAACTCAAATCCAATTACATGTGAAACACAACTGACACAGATGAGGGAGTGATTCATACACCGCAGCTATGACATCAAATTACTGGATGATGCACTACAGAAAGCGAGACTTAAAACTTCTGAACACCAGCTAAACACTCGTATTCATAAAAAAAGCCCACTTATAATGTCAACATGCTTAATTAACTTGTCCTCTTCTCTTAACCAAGCCTTTAATCATAAAAGCACTGGGTCGCCTTTGTCCTGATCCACCGATGATGGGCTTCCGGTGTGGACAAAACCTCCGTGACCTTTTGGTATTAAGCGATCCTGTTCACTGCTACAAAGAGAGTCAAACGGTTACCTCTTGGTTCCCCTCCAATAAACCGGGGTGTTTTAAGTGTCCATCGTGCCTGTCATGTAAATCAATGACATTGGGCACTAGTTTTGGCCATAGATATAAAATTCGCCATCAGATGACAAGCACCACGACACGTGGCATACTTAATTATATGCCCATGTGGGCTTTCATATGTGGGCAAAACAGACTTAATGCCGAGGCTTCGAATTGATGCTCATAGATCAAGTAACTACTTGGAGATCAGCTGTCACCGTGAATTTAATATCATTATGGGCCTCATTAATTGCCTCACGGAAGGCGTCCAAGGAGTCCAGGTCACCCCGCCATAGGAGGAACACGTCATCGATGTACCTCCACCAGGCACAACAGATAGGGGATATCCGAATCAGTTAATACAAAAAAATCAACAGGCTGCTAAGGAAGGGACTCTTGGATGTACATCAAGAGATCAGCGTACCACAGGTAACAGATTAGCCTAGCCTACACGCTACTACACGATACATACCATTGAGAAAGGGAGCGGATGTGTCCCGAAACGTCGCGTGAGTGTGGATGTATATAGCGTTTATGCTGGACTTTTAACAGATAAGTGTCTTGATACAAATGACGCTGCTACTATGTTGTGAATAATGCCACTTTGTGATACATTTTAACAAGCTAATAAAAGCTATGTTTTAAATATGGAGTGCAAACTGGTTGGACCAATATATATATATATATATATATATATATATATATATATATATATATATATATATATATATATATCTCCCGTATATATATGTGTGTGTGTTTTTATGAATGATGGATAGCTGGGCAGGTTCTCTATTTTGACAACATACTGTCAGAGATATGAAGATCGCATTAGGCGGTATATATATTTGGCAAGCACATCCACAAAGCACCTGATGATGCTAATGCAGTGCCAGGAATGGAAAAATCCACAGAGGCAATAAAAAAAGTGATGAGTAATTACTGTATATGTGTATGAATGCACGTGTGAGATGGCACACTGCTACAAACAATCAGATAGAACCTGTTTTAAAAATAGATTATCTGGATTTTATTTATTATATATATATATATATATATATATATATATATATATATATATATATATATATATATATATATATATATATAAACTTAACTACCATTATGACATTTAAAATAAGAAGACATGCCAAAATGTCTCAAAAATATACATTCGATTAGATATAAAAAGTTTACAAATAAGCACACATTAGTCCTCACAAGCCCGTATCCATGAAAAGACGACTCTTAAGTGGAACTATGACGGCATTATTTTTTTGTACAGGGTGTGCAAAACACCCTAAAGTATTCTAAAATGTAAATGATGAAGCGGGCAATTGCAATAGCTTTAGTTTTCATGCTGCACTTTTCTAATACAGAGGTCAGCTCTCATGTAGTGCCAGGCCAAGATTTAGCCTAGTGCCAAGTTAAGATCTCTAGTGCAGTGACCAGTTAAAAGGATAAGTAAACTTTAGAAATAAGCAAATGTAAAATTGACGAGGGTGCTATTCTAAGGACTTTTGCAATGTACATTCATTAGTTATTTATTTTTAATTCCAAGTTATTAAAGGATACATGTACTGCTAACATGAATGAATTGTGTTACAACAGCACCACCTGCTGGTCATTTTCCCACCAGTCTGACCACCAAGTAGTCAAGGAAGTTGTCAGAAGAAAGAAAGAGACTGCTTTGATGTTCTTCTGCTTAGGAATAAAATTAGAAACCTTTTTCAACTCTTTTCAAAATAAATAATGAATGTACATTGCAAAAGTGCTTAGACTAGCACCCTCATAAATCTTACATTCACTTTTTAAGGTTTCCTTATCCTTTAACAACAGTGTCATATCCAGCCAAATTTAGGAAATAATGAAGGATTCATAGCAGTAAGATATTTTCCCCATTTGCCCATTTGTTTCCCCAAATTTTTTGAATACAGTCAGGAACGTTTTTAAGCAATCGACAAATTTAGCAAATGTGATACTGAAGTCAATTCAGCAGAATGTGCAGTAAAAAACTATTCAGCTCTATGGGGTGACAGTGCCCAGCTTGTAACCTAGCTGCAAAATGAGGGTACAGGAAGAAACACATATCGAAATTCATTTGAAATCTACAATGGGAAATGGCACTCATAAATGTAGTTCTTATTATTTCATTGTGAATTTACCATTAATCAGTACAGGTATGGGAGCTGTTATTCAGAATGCTCAGGACCAGGGGTTTTTCCAGATAACGGATCTTCCTGTAATTCGGATCTTCATACCTTTAGTCTACTATAAAATTGTGTAAACATTAAGGGGCAGATTTATCAAAGGTTGAGTGTTTTGTGTACTTCGACTAGGGAATAGTCCAAATTCAAATTTGAAAGAAATTCTAATATTCGAATATTGAAATTTATCATGTACTCTCTCTTTAAAAATTCGACTGACCATTCGTCATCTAAAATCTGCCGAATTGCTGTTTTAGCCTATGGGGAACCTCCTAGAACCCATTTGGGGAAAAACTTTGAATCAAATTCAATCGAATGCACTATTCCTTCGATTCAAATTCGGCCGAATACGGACCTATTACATCGAAAACTGACCTATTCGACCCAAAAAAAACTTCTACGTAATTCTGGTTGGTCTTTTTGAATTCGAATTTCGAACTTTTTTTCAATTTGAAATTCGACCCTTGATAAATATGACCCTAAATAAACCCAACAGGCTGGTTTTGCCTCCAGTAAGGATTACATGGAATGTCAACCAAAAATATTTTTTTTTGCCTGATAAAACATAATTCTAAGAAACTCTGCAATAAAAATTCATTACACATTTTCTGTGGTGTCATGTGTATATGTATTGCTATTGAAAGCAGTGTTTCTCCCTTTTTTATTATGTACAAAGTACTGTTTTATTATGACAGAGAAAAAGGAAATCATCTTTAAAATTTATTGGTATAAAGTGGAGTGTATGGGAGAAGGCCTCTCCGTAATTCGGAGCTTTCTGGATAACGAGTTTCCAGATAACGGATCCCATGCCTGTCCACGTAAGATATGAGTAAGCCCCATAAAGTATCAAGTTAAAAGTTGCTTATTTGTATGCACAGGGCCACTATATCAGCCTGAAGGTTCCCGAGCACTCTGAAGTGGAACATCAGTCCCTCCAAACCTAATATTAATGGATTAGTATTATAATGGATTGTTAGGCCCCTGCCCAGAAAGCACAGCATGTGCAGTGTCACCAACACACAGGAGAGCAATGGCAAGTTTAGAAAGCTTAGGAACCGCAGGAAACAACTCCAGAGTTACTGAGTCACATTTATAGGTTTGGTAGGACAATGGGGCAATGGGAGTACAAAAGCATGACTCTTAGTGCTCATTCACTTCTGTTTGGGGTCTGACTGCACAGAGACCAGTAGAAATTATTTAATGTGCAGGGCAGAATGCAATGGTGGATTGGACCTGTGCATAATAAATGGCCCTCAAGTGTTATGCTTGAAGAGATACTGACATCAGAAAATAATATAATCTTTTTTTATATCCATCATAACACCATCATTGAATACTATTTATAATTTTTCCATAAAAGTATTTGCCCGATGCTTTTCCATTACCCTTCTTACCCCCATGTTACTCTGGGCTGCCATATTTTTGCAGCAGGAGCTCGTTAGCATTAAAAACTGTACCTGATAGGCTGAGATGGGGCAGTCAGGTTGACAAAACAGAGTTAGGAACTTCAAAGTAATAATTATAGCAGAACTATCAGCAAAAAATGAACAATGTGACCTACAGGTAACTTTTAGGGGCATATTTATCAAGGGTTGAATTTCAAATTGAAAAAACGTCGAAATTCAAATTCAAAAAGACCAACCGAAATTAAGTTGTAAGTTTTTTTTTGTCGAATAGATCCGTTTTCGATCTAAAAAAACTTTTTTTTTTTTTTTTTTTTTTAAAGTCCACCAATTGACTCTAAATAGGAGGTCCCTCATAGGTTAAAACAGCAATTCGGTAGGTTTTAGATGGTGGTTGAAGTTGAATTTTAAAAGAGACAGTACATGATAAATTTCAATATTCAAATTTTTTTCAAATTCGAATCGAATTTGGAATATTCCCTAGTCGAAGTACACAAAAAATAGCTCGAAAGTCACATTTTTTTCATTTGAAAATTCACCTCGACCTTTTTCTGCCCCTTAATGTAGATTAATATTTTGAAAAGAACATTTTCAGTGTCAGTATCACTTTAAGACATCATTTCTACCCAAGTCCTGCATTTGTCAGATTTATTGCAGTAAAAACATACAAAGATGATGATCGTTTCCCCTTTAACATTAAGGAAAGCAAAAGAAGGAAAGCCATTGGGACCAATATGAAATCTCGTAATCTAATGTCCATATATTTGAATATTTCAAAATAATTAAGAAATAAATAATCACTGCATAGTTTAAAGCCCAAAAAAATATCTGTTTGCCATCAATATGATGAGTTATCCGTGCTTCTTTAATAAAGTACCTTCTTAGATTTCTATTTACACATGCAAACAATTCCAGATTTAAGGGATATAGAAGAACCTCAGCAGCCTCTATGATTGGCCGGTGCAATAGCTAAGAAGAAAGGAATTGCGGCCCACGCAAGAAAAACATATCCATAGTGTTCCAGTGAGGAGTTTAGGAATAGAAATGCATGGTCCAGGGTTCACTGAAGTCTTGATTGAAAGTCCCATTTGAGGTATATACAAGAAGAGAGTGTGTAATTCACCCCACGTTTCCTATAGGAAGTCTTTAACAGGCAGAATCTCTTATAAAGTTGCAGTGGTGGGAAACAAATGTACTGCAGGGTCTCAGCAGCTCCCAAACTACAATTCAGTCTCCATTATATTCATATATATATTTATATGTTGCAAACATGCTTTATTATAAGTCACCGTGGTGTCTTTGGCACATCCGCTTTTTTTTGTCTGTTTCCAGCTTCGGTTTCTTTTTTTGCTGTTTATATTTAATTTGGAATTAATGGCTGCTGCAATGGTAGACTCGTCCTTCAGACAGACTGCGCTTCAGTGTCATCCTAATATACAACAGGCCAGAAAGCGGCAGAAATCCTGGGCTGGATGTCAGGAGTATATGACAGGCTGCCTTCTGATCCACTGATCATGCTCTGAAGCAAAACAAAATAAATACGTTTTCCAAAATGGCAAAAAACACAATCCAATACTACAACCAGGAAATTTAAAGGCGATGTAAACCCAAAAAACATTTTTGCCTAAAGAAGGAAAATGTGATTTTAAGCAACTTCCCAATATACATTTATTACACATTTTCAATGGTTTTAAAGTTAATTGTAAATGTAATCGCTACTGAAAGCAGTGTCTTGCCTCTCCATTTCTGTTCTCTTGCTCTGGTAGCTCTAACGTTTAAAATAGTGATGTGTGGGCCGGCCCGATACATGAGGGTTTACCTGCAGGTCGGGCGGGTTCGGCCAGACCTCGCACTACTCTTAACGGGTGGTTGCAGGTTGAGCTCTTCTCCTGCTCTACCAGCCCGCCACCTTTAAAGGAGAAGGAAAGCCCCAGGGCGCAAAACCCCTCCCCCCTCCGTTGCCCCCCCTCCCTCCTCCCCCCTGGCCTACCCCTCCCCCTGGGCAAATGCCCCTAACTTGTTACTCACCCCTCTGCGCAGGTCCTGTCCACAGAGTTCACAGTCGCCATCTTCTCCCACGCGCGTCTTCTTCCTGCTCTGACCGGCGTTTTCTGGCGCATGCGCAGTAGGAACAGTTACCGGTACGGCTCTACTGCGCATGCGCCGAATGTCACAAAGTTTTCCGATTTCACTTCGTGACATTCGGCGCATGCGCAGTAGACGCCGGTCAGAGCAGGAAGAAGACGCGCGTGGAAGAAGATGGTTTAGGGGCATTTGCCCAGGGGGAGGGGTAGGCCAGGGGGGAGGAGGGAGGGGGGGCAACGGAGGGGAGGGGGGGAGGGGTTTTGCGCCCTGGGGCTTTCCTTCTCCTTTAAATGCCAGCTTCCTACTCCTGGCTTTATAGCTGTGCGCCTGCTCGTCCTGCCCCTTTTGTGATGCCATTGGTGGGGCGGGTCTATAAAAGGAACCCGGCGGGTGCTGGAGGGACGGGTTAGGGTCAGATGCGGGTCGGGAAAAACCCAACCCGCACATCACTTGTTTGAAACAACACAACAGAGACCAGCTGATTAAAAAAAACTCTTTGCTGGAGGAGATCTGACTTTGTCAACATTGTTTATAAACTCAGCCAGGTGTAGAGGAGGCATCAGCCAGAAATACACTGATAGCAATTACATTAACAAATAACTGTAAAACCAGTAAACATCAATGAATGTATATCGGACAGTTGAACAGAATGACATTCTTTTTCATTAAGCAACATTTTATATTTGAATTGATATGCCCTTTAAGGCAAATTTATCTAGTGTGAAGATAGTTGCAGGTTATGATGTCAGAGCCCTGGTCATAATTTGAAGACTAGTTTAGTAATTTGGAACCTCATGCCGAGAATTTATTAAAATATACGGAAATTATTAAAATAAAATGTAATAGGTCTCCTTTGGCTGACTGCATTAGCATTGTCAGCCACAATGCCCAAAGACCCATTTAAAGGAAAACTATACCCCCAAAATGAATACTTAAGCAAAAGATAGATTATATCAAATTGAATGACATATTAAAGAATCTTACTAAACTGGAATATATATTTACATAAATATTGCCCTTTTACATCTCTTGCCTTGAACCACCATTTCGTGACTCTATCTGTGCTGCCTCAGAGATCACCTGACCAGAAATACTACAACACTAACTGTAACAGGAAGAAGTGAGGAGGCAAAAGGCAGAACTCTGTCTGTTAATTGGCTCATGTGACCTTACATGTGGTTTGTATGTGTACACAGTGAATCTTACGATCTCAGGGGGCGGCCCTTATTTTTTAAAATGGCAATTTTCTATTTATGATTACCCAATGGCACATACTACTATATTATTATGATAATGGTTCATTTACATGAAGCAGGGTTTTACACATGAGCTGATTTACTCAGTATCTTTTAATAGAGACCTACATTGTTTGGGGGGTATAGTTTTCCTTTAATAAGATCAGGGCTCATAATAAAATTTGTTTTGGTTGTGATTCTTAAAGAGAAGTAGGCTGCTTATGAATAAGTATTTTACCATAAGGTATGAAGGTATTAATTCATGGGGTTTGTATGTTTTTAATTTGCTTAGCCAACACATAAAATATGGTTGAATACAGAACAATGCAATAAAAGGCAGGACTTCTGCTTTAAGAAAACATGTATACTGTACATGCACAAGATAAAAATAAATCAATGTTGAAATAAAAAGGTTTAGATTGCCTGCTTTATTCCAAATCAGGAGATGTGTCAACTGAGGACCGATTGTTTCTAAACACTGATTACTTATACAGAACTGAGGCAATCTATTGAGCAGGCATGATAAAGGAATTGGAAATTATCTCAACAACTACGGGTCCATTCTAATTAAATTTAGATTTTTTCATGAATCTCTAATTTAATAGTGGGTTTCCCATTTTTTTAAAGCTATGAAAAGTGTAAAACCCAAGAAAACTCTAATACAAAACTTTGGCAGGTAAAAGTTGTCCAGGTCCTATTTTTAAAATCAATTCGAATTTTTTTTTCGCTAGTAATTGTCCAAAAAACTTGAATTTGTAGAGGTATTCAAATTTTTTTTCAGATCGGTCAAGTAATTTTACATTCTTACTTTTTAAATTCGGATTTTTTAATAAATATCATGAGATTTGTAGTTTTAGAGAAAGTTAGTTTAGTCATGGTTTCAAAAACCTCAAAAACAACTGAAATCCGACCTTTGATAAACAGGCCTCCTAGAATTGATGTATTTTCCCATTATTTCTTCACTGGGCCATTACAAAGTAATGGTGAATTTATTCTAGTTGAAATTGGTCTTTAAGGAGTTCAGTATATGTTTTTATGTAGGCAAATGCCTTGAATTGAAATCTTTGTCCAGGTTGCAGTCAGACCTACCAGAAAGGCTACTGTGAATCGAAGTCATTTCATCTTCATCTTCAGAGTCGCTGTTGATAAGTTGCAAATGTGATTCCGCCTCAGCTGGAGCGATGTCAGCCTTCCGTTGTTTGCTGTTCTGCAGAGCCACGAGGCGGTGGTGAATGGCGGCAAAGAGACGCCCTGCATCTTTCACACTAGCCTAGAGAGGAAAATGATACAGATTAAATGTTTTATAAAACAGGAGGCTGGTCTCTTTATCTGCTAATTTGTTAAAGATGATCTATTTCCAATGTCATAGTTTTTCCCCGCAACCTAATGTGAGCAAGTTTTTCAGACTGAATTTTTTTATGGTAGCCAATGATATAGTGGAAAACAAAAACTACTTGATGAAAAAGAAACCCCCAAATTTAAAAATGAATAAACCTGCCTCCTCAAGCAGATTTAACCATGTATTATTTTGTAATGCTTATTAACTGATTATTGATGCGATGTATTAACTGGGCAAAAAGAGGTATTTCTGCACTGCATTTCACCTTCTGTGCTCTGTAAGAGAATTATTCACAGGAATGGATTATTACTGTATAACATAATATCCTCAGCTATTACATATTAAAGGAGAAACAACCCCTTAATAAAAAAAACCCTTCCCTACATAGACTTCCTTTCCCTCCCCCGTCCTAGCTGCCCTCTTGAGCAAATGCCCCTAACTCTTTACTTACCCCTTTGTGCAGATTACGTCCAGCGGAGTTCACGGGTGCCATCTTCTTCTCTACGGTAATCTTTGAAATAAGACCGGTGTGGCATGTGCAGTTGGAGAATTTTATGTTTCACAACAACTGCGTGCGCCGAAACTCATGAAAATTGCAGAAGCAACGCCTCATTCCGAAGATTACCGAAGCGGCAATAGATGACGCCCGTGAACTCTGATGCCTGAATCTGCACGGAGGGCTAAGTAAAGAGTTAGGGGCATTTGCCCAGGGAGGCAGCTAGGCTGGGGGGTCTATGTAGGGTAGAGGGGTAGGGTTTTTTTAAAGGGTTTGTTTCTCCTTTAAAGAGCAGGAAAGTAAATCATTCCCCTTCACCCCCACAGTGACTCTACAGATTCTACTTGAGAGAGAAGGTATAAACAAGTTCTGCTCATTTTGCACTTTGTATTAAATAAGAATAGTTAATTTATGTAGAACAGTTTGCAGGCCCCATAGTCCATAAAAAATACTATACAAAACTGAATATTACATGTGCATTTTAGTAGAGATAGAGGGGAACCCTCATCTGTAGCTTTTTCTTGTCATTATATTACCTGGATTAGGAAAAATTTGAGGCTGTGGTCCGTAAGGTCGGTGGCCATGATTCGCAGGCTCTTCCTATTCGCTCTTTCTAACTTCATGTTCTCAAAGATTTTGCTGTTTAAGATGAGCTTCAAGCTTCCGTGGTTTCGCATCACTACAATCACAAAGAACATCAAATGATTTAGATTTCCCTTCCTGGAGATCATGCATGTTCCTCAGAGGTCCTTGAAGTGGAGTTAAAGCAGTTACAAAAAAAAATGTAGGGTCTACTAAATTCTGAGTAATGAAATCCCATATAAAATCACAGGATTGTCACTATTGTTGAGTGCTTTGTTTGCACAGAGAAGTCACCTCAAGGAAGAGATCAAAAGGCAAAAAAAAAAAGGAGAAGATGGAACTTTAAAACAACATTAATGAAAGAAATAGTCTTTCTTGGAGAGTCTGGTTTACCCTCAAGAACATTCCCACCATAATCTGAATCTTGCTTTGTTTTGTTTCTCCTTCATTTAACACAGGGGTTATCAAATTTTTCAGTTGAAGGTCCAAACTTTTGGCCAAAACCCTCCCTTAAGGGTGGTGGCACACGTAGCGTTCAGGGAGTTTAGTCGTCCATCGACAAATCTACTCTTCTTCAGGGCAACTAATCTCTCCTAAATGCCTTCCCGTCGGCTAGAATGTAAATCGCCCGCAGGTGCGATCGCTTCATTTTCCAAAGTCACCCGAGGTAGCCTCACAAGGAAACTGCTGGCAACTTCGGAAACCCGAAGTGATCCGAGTGCCATCCTGCTGGCGATTCACATTTTAGCCGGCAGGAAGGCATTTCAGGGAGATTAGTTGCCCGAAGAAGAGGAGATTTGTCGCTGGGCAACTAATCTCCCCTGAACGCTACTTGTGCCAACACCCTAAAGGTCTGACCAGGGTTCCCTCTTAGCTCATGATATTAGTACAGATATAGGAAAACAGCAGAGTATCAGTCGCATTCCGGACCGGGCACCCTAGGCAGATGGAAGGGCAGTGGAGGGAGGGTAGAGTGCAACAAAGGGGAGGGCAGAGAGCAGCAGAGGGGAGCGAACACGGACAAGGGGTAGGCAGACCCTATAACAGGTACCTGCCCAGTACCCCCCCCATCGTTGTGTCGTCTGCCTACCTAGTTCCAGCCCTGCACATATTCACCCCAAATCTCACACCAATTGACCTTCAAGATGAGTTTACAGGTGTATTTAGGACAGCAAATTGCCTTTTACCCCTATTCTCATCCTAGCTGGCCTTCAGGATGGGTTTTCAGGTGTATCAAGGAGAACAAATGGCAATTTCCAGCTCCATCCAACATACATTGAGTCACTGACAAAGTTCCCTTACTCTAATAGGCTGATGGCAGTGTAAGTCATCGAGCTGTGCACTAAAAATCATTTATATTTTAAACCAATGATAATTAATAAATCATATATGTGAATAATAATATTTAAGCATCCACTGTAAAAAAAACACCCATTTATAATGAATACTATTGCTAAGAAATGACATCATCTCTATAGTTTATCGGGCATCTAAAATATATTATAATTTCTGCATAAGCCAAATTTCTAAGTACGCCAAAATAAACACAACCTGCTGATTTGTATTTTCTATTGTAAACTGCACCCTAGTGTTAGGGGTTGTTCCAAGTTAATTGTGCCTCAACAAAGTGGCAGTGTTTAAGTAAAATAAGCTTGATGGAGACCTTTAACAGTCAAATCAACTGGAGCCACAAGTTAGCAAAGTACAAACTTCTAGTGACATCACAGTTCAGTGACATCATAAGAAGAAGCCGCCCGTACCACTTTGTAGACACCAAATAATAAAGTTGGCTCTATCATGACATTAGGCCTTCATAACATCAGAAGCTTGCCGGAATATTAATTAGCCACAACAAAACTAATTATAGGTTTCCTTGGTAAGAAGGAATATAGCACAGCCGTTTTTGTAATTCTTTTGGTTCATGCAGACTAAGAACCAAGAATGATTATTTTTGGAAATGAGGGGCTATAGGATGCATTCCATGGGCCATCATTCAAACAGACTCGGGATGATGAACAGTCTCTGCACCTCCGGTCTGTTTTCCCTCTTCCGTTATTTTTTACCTTGCCTTATGAGCTAAAATAAAAGGGCCTTTTACCTCTCCCTTGGGCTGCCACCTTTTCCTGCTACGTGGCAGGACTTTCTGCTGCCAAAGCCCCACACTTTCCCTCCATGCTGAGTCGGTATTTCTGGTACAGCAAGGCACTGAGAGGAAAAAGTCAACAAAATATTTAAAGTAGCAGGAAGCGGAGGAGCTTAGAGGATTTGCAGGCTGGCGTGTATCCAGGAAGTGTCAGCATTGGCGTGCTATTCGGAGGACTGGCCATTTTTCTTTTGGGTGTGCCCATCTCCACGGTGTAATATGAAGTGTATATCGTGTACTGTAAGAGGTGTGACCTAAAACCACCCCGGTCCTTCCTACCCAAGCCTATGTCATGAGAAAGTTCTACCTGCGGCCTATTTCATGACGTCTGTGTTGCAAGGAAACTAACAGAAATTGTCAGAATGCAAAAAGCATCAAGAAGATAAGAAATTGCTGAAAAGGGCATTATTTTATTATAAGCCAACATTATTTGACCTATGATAGCATATGTCTGACGGCACATGTGGTGGCGTTTATAAATCACCTCCTGTGGCTCCCATGGACTTGATTGTGGAATTCCTGAAAGTGCTATTTTTACAGTTTAAAATGAAGCATTGTTGGCACTTTGGGGCACTTCTCTTTCAAGTCAATGGAGGCCATTCTTTTAGCCATCTGAAAAGAGCCACGTGTGCCATCAGCCTTAAGTCTTCTATTTGCATTGACTTATGAGCAGCATATACCTATTCGGGACCGGAACATTCCATTGTCACTTTCTGCTTGGTCATTAAGGCGAAGGTACCCGCGACCTCTTTCTGTCCACATCACAGTGTCTTTGTTAAAAACAAAAAGCTTGCAGTTTATCTAGAAACAACAAAATCAGACATATTAGTCAGCACCCTGCATCTGTGCCAGTAAGCCTGCCTTCCTACATGTGTAGTAGTGCATTTAATGTTCATCCCTACATCCGTGCAAGAATTTTTAACCTGCCTTTCTACATGTACTAGTGCTTTCATTGTGAATCCCTATATGTGGGCCTGTGCATTGGGCATGCATCCCTATGTCTGTGCCAGTATTTTTATCCTGCCTTTCTACCTGTGTACTAGGGCATTTAGCATGCATCCCTACATGTAGGCTTACAACTTATTTGGGGAATGTAAGATGTTCCGTTAGTGCTAAATATAAACAACTTTGCAAACCTTAGCGACCAAGATTTTCATTGTTTACGTCTTTTTTGACCAATTTGAGACCTCAAATGGCTTTTGTGAACATGTGCAGTGTCTGTTATAAAATGTCCTACCCGCAAATTATTTAAGCTTCGCAATAATGTGAAATGTAAATTTCGGGCAGCAAATGATTTTACATAGATCTAAAGATTTATAAATACGCCCTTTTAAATGTTGCATTTTAATTACAATACTCCTTATAAGTGTACCAGTGCATTCAGAATGATCCCTACATGTGGGCCTATGCATTCCCAATGGATCCCTACATGTGTACCAGTGCATTTAGCATGATCCCTACATGTAGGCTTATGCATTCCCAATGGAGCCCTCCATGTGCAGCAGCACATTCAACATGCTCCCTACATGTATACCAGTGCATTTAGCATGATCCCTACATGTTAATTCAATGGCACCACCCAGAATAAAGAAAGACGAGATAGGAATCTTCTCTCTTCACTAACTAGTTTATAAATTGTTACGCACAAAATAAAAAACGAAACCACTGATATAAGCAAGGACAAACCTGTAAAACATTGCGCTCAGACTCTTCTCCTGTAATGATTTCCATCTGATCCAGTTCATACTTGACTCTTGGTTTGGAAGTGTAGGCGGCAGCAGATTCAATGAGGCTGGTGCATGTTTTCCCACCATTTCCTACAGGAAAGAGAGGGGATACCGTTAGTTACAGCAGTGGATGAAATGATGGAAAACTTCTTGCAGGTGAATGGCATCCACTCGTATCCTAATTATAATCTAATCAAAGTCAATGGAATGCTACTGAAATGTTGGCATTTGCTTATACTTTACTCCTCTGACAACTACTTCTAATTTGCTCTGTCTTAAGAGAAACTGGACACAGTTAAAAACTCAACTTTAGAAACCTGCCTAGAGAACAGGTTAAAAATGAAAAGTTATCCTGTGCAGGTTCTGTCTACCAGAATGTTTTCTCATATTACCCTTCCATATATTGTCCAACCTTACTTACTTGGATAAGGCCAGCTCCTGTGAGATGTCACTGATCGGGAAGAGGTTGCTTCCCATTTTCCCTGGGCAGTACTGGTCTGGGAACGCAAAGGTCTTCTTGGGCTCTGGGAGTAGAACAGGAACATTAAAAATGTCCTACAGGCAATGCTACATCAAGTATCAATGTATTTTCTGAAGGCTTGGCTTGAGGCTATATATATGTTAAATTCACCATACTCCACTACATGGTGATGTTGTCAGTTACAGTCAGTGCTCAGTGATGTCCCTTGTGTTGAAGCGTGAATTATAAAAAATAATGTACCCAAGAGTTCCATGACATGTATAAAATCACTCAACTTGCAGCCTTCCTTATATTGTACAGTATGGCATCCGTTATCTGGAAACCCATTATCCAGAAATCTCCGAATTAAAGAAAGACCATCTCCCATAGACTCCATTATAATCAAATAATTCATATTTTAATAAAGTATTTATTTTTTTCCTTGTAGTAATAAAACAGTAGCTTGTACTTGATCCCAACTAAGATATAATTAATTCTTATTGGAAGCAAAACCAGCCTATTGGGTTTAGTTAATGTTTACATGATTTTCTTGTAGACTTAAGGTATGAAGATCCAAATTACAGAAAGATCCATTATATGGAAAACCCCAGGTCCTTAGCATTCTGGATAATAGATCCTATACCTGTACATAAAGGGCGCATCATTCCCTATATAAAAGAAAATGAATGCTAGGTATGCATGGAAATACTCCTCAGAATAAGCCAAAAACTGTCACTGGGACACTTTACTGCTAAATTTAGTACAGGTTTGGGACCATGTATACCGAATGCTTGGGACCTGGGGGTTTTCAGATAACGGATCTTTCTGTAATTTGGATCTTCATACCTTAACTCTACTTGAAAATCATGTAAACATTAAATAAAACCAATAGGCTGGTTTTGCCTCCAATAAGGATTAATTTTATCTCATGTTGGATCACGTACAAGGTATTTTTTTGTTATTACAGAGAAAAGGGAAATCATTAAAATTCAGATTATTTGGATAAAATGGAGTCTAAGGGCAGAGACACACGCTCAGATTCAGGGAGATTAGTCGCCCCGAAGAAGAGGGCAACTTCGGAAAACGAATCCCTCCGATTGCCATCCCGCTGGAGATTAACATTCTAGCCGGCAGGAGGCAGTTCAGGGAGATTAGTCGCCCAAAAGAAGAAGAGATTTTTTTGCTGGGCGACTAATTTCCCCGAATCTGAGCGTGTGTCTCTGCCCTAAGGAGACAAAAAGCTGGAGAGGTATCCTGAACTCCCAGGGACCCATCATCTATAACCTGTATGATCCTTACCATAACTCGCCTATCCATGTTTTCTCCAAAGACAAAACCAGAAGTATTTTTGTCTGCTCCAAATGCTTGAACAAATGGCTGTTTTCTACAAAGACAAACAAAGCAGTGGATTAGCCCATTGTGAAGGGCACCTTCCCTGCTGATATTGCTAAACTGCACCCCACATTTATTTATTTATTTATAGCAAGGGGCAGTCATCTAGCAGCAGGGCATTCTAGGCTGAACATTTTATGGTGATGACTATATACTAAGTGGCTTTCTCAACATGCTTACGCATCCTTCACTCTAAGATCTATTTATTTTACCTTTTTGTGTTGTGGTCCAAAATACAAGCAGGGGCGAACTTAATCTTGCTGTCGTTATCCAGGGCCAACTTGTTTTTGTCTTCAGGCGGCATCTGCAATTAATAAAAATTCAGTCATCCCCCAGCAGGGAGCGAAGTTTATGTAATTTGACAGTAGTCTTTGTGGGCTGGTTGGGCCCCTCACTAGAGCTGCTCTATTGTAAGCAGATGGAGACCTTCCCAGGGGCAGTGGTTTGATTTGCAAATAGACAACCTCTAAGGCTTAGTTCCCTATAGCAAATCTGTTGGACAGATGGGTCCTGTCTGAGAAATCCGAAGAAATATGATGGGGGCTGGATGGAGATGAGAAAAGTTGCAACTTTCACACATAGGGGCATATTTTTTACGATTGAAAGTGGAAATTTGGGGTAGTTTCAGCAAAAATGAAGATTCCCCCCTCAACATCGCCAATTTACTATAAGCAGAATACACCAATAGGAAGATCTATCATAGGTCGAATTTCGAATTTATGTGAATTTTTTTTTACCCTAATAAATGTGAATATACTCACAACTCGAACGGGATAAATAATATTCGATCAAATAGTCCCGATTTGAATCGAATGTCAGAAAGGCAATTAACATAGTCAAATGGTTCATCGGACGTCTGACATTAACTTGCAAATGAACTCGGCAGGTTTTAGGTGGCGAATATTCGAATTAGAACGGTTCCATGGTCGAGGTGTTATAAATCTCACATTTGAATTTACATTCAAATTGGGGGATTAAAATTCCAATGTGTGAATTTTGACACCAAAAATAAATTGGAAAGTTAGAATCTGCCCCCAAGTTTTGGAGAATTAACTTGACAGTGGTGTAAATTCTTTTTGCATAGGTGTAAATTCACCTCTCTTCTCCAGGTGAATTTTCTACAGTGAAAAATCTCCGATTCACTAAGATCACAAGAACATATTTTCACAAAGAGAAATGTCTCCCGGTTCAGGCCGGTGAAATACCATTATAAAGATAGAGCAGCCACTTTTAAATCATCATTATCAACATCACTCTTTCCATGCTAATTTTTATTCCCCCCCGAAAACTCTCTAGAGAAAATTCTCTACAGAATTTTACCCACTACTATTGTATGGGGAAAATATACTGGTGAATTTTCACAGAGAATTTACACAATTGAGGTGAACTTTGGTGAAGTTAGATGAAGAGAAAATTCACACTTTAGTAAATGTGCCCCATTGTGTCAAGTTAGAGTAAAGATGCACAACATGTGGCCCTCTAGATATTGCTTCACATTGTCCTCATAGTGGGAGTCCACCACCATGCGCACGATTTCTTGCACTATAATTCCCAGCATGCTAAGGGAAGACTAGATGAGGCTCATACTGTAGTTCAGCAGTCTAATGTATAACTTTATTTGTAATCTATATAGACAGCATCTCCTCTGCTAAAAGACAGGACCAATATTTGTCAATAAAGGGATATCAGATTTTTTAAATTTCTAACCAGGGCACCCCCAAGTAATTGTATTTACTTACCTGAAACCCTGGGTCGGTGCTCCTATCAGCAGAAAACTGCACTGGCCCGGGGTTATACCAGTGAGCACCATGGAGCGATCCTCTTCTGGCTTCTTCTTTCTTCAAATTTCCCAAGGCAGACGCATGCGCAGTAGAACAAAATAGCCGACTTTTTAGTTAAAGTTCGGCTTTTAGCTCTACTGCGCATGCACAGCCACAAGAACAAAGTAGAAGCCGGAAGAGGATCACTCCATGGTGCTCACTAAAAGAACCTGGCCGGTGCAGTTTTTTGCTGATAGGAGCAACGGCCCGGGGTTTCAGGTATGTAAATACAATCACTTGGGGTGCCTAACATTTGGCACCCCCAAATGGAAGAAGACTTTCCTTCTCCTTTAAAAAAAATATTTTTATCTGCGCTGCTGGGCCTGGATCCAGTCAAGATGGGTGCACGCTACCTGCGAGGAGAAAATTAGGCATCCAGACATGGCAAGGTGCCTGTGTGCGTGGCATGTGCCTGAGGTTCTAACATGCGTCGGGTTACAGTGATGCCACTGGCGTGTCTTACAAGAGCTTGGGTGCATTCCATTAATGCACCATGCCTTGTATGGCTGCCTAATCTTACCCCAGCAGGTACCAACAGTGCAACCGTTCCACCCGGACCCAAGTCCAGCAACACAGATAAAAATAAATATAAAAGAAAATACAAATAATAATTGAAAAAAGCTAGATCATGGCTCTGGCTAGATCTGTTTTTCCACATGCAGCCTGTGGAAAGTGTAGCCTAGGGGCCTTATATCTAGATATGCACAGAATCCACTATTTTGGATTCGGCCAAAACCCTGCATCCTTCCCGAAAGATTCAGCCGAATACCGAAACAAATCCAAATCCTAATTTACATATTCAAATTAAGGGTTGGAAGGGAAAAACATTTATTACTTGTTTTGTGACAAAAAGTCACGCAATTTCCCTCCCCGCCCTTAATTTTCATATGCAAATTAGGATTTGGATTCGGTTCGGCCAGGCAGAAGGAATCCTGCTGAAAAAAAGGTTGAATCCTGGCCGAATCCCGAACCAAATCCTACTTACATCTTATTAATCCACCATTATGTACAACTAACCCTCACTGCATCACAGCCATTGATGAGGCCCTGGGATATGGCTTCATACCTTTCTGTCCAGCTGACTCAGTGCTGATTCACATTCTGCATTCTGCCCTTCTTGGGATATTGTGATCTGTGGAGCCTGCAGGGTGGCTGGCTTAATAACCTTCCACGTCTGGGATTTCCCTGCAAATCAGAACAGCTCACATTACATTAGGTAATTGATTTAGGCAAAAGTATGCCCATGTTTCTGCATTTGTATATATATATATATATATGTTCTAGTATTCCTAGTAAATTCATATCAGATGTTCATACCTGGGCTGGTTGTAGTGATCACCGGGTGATCCTGTATCAAACTGGAAGGCGTAAACACATTTTTCCTTAGATCTGCATGAGAAATCAGAATGATTTTGAATAGAGTATATTGCCAGAAACTGGCATGACAGACAGTGTGCATAATACAGGTATGGGATCTGTTATCCGGAAACCCATTATCCAGAAAGTTCAGAATTACAGAATGGCCATCTCCAGTAGACTTAATTTTATCCAGTTAATCCAAATTTTTTTTCTCTGTAATAATAAAACAGGAGCTTGTACTTGACCCCAACTAAGATATAAATAATCCTTATTGGAAGCAAAACCAGCTTATAGTGTTTATTTAATGTTTAAGTGATTTTCTAGTAGACTTAAGGTATGAAGATCCAAATTACAAAAACATCCCTTATCCGGAAATCCCCAGGTCCAGAGCATTCTGGATAAGAGTTCCCATACCTGTACCTTCTGTATGTGTTATAATAAATCACTACCAGTGATTGGGCCGCCTGTTATCTTGAGATGAAGCCCTGCAGGTGGTAAATGATAAATGATCATATGGATCATCATGACTCATTAGCCGTTTGCTGGCACACACCACCGCTGTTATTCTAGGCAAAATGAATAATTATATATACGGAATCTTTGCTCTGAAGTAGCTGCCAGTGCTCGGAGCTAAAATTCAAAGCAAATTGGAGGGGGGCCAGAGGGGACGGCGTACACATGATTCTTGTAATGTGATCAGACATTAAAGTCTCAAGATCCAGTTGGCGCCCTTGGGAGTCCCAGATGTGTGTGTTTGTGTAAATATATGGTCATTTTACATTCTGCTTTCCAAAAACACACCCCACAGTGAAAAATTATAGTCTCCTGTTCACCCATACATTATGGCACCACTAGGGGCACTCCTGTCTGCATAACCATATGAGGGTAAAAGGGTGTCCTCCTTAGCTCATTACACTGTTACAGATATATGAATGTGTTACTCTATCAGTCGTTCAGCCATAGTTCAAAAACATCAAGCACAGCAATTAAAGGGGTTGTTCACCTTTGAATTAACTGTAATTCAGATGCAGATATTGATATTCTGCACCAATGGTTTTCATTCTTTTTATTTAGCAGCTCTCCAGTTCTCTCTACAATTTCAGCAAGCCAGAGCATTTTTGTTTGTAAGATGAAGACCCCAATTGATTCGTACGATCGGATCTTTGTCTATAGTTCATAAAACTAGTACTGAAGTGAATCAGAATGCAAATTAGGGGCAGGAAAGGAAAAACATTTTCTACTTCCTTAAAATGTTCCATGATTTCCCTTCCCGACCCTAATTTACATATGCAAATTAAGATTCAGATTCAGTTTGGCCAGGAAAACAGGATTCTGCCTTTTTTTTAGCAGGATTTGCCCAAATCCTGTTTTCTTGGCTGAATCCTGAACCGAATCCTGGATTCAGTGCATCCCTAACTAAAAGTTAATTTAAAGGTGAACAACCCCTTTATACTAGCAGCATCCTGGAGAGAACGTTTAGCTAAAGGGCTAAACCCTTGTCACCAAGCCACACTAACTCTATACAGTAACTTATACTCGCTATGCATTTACAGTACACCACAACCACAACATTACGCCACAGCATCAAATATAGTCATAAATATCATGACAAAGTCACCCAGGTGGCACTAGCCTTAATTCTGGAAATAATATTTGTTTCATACCTGGCGGGGACAGAGGGAAGGAGGAGAGGAAACTAAATGAAGACGAACGGACGCGTGTCGCTGAAACTCTATTGTCTGGAAAAAGAAAATAGTTAAATAACACAGTGCTTTATGGAAACAAACACTTCATCACTCTTAATAAATGTGTTAGTATTACTCCCTTCCCTTTAGACTGTATGCCTATGCATAGGGCCTTCCTCACCTTTTTGTACCTGTATTGATTGTGATGTTTGTTACTCCATATATTCTATATATGTAATTCATGTGGTGTAGTTGTATAATCACATTTACTTTACAGTGCTACGCAATATGTTGGCGCTATATAAATACATGTTAATAATGTTAATAATAAATAATAATATTGATGTATATTTGCTATGTGCACTATTATATTTCTTTGTAACATAGATCATGTTTATAGCATATTTCAAAAGATTCCAAGTAAATATACAATATGTATATGCTACCTTCCAGTCGTTTTCCATAAATAGCCACATTTTTCGCAAAGTTTTGCTGCGAAAATGACGCCCATAGACTCCAATGGGAGAAAATAAATGTCGCAGATTCACCCATCACTAATGTAAAGTGAATGAAAAAAGTGTTTTTTATGAATTACCTGAAAACAACTGAACTAAAAAATGTGTTGGAAGGTGGACACCCCCTTTAAACATATCACTCCTCGTGTGGCAAGCTTAAAGAACAAGGAAAAGAAACTTTTATGCATCCCCAGTGCCTAATCTCTTACCTTTTACCCTGGGCTGATAATTCTCTTCTGTGAAAAACTCACTAGATAAGGTTGTGTTTCACCAGGGCTGCCGCCATGTTCCCCTGCCAACTATGGCTTCCCCTGTGCCTAAATCAGATTTTCAGGCGGCGCATGAACCGTATAAAACTTTTACAGCCACTTTTGTGCATGTGTCAAGTTTAAAGTGGTGCAGGGAATTTTGGGATAGGTAGGGGACATAGTGGCTGCCCATTCTGCTGAATACTACCCCAAGCTGGTGTGTTTTTCACAGAAGAATAGTGCCAGCCAGAGTTTAGTCATACTTCTGTAACCTTATCTTTTTATGTCCAATGCATTGATGCCCACTTGATTGTAATATTTTTACTGACTCTGCAGTAGTGTTTTTGTATTGTTGCCTGGGGCTCTGGAAAATCACTCATGTTTGAAAATCCTGTCGCATATTGATGTGGTCCTCTCCTGAAGGGCATGCATAGGCCCTTGTTGTGATACAAATTTTGCCCCATGGGTCAAACAATAGGATTAGTCCAAATGGAGCCAACACTTGTGCAATCACTTATATCAGTAAATCAGACTCAGTATTTGTTTCAGCCCATATTAAAACCTAAGGGCAGAGACACACACTCAGATTCGGGAGATTAGTCGACATTAGAGCGACACATGTCCTCTTCTTCGGGGCGACAAATCTCCCCAAACTGCTTCCCGCCAGCTAGAATGTAAATCGACGGCGGGATGGCAATCAACGTGCTATGTATTCCGAAGTTGCCTTACAAGGAAACTTCAGGCGACTTCAGAAAATGAAGCGCTTAGAGTGCCATCCCGCCGGCAATATAGATTCTAGCTGGCGGGAGGCAATTCGGGGAGATTAGTCCTGAAGAAGAGGAGATTTATCGCCGGGCAACTACATCTCCCTGAATCTGAGCGTGTGTCTCTGCCCTAATGTCCTACCTGTCCTTAGTAGCATCAGAACAGTAAGAAAGAAATAGCCTTACCTGCGTGGGGTTGGGAGGTGGTGGGTCTGTAAGTGAATGAAGAGGCACGCTCTCTCTTGTCAGGATACACACGAAGGCCTACAGGAAACACACACTGAGCATCTGGAATGAAACAAACCATCCTTAATATTAGAAGATGAAGCAAAAAAGTTACACTGTTGGGGGTGCACAAGTCTGACATCACTGGCATAAAGGGAAGGAGGCGAAATAAATATCTTCTCCCACGTGCGTCTTCTTCCTGCTCTGACCGGCGTCTTCTGGCGCATGTGCAGTAGGAACAGTTACCGGTACAGCTCTACTGCGCATGCGCCGAATGTCACGAAGTGAAATCGGAAAACTTCGTGACATTCGGCGCATGCGCAGTAGAGCTGTACCGGTAACTGTTCCTACTGCGCATGCGCCAGAAGACGCCGGTCAGAGCAGGAAGAAGACGCGCGTGGGAGAAGATGGCGACTGTGAACTCCGTGGACAGGACCTGCGCAGAGGGGTGAGTAACAAGTTAGGGGCATTTGCCCAGGGGGACAGGTAGGCCAGGGGGGAGGAGGGAGGGGGGGCAACACAGGGGAGGGGGAGAGGGGTTTTGCGCCCTGGGGGTTTCCTTCTCCTTTAACAGCACATACAATATGGCTATTGTATACTGTTTAATATACATATGACTGACGGCCCTCAAGATGCTGGTTTCCTCTAATGTTTAACAAGTGTTACTGCATATTGCAGCCCTATCAGGCGAGCTCCAGGCTGTTTTGCCGCCTGAGGCAGCGTTTGAAATGCCGTCCCCCCTGCCCGTCATGCTTACCTTAAAATTGACGACGAAGGTCTGGGGGGAGCACTTCGATTCCGCAGAGCGAAATTGCACTCTCTACGCTAGAAAAGCAGAATTTCCGGTTTAAAAACCGGAAATTCGGCTCTTAAAGTTACAAGGAGAGGCTTTTTGCCACCCCTTGTAACTTCTAGGGAGATGCCGCCTGAGGCAAGGTACTCACCTTGCCTCATGGCAGAAACACCCGAGCCCTATGAAACTAAACTTCTGCATAGGCCGCAACACAGGTTAATAACTTAAAGGGGTTGTTCACCTCCCAACACTCCCAGTTTAGAATCTGCACCTGAATTACTGAGCTGCCAGACTGAAACACCAGAGACAGGATTATTCAATTTTAGCTTAGATTATGGAAAAATGGCAAAAATAAAAAATGGAAAGTAATTGAAAAAAGTCTTTGTTTCTGGTGAACAATCTGAAAACAACTGAACTAAAAAAAGTATTTGGAAGGTGAACAACCCCTTTAAAAACAGCCAGTGGATGTAACCTTAATGAATACACAGATGTTTCTACAAGATTTAAATGCACTTACTTTGCTGAGGATTCAAGGTAAGGTCTGTTGCTGGTCTCTGTAGGTAAACACAGAAAACTACTGTTAACACATTAAAAATTACCTTGTAGTTAATATAAAATGACATCTTTTCATCATTATGGTCAATTCTTTAGCTGGCCATAGATGCAGACATAATATAGTACAAAACAAATTTTTGTACGATATTTGGTGCGTGTATGGTGGGAGACAAGGCGAGTGATATTCATAGAAGACTCGGATATTTGTCGGCTTGTCGATTGGCTGGCAGGAAAATTTTGATCGGGCACCTGTGAAGGCACCCAAACATCGACCATTGTTAGTGCTGAATCAGGTAAAATTCTATTGTTTCTTCCTGTATATCTGACGATTCAGCTCTACACGTGTGTGTTGTAATGAACAATCTTTTTTGAAAAGATCTTTTCCAGGAGAGATCATATTTGTAACGTCTATGGCCACCTTTAGATACAGTATACAGGTTCTATTTGCAGGTTATAATCAACCTCATGTAATAAGTAAATACCTTGATCGGTCTCTCCGTGTCAAGAAGGAACACTGGCTGAGCAAGCAATAGTCTCTCTGCAAAACAAAAGGCCACTGTTACTTGGAAGCAATTACAGTATATAATTCATTATCACTTTAATCCAATAATAATATTAGTTACACTAAAATTCAAATCATAAACTGGTGACACGTGCTCCTAAAGGGTGGTGGAACACGCTGCTACTTCGGGAGATTAGTCGCCCAGTGTCAAATAGCCTCTTCTTCAGGCGACTAATCTCCCGCATTGGCTTTCCGAAGTCGCCAGAAGTTTCCTCGTGAGGCAGGAAGAAGAGGTGATTTGTCGCTGGGCGAATAATCTCCCAGAGTAGCCACGTCTGGCACCACCCAAAAAGGCATATTGTCAACCAGTAGTAGCAAGGGTACTAGTCCTTGGAAATACAGGTATGGGAGCAGTTATCCAGAATGCTCGGGACCTGGGGGGTTTCCTGATAAGGGGAATTTCTGTAATTTTCTTAAGTCTACTAAAAATGTAACTAAACCTTAAATACACCCAATGGGATAGTTTTTCCTCCAATAAGGATTAATTATATCTTAGTTTGGATCAAGTAAAGGAACTTTTCTATTATTACAGGGGAAAAGGAAATAATGACAAGAATGTTGAACTATTTGATTTAAATGGAGTCTATGGGAGATGACCTTCCCGTAATTCAGAGCTTTCTGGAAAACTGGTTTCTGGATAACGGATTTTATGCCTGTATTAGTTGGACATGAAATGTCATTGGTTATTTTAATGCAAAATCTATGTATAGGTATGTATTATATTATTATTTTTTTATCGCTTCTTGAGAGCGAAGCACTGTACAACAGAACAAAAAATTAGTAGAACAAACATGGGGTCATTACAGTAATAAATAGAAATAAGTACAAAATACAATACAAATTAATACAAAGTATAGTTACAATAAAGATTAAGAGCTTAGTGTCAAGGAGACAAATGAATGGGGGTTCCTTCACCGTAGAGCTTGCAATCTAAATGCAAAGTTTGGAATATAGAAAATGAAACCAGTATGCAATATAAAGTAATGATACTGGGAGGAACAAACCCCACACTGAACTCCTGAGGTTTGGAAAAGAACACACCAGTAGTCAAGGGCAAAGATGGCCAATTCTAATCCATTAATGACAGGGGGGGGGGGTGTTAGGCATTCCTCTTCAGTGTTCAGCAGGGTAAAGTTTAGGACTTTAATTTTATGCTACTGCATATGAATGCTACCAGGATATCACAAAGGATCTCTGGGACATTGGGAAATGATGGCGGCGCAGCAAGAATAATTCCCCGGGACAGTGGATATTGAGCACCAGCCTGGGGTCTAAGGTTAGCGATAATATTTACTGGGGAGTTACTAACACATTGGTTCCCCTCTCTAGTGAATATCATTTTACATGTCCTTGAAGGGGTTGATCACCTTGAAATTAACTTTTAGTATGATGTAGAGTGATATTCTGAGACAATTTGCAATGGTTTTAATTTTTTAAAATTTGTGGCTTTTGAGTTATTTAGCTTTTTATTCAGCAGCTCTCCAGTTTGCGATTTCAGCCATTTGGTTGCTAGGGTCCAAATTACCTAAACAACCATGCACTATTTGAATAAGAGACTGAAATATGAATAGGAGAGGTCTGACTAGAAAAATGAGTAATAAAAAGTAGCAATAATAAAATGTGTAGCCTTACAGAGCGTTTGTTTTTTTAGATGGGGTCAGACTAGGGTTGCCACCTTTCAATAAAATGTGCACCGGCTGGTGCTGAGGGCGGTAAAAAGAGGTGGGACGTGATGTCAAAGTGGCGGGGAGGGACTGCAAAGTGGGCGGAGTTGTGGTGTGCAATTGGACGTGACGTCAAAGGGGGCAGGGCAAGACGTCAAAGGGGCGATGTGCTATTGGCCAGGCGCCGAAGAAAAGGTAGATTTTGTGCAGATTGGGGCAGGCCAAGGGCTTTAGTTAGGGATATTACAAATTTACTGGCAGCTACATTGTAATACCGGCCCTGGCCTTGGTGGGTGTTTTATCGGCTAGGTGGCAACCCTAGGTCAGACAGAGTCAGATAAAAAAACATGAAATAATGACAGCCAATTAAAAAGTTGCATACAATTGGACATTCTATAGCATAATAAATGTTAACTATCCCTGTAATGTAACAGTTGCTAAATATGAAGGGGCTGTTAGTAGCCCTCAAAAATAGATGTTCCCTTAAGAAGTCTAAACTGCAGATATATGAGTTAGATCAAGTTCTGTAGGCGGAGCTATTTTATCTCTGTACCACACACTTCCTGCTCACACCAGGAAGTACCACTGTGAGGCCATTGTGTAAACAGCTCATAGGGCAGGAAACTGTTACAACATAACTGCTTGCACCGATTACACACAACATAAAACATTTTATCACCAGGCCCTGGTCCAAGGAACCTTATGTTTATATTCAGAATAAGTGCCTTTATATATTAGTGTATTGTGTACTTTTTAGCTTTCCTAGAATCTGTGACACTATTCTGTGCCATTTACAGTCATGCACACTTGTGGAAATTACAATTTACTGTTTTAAATACAAGGCACCAAATCCACTATTTTGCATACGACTGAACCCCCAGATCCGTCGCGAAAGATTTGACCGAATACCGAACCGAATCCTAATTTGCATATGCAAATTAGGGGTGGGAAGAGGAAAACATTTTTTTACTTCCTTGTTTTGTGACAAAAAGTCACGTGATTTCCCTCCCGCCCTTAATTTGCATATGCAAATTAGGATCCGGTTCGGCCGGGCAGAAGGATTTGCCTCTACAACTATGAACCTTCATAAGGAATACACAGTGCAACTGTAGACATAACTGCTATGAACATTCATATGGAATACACAGTGCAACTGCACATATAACTGCTATGAACATCCATATGGAATACACAGTACAACTGCACATATAACTGCTATGAACATCCAACTACACATATAACTGCTATGAACATCCATATGGAATACACAGTGCAACTGCACATATAACTGCTCTGAACATCCATATGGAATACACAGTACAACTGCACATATAACTGCTATGAACATCCAACTACACATATAACTGCTATGAACATCCATATGGAATACACAGTACAACTGCACATATAACTGCTATGAACATCCAACTACACATATAACTGCTATGAACATCCATATGGAATACACAGTGCAGCTGCACATATAACTGCTATGAACATCCATATGGAATACACAGTGCAACTGCACATATAACTGCTATGAACATCCATATGGAATACACAGTGCAACTGCACATATAACTGCTATGAACATCCATATGGAATACACAGTGCAACTGCACATATAAACTGCTATGAACATCCATATGGAATACACAGTGCAACTGCACATATAAACTGCTATGAACATCCATATGGAATACACAGTGCAACTGCACATATAACTGCTATGAACATCCATATGGAATACACAGTACAACTGCACATATAACTGCTATGAACTTCCATATGAAATACATAGTGCAACTGCACATATAACTGCTATGAACATCCATATGGAATACACAGTGCAACTGCACATATAAACTGCTATGAACATTCATATGGAATACACAGTGCAACTGCACATATAACTGCTATGAACATTCATATGGAATACACAGTGCAACTGCACATATAACTGCTATGAACATCCATATGGAATACACAGTACAACTGCACATATAACTGCTATGAACTTCCATATGAAATACATAGTGCAACTGCACATATAACTGCTATGAACATCCATATGGAATACACAGTACAACTGCACATATAACTGCTATGAACATCCAACTACACATATAACTGCTATGAACATCCATATGGAATACACAGTGCAACTGCACATATAACTGCTATGAACATCCATATGGAATACACAGTACAACTGCACATATAACTGCTATGAACATCCAACTACACATATAACTGCTATGAACATCCATATGGAATACACAGTGCAACTGCACATATAAATGCTCTGAACATCCATATGGAATACACAGTGCAGCTGCACATATAACTGCTATGAACATCCATATGGAATACACAGTACAACTGCACATATAACTGCTATGAACATCCAACTACACATATAACTGCTATGAACATCCATATGGAATACACAGTGCAACTGCACATATAACTGCTCTGAACATCCATATGGAATACACAGTGCAGCTGCACATATAACTGCTATGAACATCCATATGGAATACACAGTGCAACTGCACATATAACTGCTATGAACATCCATATGAAATACACAGTACAACTGCACATATAACTGCTATGAACATCCATATGGAATACACAGTACAACTGCACATATAACTGCTATGAACATCCAACTACACATATAACTGCTATGAACATCCATATGGAATACACAGTACAACTGCACATATAACTGCTATGAACTTCCATATGAAATACATAGTGCAACTGCACATATAACTGCTATGAACATCCATATGGAATACACAGTACAACTGCACATATAAACTGCTATGAACATCCATATGGAATACACAGTGCAACTGCACATATAACTGCTATGAACATCCATATGGAATACACAGTACAACTGCACATATAACTGCTATGAACTTCCATATGAAATACATAGTGCAACTGCACATATAACTGCTATGAACATCCATATGGAATACACAGTGCAACTGCACATATAAACTGCTATGAACATTCATATGGAATACACAGTGCAACTGCACATATAACTGCTATGAACATTCATATGGAATACACAGTGCAACTGCACATATAACTGCTATGAACATCCATATGGAATACACAGTACAACTGCACATATAACTGCTATGAACTTCCATATGAAATACATAGTGCAACTGCACATATAACTGCTATGAACATCCATATGGAATACACAGTACAACTGCACATATAACTGCTATGAACATCCAACTACACATATAACTGCTATGAACATCCATATGGAATACACAGTGCAACTGCACATATAACTGCTATGAACATCCATATGGAATACACAGTACAACTGCACATATAACTGCTATGAACATCCAACTACACATATAACTGCTATGAACATCCATATGGAATACACAGTGCAACTGCACATATAACTGCTCTGAACATCCATATGGAATACACAGTGCAGCTGCACATATAACTGCTATGAACATCCATATGGAATACACAGTGCAACTGCACATATAAATGCTCTGAACATCCATATGGAATACACAGTGCAGCTGCACATATAACTGCTATGAACATCCATATGGAATACACAGTGCAACTGCACATATAAATGCTCTGAACATCCATATGGAATACACAGTGCAGCTGCACATATAACTGCTATGAACATCCATATGGAATACACAGTACAACTGCACATATAACTGCTATGAACATCCAACTACACATATAACTGCTATGAACATCCATATGGAATACACAGTGCAACTGCACATATAACTGCTCTGAACATCCATATGGAATACACAGTGCAGCTGCACATATAACTGCTATGAACATCCATATGGAATACACAGTGCAACTGCACATATAACTGCTATGAACATCCATATGAAATACACAGTACAACTGCACATATAACTGCTATGAACATCCATATGGAATACACAGTACAACTGCACATATAACTGCTATGAACATCCAACTACACATATAACTGCTATGAACATCCATATGGAATACACAGTACAACTGCACATATAACTGCTATGAACTTCCATATGAAATACATAGTGCAACTGCACATATAACTGCTATGAACATCCATATGGAATACACAGTACAACTGCACATATAAACTGCTATGAACATCCATATGGAATACACAGTGCAACTGCACATATAACTGCTATGAACATCCATATGGAATACACAGTACAACTGCACATATAACTGCTATGAACTTCCATATGAAATACATAGTGCAACTGCACATATAACTGCTATGAACATCCATATGGAATACACAGTGCAACTGCACATATAAACTGCTATGAACATTCATATGGAATACACAGTGCAACTGCACATATAACTGCTATGAACATTCATATGGAATACACAGTGCAACTGCACATATAACTGCTATGAACATCCATATGGAATACACAGTACAACTGCACATATAACTGCTATGAACTTCCATATGAAATACATAGTGCAACTGCACATATAACTGCTATGAACATCCATATGGAATACACAGTACAACTGCACATATAACTGCTATGAACATCCAACTACACATATAACTGCTATGAACATCCATATGGAATACACAGTGCAACTGCACATATAACTGCTCTGAACATCCATATGGAATACACAGTACAACTGCACATATAACTGCTATGAACATCCAACTACACATATAACTGCTATGAACATCCATATGGAATACACAGTGCAACTGCACATATAACTGCTCTGAACATCCATATGGAATACACAGTGCAACTGCACATATAACTGCTATGAACATCCATATGAAATACACAGTACAACTGCACATATAACTGCTATGAACATCCAACTACACATATAACTGCTATGAACATCCATATGGAATACACAGTACAACTGCACATATAACTGCTATGAACATTCATATGGAATACACAGTACAACTGCACATATAACTGCTATGAACATCCATATGGAATACACAGTGCAACTGCACATATAACTGCTATGAACATCCATATGGAATACAAAGTACAACTGCACATATAACTGCTATGAACTTCCATATGAAATACACAGTGCAACTGCAGGTATAACTTCTATGAATGCCCAAATGGAATACTATGGCTGGGGCTTTGCCCAGTAGAGTGGAATGTACAGTAAAGCTGCAGCTTTGTAACTGCTTTGCCCGGCAGAATAAAAGGTACAGTGAAACTCTGGCTCAATAACAAAAATACAGTACACAAGGGTTAATCGGTACCCTGTCTGACATGCAAACTTATATTCTGTTTGACAACCACTCACTCCAGCCTTTACACATTACATTTTTGACTAACTAATATTAGAAACATTTTTTTTTGCACGGGCTTTCTATTTACCAAGTTTTTATTTTTACATTGAACTATTCCTTTAAGGGTAAGGTTTTCTTCTACTTTTTTCTTTTAAATATTTTCATCCATTATAAACGCATCGTTTACGCTGCAAATTCAACCATACTGATGTGGACTTGCTAATTGACAATGAACTGCAGAGAAGCTCAAACAGACCCTCTAATTGTCAGTGAAATGTTGGAATACTTGCTGGGATTTACCAAGCAGTACTATTAGAATGACCGGTCTGTAATGCAATTCAGGAGAATACTTGTGTGTTATTCAGGAGAAATGTCACAAAGTGTGTTTTATTCTGTATTCAGAGCTGGTCCGGATAATATCCCTTTAACAAATGTTTTGTACAGTACAAGCCAATAAATTCACTACACTGACTGACTTTCCCTTTATCACTGGTTAATCCGGTACAGAGCCAGAGAGAGGAGGAACAGGAGGACTGGGCGGATACAGTAAACACATACTGGATCAGACTAGGCTGCGCCGGTTCTCTGCTCTTGGTTGAAGCAATAACAAGATCAGGAGCAGCAAAGAGCTCGGACTTTTACAGTAGGATCTTCAGTAGCAACAATACCACTACTGACTATAGGCTCTGCCAACCTGTGTTTGTCTTCTAACCTGTATTTTACATTTACTTTACATTATAATATATATATATATATATATATATATATATATATATATATATATACACACATACACACACACACACACACACACATACACATACACACACACACACACCACTGTGGGATGCTCATAGATTCTTGCTGCATTTTATATAGACATCAACCCTATCAACTTTATTTTATGTAATGAGCCGAATAAATTATAAGGGATAATATACCCCCTACTGTAACTGATAAGGATATTATAAGTCACTGAGGGGTTCTGTGACCATATAAAGGCACAAGGCTGCAGGCTGAGTTATACAGGGAACTCTGAGTATCAATCATGTATTATAAGGGATAATGTACCCCCTACTGTAAATGATAAGGATATTAGAAGTCACTGAGGGGTTCTATGACCATATAAAGACACAAGGCTGCAGGCATGATATAACTCAAGAGGGATATAACTCAAAAAATATGGATTTGTATTTCTTATTTAATCAGAAGCAACGGCACAATTTTTAAACTGCCAGAGTACACCAGAGTATTTTACATATACAGTAAGCAAATATCTCTAATATAGAATCCATGCCGGATGTTGGCAAAACTCTTGCAGCTGTTCCATTGCCCAAAGGCAGGTATGGATTCACTATGCTTTAGTCAAGAATGATGAACAGATTCTTTTTATAACATGCCTACATGTCTTATCATTAGCTGAATAGGCCTTGATAGTTCTTGGCCGTTTCACTAGTCCTGTGACATTGCTAAGTGCCAATTATAACTGCTGACATTATTAAAGGCAACTCCACCTAAAAACTGTTTTTTACATAACAGGAAAAACTTTCCAATATACATCCATCACACATTCTATGTAAATGGAAATGAAAGCTGTGTCTGTTTATAACCTCTAACTTCTGAAAAAATGTAGCAGAAGCCAACAAACCTGATACATTGTTTCAAGAGTCAGACCCAAACAACAGAAAGGGACGGATACTGTTCTCAATAACAATTACAAATTTTATTTGGAAGAAAACATTTTTGGAAATTCCTATTTTAGGCATTTTTTTAAAATAAGAATACATTTTACATTTCATTTGTAAGTTTTTTTTTAGCAAGTACTACTGCATGTCTTAGCTTTCGTTTTTTTAGCAAGTACTACCCATGTCTTCTGCTTTTGTTCTGTGATGGCCATTTGTACGAACCAGGCATGCTGGCATAGAACTGGGAACACCTACTGGTCAAAGACTGGTACTAGATATTCCAATATAAAGAAAATACATGCTATTGCCAAGTAGGGCTTCTTTTTTCTTTTCCCTCTTTCCTTCCGTCTTTATAAGCTTCCTTGCTTTATTTCTTTCTTTCTTTCTTTCCTGCCTTTTCTTTTTTCCTTCTTTCTTTCCTGCCTTTTCTTTTTTCCTTCTTTCTTTCCTGCCTTTTCTTTTTTCCTTCTTTCTTTCCTGCCTTTTCTTTTTTCCTTCTTTCTTTCCTGCCTTTTCTTTTTTCCTTCTTTCTTTCCTGCCTTTTCTTTTTCCTTCTTTCTTTCCTGCCTTTTCTTTTTTCCTTCTTTCTTTCCTGCCTTTTCTTTTTTCCTTCTTTCTTTCCTGCCTTTTCTTTTTCCTTCTTTCTTTCCTGCCTTTTCTTTTTTCCTTCTTTCTTTCCTGCCTTTTCTTTTTTCCTTCTTTCTTTCCTGCCTTTTCTTTTTCCTTCTTTCTTTCCTGCCTTTTCTTTTTTCCTTCTTTCTTTCCTGCCTTTTCTTTTTTCCTTCTTTCTTTCCTGCCTTTTCTTTTTTCCTTCTTTCTTTCCTGCCTTTTCTTTTTTCCTTCTTTCTTTCCTGCCTTTTCTTTTTTCCTTCTTTCTTTCCTGCCTTTTCTTTTTTCCTTCTTTCTTTCCTGCCTTTTCTTTTTCCTTCTTTCTTTCCTGCCTTTTCTTTTTTCCTTCTTTCTTTCCTGCCTTTTCTCTTTTCCTTCCTTCTTTGTTTCTCTTTACCTTCCTTCTTTGTTTCTCTTTTCCTTTCTCTCTTTCTCTCTCTTTATCTTTCTTTCTTTCTTTCTTTCTTTCTTTCTTTCTTTCTTTCTTTCTTTCTTTCTTTCTTTCTTTCTTTCTTTCTTTCTTTTTCTTTCTTGCAACCATCTCTCTTACATGTGAATACCACTAGATCATCTAGTCTAGATCATCACTAGATTATCATGAAAGTAACAAGCACATCATGCAAATGCATTTTACATTTATGTATTTCAGCAAATTACATGCCAAATTAAATGGCAATATGTCAGGATGTCATATTTATTCTCAGTTCTGCAAAACATATGATTTTGAAGGAAATGTAAACCCTCAAAACAAATTCATGCCCAAATTGCTCAGAGCATGTCTTATGCAATAGCTCATTTACATTAACAATTTTTTTTTCTAGTTCTCAAGATTTTGGCAGTTTTTACACTGCTAATATAGTTTATTTGAAACAGCACAACCTATTGTTTATTACAGCCTACTATACACAGGGTTTACATAACATTATTTCAAGGCTTTACATTTGCTTTAAAATCTAAGGGCCAAGCAATATGGCAGATCTCATTCATGGCTATTCTGTAGGTACCGTGTGCTTACAATAATATGTGCCCTTGTATAAAGCCCTGGGTTTCTTACTGTTTATTTCTAGGAACCCATATTAAAGCTGACCATACACAGACAGATATCTGTTCAAGGCTCCCATAAGACAAAGCCAGTCTCTATTATGAATTGATTGTTGGCCCGGGTGCCAAATGATTGGATCAGCCCAATTTGGTTCTGTACTTAGATAGCCAAATCAGGCAAAGGTCTGCTGAGCTCACCTAATGAGTGGCCAGCCAAGTCTGGTGGTTTGCTTAATGATCCAATAATTCGTTTCGGATTAATTATGCACCATATTTTAATTACTATTGTAGTACAAATTAAATTGTATTAATAGATGATCATGAAAACCCACTCTAAGGGCTGTCACACACATTTACAAATTGATGCCGAGTGTGAAAAATTGCATATATTGCATTTATATGCATTTTTTAAATGCAGTTAAGTGCATTTTTGGCAATTCCTAATACAATTCTATTGGCTTCTAAACGCGCAGCAAACGCTAGACAAAAGCAGAATGCTGCATGTGCATAAACTAAACATGTCAACAGATCCCAATGATCTTAATGATGATTAATGTAACTTTCCAGATGTTGTTATCGCAGATGATCTAAAGACAATAACAAGGGAGGGGCAGGTGGACTGAATGCTTGGTGGAAAAACACATGTTCTAGCGGTCAAAACCACATGTTCTCTAAGTAGATTGAGCTAAAAGCTGCCATGCTGGGGGGTATTGGGACCCAAGAGCCATGTGCTGTCCAGCTCAGAACATACAGTGCATGATCTCATTACCTCTAGTGCTGCTGGTTAAGCCTTAAAGTGAAAGATAATGCAATCTAAGCATCTCTGCAATGGTTGGGTTGTTTTAATCATTTGCCTTATTTCTGCCTCTCTGCAACAGGAAATGTAAAATATTGTTTGGTCACTTCTAAATGCAAATTACACTGCATTGTTGTGAAAAGTCAGCATGAGTCTGAATATTGCACTTTGCACACCTTTTAATTGTTTCAAGCTCATGCCTCCCTCAGTTCCCAGCAGCCAATGAAATAGCTTATACAGCATTCTTCTAAAAAAAAAAAAACAAACTAACCTTTGTATAGCCCTTTCTGCAGAGAAATCTAGTGTATTTACTGGCGCTACACTGCAGGGATAGAAAGAAAGCCTGGTGGGTTAGTGATCATGCAGTTAAAGCGCTGTCACCCAGCCAAGATGAAGCAGCCAGAACATACTTTTGGGATGAAAGCTTCAAACCATGTCAGTATTTGTTTAAAGGCAGCTTTGTAGTAGGTAAACTTCAAATATATACACTTTATACACTCCAGAACTACAACTCTCATCTTGTTTACAAAGTTGCACCACCTGGGACAAGCAGGAAGGCCATCAGAACTCATGGGGCCACATATTCCTCAGTTAGCAGGTTCCTCCATTCAGTCCTCAAGTTATTAGCCCACCAGTCACTTGGGCCCAGAAAACCGTGAAAACACAAGTGGACAACTAACTAAACTGCAAGCCAAGCCCCTGTTAAGCCAAAAGTAGGTCATTCTAATTTGGATGGCGCTTTTCGATTCAAAACCAGCCGCCCGTGTCTGAAACCTGGACAGATCTCAATGCTAGGCCATCCAATCCCTCTAAAGGTCCCCACATACGCAAAGATTTTTCTTTAGTGAACGAGCGTTTTTAGCAAAATCCGACCAATCCATCAAATTATGGTGAAGTTAGTGGGAATCGAACGATCGTGCATCTTACGATTTTTCGTCCGACATCTGTCAGAAAATTGATCGGCCAGGTTAAAAAAATTTTTATCAGTCCCAGTACAATCTGTCTATGTCTGCAGGGCCAAGCAAGCGGCTCCCCTCAGTTTTCCTGGCAATATCGCCTGAATGGCCTTTTTCGTTGATGGACAAATCGTACATTTAAACGATCGTTTTGAGATAATCGTGGTCTCAAGATAATGAAAAGATCTTATAAAGATCTTTACATCTATGGCCAGCTTTACTGATGCACCCAATTGTCGTCCTTGTATAGCATAACTGCATCCCCCAACTTCGAGGCCACTGATGGACATCTTTGAAGGGCCTCCATAAACCCTACTGCAGAATTTGATAGTTGCCACTGGAGCTACCCTTACTTGGTCAAATCAGGCCCAGATCTCCTACCAGCTTAAATTTCCAACAGTGTCTGCAAAACTGATCTGCATCCGATCTGATTTGGTATCATTGCTCTTCAGCTACAGCTCAATTACATATTCAGCAGCACTTTACAGATATTATACATCATGTGAACCAGTCTCTCCCCAAAGCACAAGAGGATCCATCAGAAAACCAAATAACCACCTGTATGTTGATGGAATGTGGGATGAGTACCCCAGTACCAGGACCCAACTCACATAGACAGTGGAAGAACATACAAACCCCCTGCAGCGCTGCAAGGAAGCAACGATAGCCATATTTATAATATTCACAGAATACTTGCAAAAAATGGGTGGCAGAAGTTCTATGAATATAAGTGGTTCCTCTCGACTACTGTCATGTTGTAGCACCTTGTACAAGTGAGTGGTGGCATTTGTTTCTGGATATTGTTTCTAGATATTGTGTACACCGCTTGGCACAGAGCAGAGAGGGCTAATCCAACAGAACATTCTGTCCCTTCAGTTACCCAAGGGAGCCCCTCTCTGTGCCTTATTATATCCTCCTATCTGAAAGCACAAGGATTTGTCGAAAGGCCCATTAGTATGATGCCATGCATAGAAGCCATAGCACAAAAAAAAATTTACATCATTTACAGAATAATTTTTATTTCCTGTAAGAGATGACTCAAGATGCCTCCCCTAGTGTGCCAAAACCCTAACACAGTACTCAAATTCCACTGTGTTTCAACAAACAAATCAACCAATCAGACTTTTGCTTTTATTAATTTCATTGCATTTGTGTGATCAAAGCTAATGGCTATTAGCCATTTCACCTGACTGCCCATAGGCAGTTCTCTTATAATGACACCAGAAGAACAAGATGGCAGCGACTGCCCAGTAAGAAAATATCAGTATTAACCATTATGGCTAAATGTCCACAGGCTTTACTTCACCTTTACACCAACCATTATACCATATAATTGCATTGAAAATTCCATACAGTAGGGCCAAATGAAATACAGATATGGGACCTGTCATCCAGAATCCTCGGGACCTGAGGCTTTTCGGATAAGGGATCTTTCTGTAATTTGGAACTTCATATCTTAAGTTTGCTAAAAATCATTTAAACATTAAATAAACCCAATAGGATTGTTTCCCCACCAATTAATTATATCTTAGTAGGGATCAGTACAGATATGGAACCTGTTATCCAAAATGCTTGGGACCTAGGGTTTTCTGGATAAGGGATATGTCCGTAATTTGGTTCTCCATACCTTAAGTCTACTAGAATATCATGTAAACATTAAATAAACCCAATAGGCTGGTTTTGCTTCCAATAAGGATTAATATCTTAGTTGGGATCAAGTACAAGCTACTGTTTTATTATTACACAGAAAAAGGAAATCATTTATAAAAATTTGGATTTCAGTAATTCGGAACTTTCTGGATAACGGGTTTTCTGGATAACGGATTCCATACCTGTACATGATCCCGTTTTATTATTACAGAGACATATAGGTTTTAAACTTTTGAATTATTTATTTATAATGCAGTCTATGGGAGATGACTTTAATCAGGGTCAGACTGGGGGGCTCAGTGCCCACCAGGGCTGCCACATCAGGGCCTCTGCAACCCCCAAGGGCCCCCTCCCCAGTTGCAGGCCCCTCTCTGCCCCACTCGTGGTGAATACCTACGTCTGGCTCGTTTGTGGGAGGGACACGTGGGTGGATCAGATGGGGCAAGAGGGCAGAACGGGTGGGGCAAGAGGTGGGGCAAAATGCAGAGCGGACGGGGAGCCAGGCAACCAGGTGGAGGTCAGAGGTGGAGGAGGTCACACTATGTGGAACAGGTCCGCCCACAAAAAAGCCTGACAAACGGTCACACATGTGGAACATGGGGGCTGGGGCCCATCGGGTTTTTTCCTGGCATCCCGCAGCCCAGTCCATCACTGACGCTCATATAATTCAGAGCTTTCAGGTTTCCAGATAATGGATCCTATACCTGTTTGACATGAAATTGTCTATGTCCACCCATTAGCCCCAAACACACATCACTGCCTGGGATTATCAGTACTAAACACTCAGCCTTTGAGAGCCCAGCACCCACGTGTGAGCACCCAGCAGCACCCTGTGTTATCTCTTGGTGTAATTAAATGGCGTTAAGCAACACTCAGTGCTGTGGAATCCTGAATGTCAGATTAGAAACTAGTTTTGAGTGGCTAGGACAGGATCACGTCTGCACTCGCTTTGTACAACAATACACATTCAGTGCCATGAATACAAACCTCCCACAAAGCAGGTGAGTGTTTGCACAGGGCAATTCCGACTCACCACGACCTGTAAAGTATCACAAACAGGATATAGCGGGTGCCTATAACACTAAAGAGATGCCATCAGCCTGCATAGAATATGTGTTTGATTGAATCAGCCGTGTGTGTGTTATTAATGCCATGTTATCAGCGGCAAGCAATTCAAATCAATGGGAAATACCAGATTAGAGAGGAGATTAGCCTTAAATAGGGCTTCGGCCACATTGAAATGTTCGGGCTCATGTCACACAGGGCACAGCGCCAGTGTTTTTCAGCCAGGTGGAGAAGTGCCCAAACCTAAAAACCTTAAGAAACTTTAATTGAATACATTAATACACTAATAGTGCCAAGCGGATTTCAGCCAGAAAACACAAATAAAAAACATTTAAACTAATGAGAGTCTTTCTGGAGGCACGTCAGCTCTCACACAAATTCGGCCGTCACCCACAGCGGGGACCCAGTCTCTTGATTTCTTTGGCTTGCACCTAAATTTACATTTACAGAGACAGTTTGCAATTGCAGCAATCTGGTTGCTATGTTGCAAATGACCCTAGCAACCATGCTTTGGAGCCACCTCTGAGGGATACGTGCAAGGCAGGATTCATGCCCTACTCCGCTAATCGAAAACCCCACACAGAGACTAGATCCAGTTTCCAGTAACCTAAGACCGCATTCTGCTGGAACAAGGGGGTTATTTATAGGTGAAGTAAAAAAAAAGAACTTCATAAACACAAAAGCCTCACTTAATGGGGTTGTTCACCTTTGAGTTAACTTTTAATATGATGCAGAGAGTGATATTCTGAGACTATTTGCAATTGGTTTTCATGTTATATTATTTGTGGTTTCTGAGTTATTTAGCTTTATATTCTGCAGCTCTACATTCTGCCAATCTGGTTAATAGGGTCCAAATTACCCTAGCAACCATGCATTGAATAAGAGACTGGAATATGAATAGGAGAGGCCTGAATAGAAAGATGAGTAATACAAAGTAGCAATAAGAACACATTAGTAGCCTTACAGAGCATTTGTTTTTTTTTGAATGGGGTCACTGACCCACATTTAAAAGCTGGAAAGAGTCAGAAGAAGAAGGCAAATAATTCAAAAACTATACAAAATAAAAAATGAAGGCCAATTGAAAAGATGCTTAGAATTAGCCATAGGCCAGTGACATGTCTGTGCCAAACCACAAGCTCACTTTAAGATAAATATCTCAACATGCAAGCTATTCAAGCACGCCGTGAGAACTGAGCATTTTAAAGAGCTGCGCTACTTGTTCTGGTAGAACATGTCATTGTAGAGTGATTTACAATGCGGTTCGCACTGACTCATGAAATGAGATTCTGACTCAGCTTTGATGTTCCCATTCAGGAGTTTCGTTTCCCAGTTCTAAACCTGCCTGTTATTCCCTACAAGTCTATAACAAGGGACAGGGCCACACACAGGATTGTTGTGCATTTGTACAAACACAAACCAGCTCATTTACTAAGGCAAGGTGTTGTGCAACACACAAACTGGTGTCCATGCTATTCACAAAGGAACTTGCAGCATTACACGCTCCTCTGTATTTACCCCTTCAAATAATCTCAGTTTGTGTCTGCTTTGCTGAATAAAGTGCAAGGAGCACAGTACAGGGTGCCAGAAATCCACGGAATTAACTCCTGACAAGGTTTTACCCCCAGGACTCCAGTAAACCTTAAAGATAAGTGAATATAAAATGAATGAGGGTGCTATTCTAAGCACTTTTATAATGTACATTTATTATTATTTTTTTTTAATCCCCAAGATATTAAAGGATACATGTACTGTTAACATGAATGTATTTTGTTACAACAGCGCCACCTGCTGGTCATTTTCCCACCAGTCTGACCACCAAGTAGTCAAGGAAGTTGTCAGGAGAAAGAAAGAGGCTGCTCTGATGTTCTTCTGCTTAGGAAATAAATTAGAAACCTTTCTCAAATCTTTCCTAAGCAGAAGAACATCAGAGCAGCCTCTTTCTTTCTCCTGACAACTTCCTTGACTATTTGGTGGTCAGACTGGTGGGAAAATGACCAGCAGGTGGCGCTGTTGTAGCAAAATTCATCCATTTTAACAGTACGTGTATCCTTTAATATATTATCAGTGCAACCTTTGAGTTAACTTTTAGTATGATGTAGAGAGTGGTATTCTGAGACAATTTGCACTTGGTTTTCATTTTTTATTATTTATAGTTTTTGAGAAATTTAGCTTTTTTATCCAGTGGCTCTTCAGTTTGCAACTTCAGCAATCTGGTTGCTAGGGTACAAATTACTCTAGCAACCATGCATTGATTTAAATACGAGACGAGGAATATGAATAGGAGAGGGATAAAGAGTAATAAAGAGAAGCAGTAACAATAAATTTGTTACATACTAAAAGTTAACTTAAAGTGGGATCTCCTCCCAAAACTGTATTTTGCATATTGTAAGAAAATCAGAGACACAGGCAGGAAGTGATGTTACACAAGCCAATATGGCAGCTGCTATCCTAAACAAACACAGAACACATCAAGAGCTGTTTACTCAAGTATGGTAAAGCATTCTGCAGAATAAATATAGTGTTATAGCTTGCACTATTGTGGCTAATCTACTGGCAAAACTGCTCCAGTAGCTTTCCTTCTCCTTTAAAGGGGTTGTTCATTTTTGTGTTAAAATCTAGTATGGTGTAGAGAGTGTTATTTTAAGACAATTTGCAATTGGTTTTAATTTTGTATTAATTGTGCTTCTTAAGATATTTAGCTTTGTATTCAACTGCTCTCCAGTTCGCAATTTCAGTAATCTGGTTGCTTAGGTCCAAAATACCCTAGCAACCATACAGTGATTTGAATAAGAGACTGGAATATGAAGAGGAGAGGCCTGAAAAGAAAGATGAGTGAAAAAAAAGTAGCAATGACAATAAAATTGTAGCCTTAAGGTCCTCATAGACACAAAGATTTTTCTTTGGTGACCGACTTTTAGCGAAATCCGACCAATCCGTCAAATTATAGTGAAGTTAGTGGGAATCGAAAGACGCCAGCGCAGTCGCACTTGAGGCGCTTTGATTTTCAAAGTCGCCTGAAGTTGCCTCACAAGGAAACTTCGGGCGTCTCAGGAAATTGAAGTGCCGCGAGTGCATTAGCGCAGGTGATTTTTCATTTTAGCAGGTGGAAGGCAAGGGGAAGGCAGTTTGGGGAATCTCCCCAAAACTGCCCGTGTGCCCCTGCCCTTACAGAGCATTTGTTTTTATATGGGGTCAGTGACCCTCATTTGAAAGCTGTGAACAGTCAGTTGAAAGAGGCAAATAATTAAAAAGCAGAAAAATGAAGACCTATTGAAAAGTTGCATAGAATTGGCCATTCTGTAACATACTAAAAGTTACCTTAAAGGTGAACCACCTCTTTAAAAAAAATGGAAATATTAAATTAATCTACCTATTGCAAAATTGCTTATAATGACTGTCAATAACAGTTCTTGGTGGACATCTGCATTAAGAAAAAAAATATTTGAAGTGACACCAGGCCTTAAATGGGATTACATGTACACCAGGACATAAAGGGGATCAAAACCCAAAAAATTAATTGATGTAAAGTTAAGGTGGCCATACGCAGGCCAATAAAAGGTGTTAAAAAACCTTACTGCCCACGTTGGCAGCTTACCAGCTGATAGTCTAGAGAGACTGATATCTGGTCAAAAATTAGGCACATATCTATCAGGCAGGCTTGATTTTCCTGTTGGATCATGAAGCGCATCTATGCACCCTCAGATCCAATGGCCTCATAGTGGTAATTCATTGGCCCAAGGGCCAAAATATTGTGATGTCATCAGTTATAAACAGTGAGTAGTGATGTCATTTTTGTCACATGACTCACTAAAAATAAAGTACCCCTTGTTGGAAAATATGAGGATATTAGAAGTCATCTCGGCGTTCCATGACCTGTATAAAAGGACTCTGCTTTCGGCCTCGTGCTTTTATATGGTCATGAATCACCTCGGTGACTTATAATATCTTTATATTTTACAATAGGGGTACTTTATTCACTATATAAACAGCACTTAGTGATGTCACCAGTTATAACCGGTGCTTATTGATGCCATCAGTTATAGTTAGTGCTTAGAAGACACCAATAAGTTCTATGGCCATAGAAAGACCCAAGACATATATCCAAGTATATGGTCCTGGAACTTTCTGGGTGATAATATCCTTATAATACACAAGAGGCATGAATATCTTCTAAATTGTATCCTTATAAACGGTGCTTAGTGATGTCATCTGTTATATCGAAGCTTAGTGATGCCATTTCTGTCACATGACTCACTGAAAATTGTGTATTATAATAAAGTACCCCCTGTTGCAAAATATGAAGATATTGGAAGTCACCTTGGAGCCTTTGGTCATAGAACTCCTTGGTAACTTATAATATCCTTATATTTTACAAAAGGGGGTACTTTATTCACAATATATTTTTACAACAGGGGGCACATTATTCCCTATATAAACCACATATAAAGTGGATATCTGTTTTGCGTGTGTGAACCTATTATGCATTTGTGTGTACAGGGTCGGACTGGGCCAGCGGGAAACCTGAAAAGAACTCGGTGGGCCCCGGCCATTGTGGGCCCCCGCCCAGGCCCATATTTGTGAAAATCTCCCGCGTGTCTCCATGAAGTGGGCGGGGACAGGATATAGCGGGGAAGGGGAGGAGAAGGGGCTGGGAGGAGAAGGAGACGGGAAGGGGAGGAGAAGGGACAAGATGGAGAAAGGAAGGGAAGGAGAAGGGAAGGGGAGGAGAAGGAAAGGGGAGGAGAAGGAAAGGGGACGAGATGGAGACAGGGAAGGGGAGGAGAAGGAAATGGGGGAAGAGAAGCGGACAAGGGGCGGGTGGAACCGGCCTAGGGTGCCTGGATAGTAAATCCGACCCTGACCCGCTGGCCCAGATCCGCTCCCACCTGCCTGACGATTTCTCCCTGCCCTGACCAATAGAAGAAAATAAGCAGGGGGGGGGCCTGAAGTTGGCGGGGGGGTAGCCCCAGTGGGCCCGGACCCCCCCCTAGTCCGACACTGTGTGTGTGGCACAATAGGCATTGAGTGGAAGGGTTTTCTGGTCCTTAGTGACCTGCAACTAGAGCCTGTCTGCTTGGACTGGGAGCCACCGGTTGCTGATCCAGTAAGAATGTCATGTGACACGACCAGTAATAGTCTGTAGGTATTCCTCACTAACTAGATACATTACATAGTGATACATCATTAGCCGTCATCCTTCCTATCTCATTGCATTGGCAGACCTGACTGGTTGCAGGAATTCTAATGGGAGCCTGTCACTTCCTCAACAAATTGATTGGGGTGCCTGCACCTTCCCTAGAAAAAATATAGCGGCTTTCCCATCTCTGTTATGTTTCTTCCCTATGCAGGCCGACTGTAAACCCATTTCTGTCCTCTGGTTCTGACTACTGAAACAAAGCAGCGGAAGATGGCTCCTGCTACTTTGTTGCAGGAGTCAGAACAAGTAGTGGAAACAATATATATTCTGCCTTATAACCAGTGACAATTTTTAATGTTAATTATATTAATATTTATTGGACATTTGCTTAGAATGACATTTTCTTTCATTGGGTGGAGAATAGATTCCCTTTAAAATACAGACCACACTCCAAGCCCTTCCCTTTTTGGACTAATAAAAACAGCAGCCTTTTGACTGTCTTTGCATGGTGAGAGTTATAATTCAACAAGCGCTGGAAGCTCCAGGCTGGGCAGCTGATTTAAAGGAACAGTAACACCAAAATTAAAGTGTTTGAAAGTAATGAAAATATTATGAAGTGTTGCCCTGCACTGGTAAAACTGATGTGTTTGCTTCAGAAACACTAGTATAATTCATATAAACAAGCTGCTGTGTAGCCATGGGGGCCCGCTTATCACTAATCAATGGGATAATCTTCTGTTTGTGATTGGCGCACGCCGACTGTCCTGCACAAGAACTCTTGGTAAGGAGGTGGGTTGTGGTGAAGTACTTAGGGCAGAACCGGACATAAATACAGATTTCTCTGCTCATATAAACAGTAAAGATCATTTACAGAGCAGTACCCCACAGCGGCCAATCAGATATTTGCACTCAACAATCTATTGCTGGTAGAATAATAAATGCTGATCCCTGATGGGTCGATATGGATTTCAGCACTGGGGCAAAATTGATGGGTGCTCACTCAAAACTGATGGGCTCTCACATCAAACATACTCATACCAAATGATACAGGAGGTAAAGAGGGCATTTCCCAGCAGAGCTTACAATCTACATCGACTGGTTATTATAAAGACAAAAATTCCAGCCACTGCTGAACTACAAATCCCACCATCCACTGCAACAGCTGGAGTCTCCTAGGTTCCCCTCTGTCATACTTTCTGCTTGTTTTTAACCACTCACCTTTGGGGCTCTCTTCCAAGAGGCAACTGGGGGCCAGATCGCTCCCCTTGTCAGAGGCTGCAATACACATGGTGGGTGCCTGGGATCCCCCCACTTTCTCTTGGTACGCGCTGCCTCTGCACAAAGGCTCTATCTCTGGGTAGAAACCATTCACTTTGAGAATAGGAGCCTGCTGGTTTCTCATACCGACAAGTTCAGCTTGTGAGGTTGGAAGTCCGAAGTCTCTAGTAGTAGTAGTAGTAGTAGTAGCAGCAGCAGCAGCAGCAGCAGCGACAACAACAGGACTGTACAGGAACAAAGCGCCCCTGTCCTGTGAATCATTCCCTGGCAAAACTTACAGCAGGTCCCCTCAACGTAACCCCCTCAGGACGGACTTTCAATGAGACGCGAGCTCGGGGTTGCTAAAGAGTGTGTGTGCGTGACATCTGACTTGCGAAATACACCGGGGCTTGCCTGGGGCGGGGCTTGCTTGGGGGCGGGGTTATGCAGATAAATAGGGAGTCTCTTTATCTCTGCACGGAGATCGGCTAGGGGCGTTGCTATAAAGATCAAAAGGTTGCCTCGATTTTTGTCCGGAGAAAGGCCGGGGGCGGAGTTATGCAGATGAGATGGTTGTGTCAATAGGAGTTGATTGACAGGCGGGGGATCCTCTCACTGGGCTACGGAGCTGCGCTTCTCATGTTACTCTCTGCTGCGTCACGGAGCGTAGTTTTAGATTAGATTTCACATCTTACTAGTATTAACCTTATATTTATTATGAAGTCCTGTTGTATAAACCTTTATTCTCACAGTTAACTTAAACGGGTGGTTCAGCTTTAAGGTAACTTTGAATATGTTGTAGAACGGCCAATTCTAAGCAATTTTTCAATTTTGTTTCATGATTTATTTTTTATCATTTTATAATTATTTGCCTTTCTATTCATACTCTTTGCAGCGTCGCTGACCCCTTCTAAAAGCAAATGCTCAAATGTAATATTATTGCTAATTTAAATTACTCATCAGGCCTCTCCTGTTCATATTCCTGTCTCTTAATTATATCCATTCATGGTTGCTAGGGGAATTTGTCCCCTAGCTACCAGATTAGTTAAAATACTAATTAAAGAGCTGCTGAATCAAAAGCTAAATAACTCAAAAACCACAAATAATAAAAAATGGAAACCAATTGCAAATTGATTATCAGAATATCCCTCTCTTTATCATACTAAAAGTTATCTCAAAGGTGAACAACCCCTTTAAGTGAACTTTTTGTATGTTATAGAATGGATAATTCTCAGCAACTTTTCAATTGGTCTTAATTTTTTTTATTTTTAATGTTTTTTTTTTTTTTTAAATGATTGGCCTTCTTCTCGGGGTGTTTACCAAAGAGCGATGGGAGAGGGAGCCTGTGATCAGGTCCCGATTTCTGGAGAGGCCACCAAGGCCCGGGTCTAGGGCGGCAGGATTTTAGGGGGTGACATGCTGCCCAAACACACCCTGCTGAAAAAGGCTGAATCCCAAACCGAATCCTGGATTCGCTGCATCCCTATTCTGAACCAATGTGGGTGTGGTTGGGCACCATGCCGCCCCTAAAATCCTGCCGCCCTAGGCTCGGGCCTTGGTAGCCTCTCCATAAATCCGGGCCTTCATGCGCAGGAGATATGATAATTTCTTTAATTTTCCATGCACCAATCCCCATTGCTCTGGTCCAGATGAAAATTTGAGCAAATAAAATGGAGGGGACAGGGGTGACGAATGAAGGTGGGTGTAACTACAGAGGAAGGGGGCCCCAGGAAGCCCTAATTCATATACTATTTCAATGAATATTGGTAAAAAGGGTCAACATCTAGACATTGTGGGGGCCTGAAAAATTATTTGCTGTGGGGCCCATTAATTTCTAGTTACTCCACTGGGCCGGACTAGGGGTAAGTGACAAAAGAGGTATGTGCCAGTGCCCCTCACTGTTGCACCCTAGGTACAAGCTTCTTCTGCCTACCCCTAGCTACAGTCCTGATACAGTGTAATATATACTTAGCTTCTCTTTCATAACTACAATTTCCTGCCCTTTTTTTACTCCTATGTATTCTAATCCCCCCAAATCCCCATTATTGGCCAACAGGGAAGGGCAAAAACAAAGATAAGAAAAACATTTTCTGTAATTTTCAGCTACATGCAGAATTCTACGGGCATAGAGCTACAGGTATTCAGAGAGGCCACTTTATCCTAAATGCTTATCATTTTGACACCTGAAGAAGGTTAATGTCTCTGTGAAGGAACTTGTTTTCAAACTTTGGGAAACCTGAAGTTTTTGTGTAGTTTAAAGGGATACTGTCATGGGAAAAAAAAAGTTTTTTTGTTTCAAAACACATCAGTTAATAGTGCTGCTCCAGCAAAATTCATGGGGCTAGACATATATTGTCAGTTTCCCAGCTGCCCCCAGTCACATGACTTAAGCTCCCCATAGACGCGACGATTCTTCTTGCCGAACGACCGATTTTAGGGAAGTCCGACCAATCCTTCGAAATTATAGTGCGGTTAGTGGGATTCAAACGATCGTACATCTTACGATTTTTCGGCCGACATCTGTCAGGAAATTGATCAGCCAGGTTTAAAAATCTTTGTCGGCCCCACTGCAATCTATTTATGTTTGCAGGGCCAAGCAGGCAGCTCCCCTTTTTTTTCCTGGCAAATTGGTCTTTTTAGTTGATGGTCAATTCGTACGATCGTACGATTGTTCTGAGATAATCGTGGTCTCACGATGAGGATCTGATCTTATAAAAATCTATGGCCAGCTTTAAACTTAAGTCACTCTTTACTGCTGTACTGCAAGTTGGAGTGATATCACCCCCTCCCTCCACCCCAGCAGCCTAACAAAAGAACAATGAGAAGGTAACCAGATAGCAGCTCTCTAAAACAAGATAACAGCTCCCTGGTAGATCTAAGAACAGCACTCAATAGTAAAATCCAGGTCCAACTGCAATACATTCAGTTCAGTAGGAGAAACAACAGCCTGCCAGAAAGCCAGGGCCGGAACTAGGGGTAGGCAGAGTAGGCACGTGCCTAGGGCGCAAAGCTTGGGGGGTGCCCTGCACGTACCTTTAAGTGCTGCCTACCCCTGTCCAGTCTGCCGTTCTGTTCCGTGTACGCATGCGTGCATGCGTCTGACATCAGGGTTGCGTGTGTCCTGTTCTAGGGGTGGTGTGCGCTGTGAGACTGCTTCCAGCGCGCATGTGTGTGCTTAAGTATGCACGCGCACAGTGAAGGGGTGACGCAGCTGATCACTTGCCTGGGGCGCCCGGCCCATCTGGCCCGGCCCTGCAGAAAGAAGCTCCATCCTAAAGTGCTGGCTGTTTCTGAAAGCACATGACCAGGCAAAATGACCTGAGATGGAGCCTACACATCAATATTACAACTTTTATATTGTATTTATATGAAATTACATTTTATATGGTAGAGTGAACTATTTGCAGTGTAAACAGTATAATTTAGAAATAAAAACGACATCAGAAAAACAGACAGAATCCCTTTAACAACATCTGTAAGCCTATGGTTTTACTATCCCTATTCTAATTAATTGCCAGTGGCAGTCCTCACAATGGCCATATATGGGAAGATTTAAGCTGCCAATTCGGCCCCATTAGACAGAGCCCTTGTATGAAGCCCTCTTGCCCGTCCGACCAATATCTGGCTGAGAGTCACCCTGATATCAATCAGGCAGGTTTAAAAATCCTGTTAAGCCTAATATGCTGCATTACCGTTGCTGCTATCTGACTGGATAATCCACTTCAAGGTGGGCATATCGGGGAAAGATGTGCTCATTTTGGTGACCTACGATGAGTGGATCTCCTTTAAAGAAGAAGTAAAGGTAAAATCACGGGGGGGGGGAGTATCAAAAGTTTACCTGATGTCCAGGGACAAGGCCGTATTTATGTATATGCAGCTTTTGGGGGGGGGGTGTCCCTCAGGTGCCTATATGTTTGACAATTTTTTTTCAAAATGAAATTTTAAAAAACCCTTTCAGTAGAGACTTAATGCTGAATTTGCTAACTCCGTGCGGGGCAATGACGTTTTGGGGCAAGCCGATGACGGGCGGGGGTGGAGCAGTGACAGCTCTTCAAAAAAAAAACTGCTGGTGGCAACCCTACGCTGAAATCCGGCTGGAGGGTTGATGGGTACAATGCTCAGTTCGGAGCATTGGAAGTGATGTAATGCACACTGTGTGTGATGTCATTATGCATGTTGGGGGTGCTCTATAGTCAAATGGTACCGCACATAAATACTTCCCTGACTTGGGGCAAGTGATCCTGTTAGCAAAACACTGCCCTGACCTGGGGCAGCAAGCACCATGGAGTGATACTCTTCTCTGTTTTTATTTCTCAAACCCTGGGGCCTATGCATGTGCAGCAAAGTGAAAAGCCAGCTTTTTTATTAAAAGAAGAAGCAGAGAAGAGGATCACTCTGATTGCTGAGAAGAATCCTGGGCTGGTGCCGTTATCTGCTAAACAGAGCACTGGCCCAGGGTATCAGGTAAGTAAATACAATCACTGGTCGTGCCTAACATTTGGCACCCCCCCCCAGTGATTTCATCTTTCCTTCTCCTTTAAGGCTGACCTTCAAAGGGTGGGGCTTGTCTTTATTCATGATTAATTGACATAATTTGACACATACAAATGATTTGTCAGAAGATAAATTTATTAAGAATTTTCTAAGTTAGTCTTGAATTTCAAAACTGAAAGCAGCACCTCTCTGTGCCTTTCTGAATTGCAAGTTTCTTTTAAACAGCCACTATATTTACAAATAACTTAATTTGTAATTAGTGTATGTTAGAGGCTTACATTTCCAATTTCTTTCTCTGAACAAAATGTTATTTTTTGGTTTATATCCCCTTTGCGGTATAAAAAAATATCTTTGACATTGCTGTAAAAATGTTGCTGTATTAAAAGATTGTGATTGAAAACTTCCCTGTCTGTAAACATGTTATATAAACAAGTTGGTTTCTGTTCATTCCAGGATGCCTTGCATTCCTCTGAGAATGAGTTGTGAATTGTTTCGGCTATTCTACTTTATCTGATGTTTTCCTATTTGATCAGCAAACAAAGTGATACTGTACTACCCTCTCTCTCTAGGGCCCCACGAGTGACCAGCGGTGTACTGACACAACGCCAGCCCCCACCCTTGCCAAAAAATCTTTGGAGAGTCCCGGCGCACGTTGAAACCTTCCATTGTGTGTGTTTGCCGCCTGCACAATTCTTATTTAGTATCATGGCTATAAAGAAAGTTGACCCTATGGGCCAGACCACCTGTTCCTCAGGCCTCCGGCAATCATGGTGTCTGTTTCCTCTGTAGTTACTCTACCCGTGGGCCCAGCCTGTTAACGAAGTTGCCAAAGTGAAGCTGCTGAAGTGAGCTGAAGCTAATTTGCCAAAGGGAGCTGAAGTCGCCAAAAGGAGCTGAAGCTGCCAAAGGGAACCAAAGAAGAAGCCATCGAAGGGAGCCGAAGCCACAGATGTGAATGAAGAAGCTGCTGTCCTAACCCTAACCCTGACCACCCAATATATGGCGATATATATAAGAGTATATATAAGAGTAGAAGACCGTTGCACCAATGGCATAACTAGATGTTACTGGGCCCCACAGCAAATTAATTTTAGGACCCCCAACATAGCTAAAGGTTTTTCTGTTTTACCAATATATATTGAAATTGCTCATTAATTAGGGCCTCATGGGGCCCCATATACTGCCTGGGCTCCCCTGTAGCCACAGAGTCTGCTTCCTCTGTAGTTACGTTGTAGGGAACCGAAGAAGAAACCATTGAAGGGAGCTGAAATCACAGAGGCAAATGGAGAAGCTGCTGTTGCCAAGGAGTAAGAAGACCACCCACCAGACTTTAAAGGTAAGTTCCACTCAACACCAATGGTCTTTTTTTAAAACCCATGTCCACCAATGTTTGTTTTCTTAACTTGGGGGGACCAGGCCACGAATTTTTTTTTTACTTTTATGGGGGACTCTGGCCACCAATGTTTTTTTTTTTTAAATTTGAGTGGACCTGGCCATCAATTTTTTCTTTAATTTTATGGGGGGCCCTGGCCACCAATGTTTTTTTTAACTTGTTTGGGGGGGGCCCTGGCTGCAGATTTATTTTTAAATTATAGGAGGGACCCTGACCACCAAATATATGTATGGCGATTTATATAAGAGTAGTAGACCGTTGCACCAGTGGCATAACTAGATGTTACCGAGCCCCACAGCAAATTCATTTTAGGACCCCTGACATATCCAAAGGTTGTCCTGTTTTACCAATATATATTGAAATTGCTCATTAATTAGGGCCTCATGGGGCCCCCTATACCTCCTTGGCCCCCTGCAGCTGCAGGGTCTGCTTCCTCTGTAGTTGATGACATCATGAGTATATATATAAATTAGATAGAGTACACATGAGCAGACTTGGTTTCACCCTATAATTCCATTACTACATTAACAACAAATTCAGTATCTTTCTTGTATTTACAGCCGGCGAAAGAAATGCCCCAACTCACCCTTAGCTACTTCCAGTTGCCTAGAATGGAAACTGCCTGACACTGCTAGTACAGACAAGCACAGGTGTTTATTGGCCTAAAAAATCTGTTTAATGCCCTGAATGTCATTAGCCTCTGGGGCTAAGTAAATAAAGCTAAAATATTTAAAAACTATAAATAGCCTATGTGACAGAAAACAAATATAAAATGCAGTTTTATTTAGAAAAAAACAATGTGTCTTATTGGGCTAACCATGGAGGAAAAGTAACACATATGTAGAAAGCAAGGGTGGATAACATATCCTCAAGGGCATCAAACAGGTTTGTTAAGCTAATCATGTATATTAATTAGAAGAGTCCCTAATATCTCACCTGTGAGCAGAGCCGAGTGACAGAACTGGGAAGAACTAGAACCAGGAGGATTCTGCTGGTTTCATTGCTGAAGAATCTCTAAAGGTCTGGGAAAAACAATCTCTGCCGTAGGATAGGTGAGTTCAACTTTATCTGGAAAGTGTTCCGTGATGTGCGGCTACAAAAATGAGCAAAACATGCCCAGCATGAATGCTCAAGGGGGCCCCTGCCATAAATTCTAAAATTCACCTCCCTCCCCGCAGCACTTGATAGTTCCTTTTCATTGAAAAAACGACTTGTTTCCCAGCTTTAGGGCAGTGATCCCCAACCAGTGATTCATGAGCAACATGTACCTCACCAACCCCTTGGATGTTGCACCCAGTGATCTCAAAGCAGGTGCTTATTTTTGAATTCCAGGTTTGGAAGTTTTGGTGTATAAAAACTGTTGTACTGCCAAACAGAACCTCCTGTAGACTGCCAGTCCACATAAGGCTATCAAATAGCCAATAACAGCCCTTATTTGGCACCCCAGTGAACTTTTTCATGCATGTGTTTCTCCCCAACACTTTTTTAATTTCAATAAGGCTCACGGTACAACAATTTTGGGATTCTAGACAATTCAGATGTAAAAATAGTTGGGACAACACAAGCATAAAAAATGTTACTGATTGGCATAAAATAAGTGCTGTGATTGGCTGTTGGCAGCCCCTATGTGAACTGGCAGCCTACAGGAGGCTCATAAACCCAGTTTTAATGCAACCAAAACTTGCTTTGAGGCCACTAGGAGCAATATCCAAGGGGTTGGTGAGCATTATGTTACTCACAAGCCGCTGGTTGGGGATCACTAATTTAGAGAATATTCAGTAAATCCCAGAAAGCTAAGGGCAGATATTCAGTGCAGGACTAACAAGAGCATCAGGTAGTAATGATGAGTTTGAATACCATGCTTGGGAGCAAACCAAGTCAATATGCAACATATGGGTTTATATTCTATTTCCAGTGTGAGCTGAGGGCATAGTTTATAACTGTACAAAACATTCTGTATGAGCGGGAAATGCCATGTATAACACAGAACAGTAACCCAGCAGCCAACTAATTTCTAACTTGCAGGATACAGTCATTGTAATTTCACTGCACACTCTCCTCCTTTTGGTGTATCTGCAAGTGACATCTTGTCGGTATCTCTTGAGCTTAGGCAGTTTCATTGTAGGTCGTGTTGTTTTTCAGAATAGCAGGTCAAGTTCCGGGTGAGAGCAGTGAGAACTGGAGTAGATGGGTAGAGTGTAGAAGAACACACTTGGTGCTTTCCTGAACCAGTCTAGTGTTGGAGCAAACCAACCAGAACTGATCAAAAACCAGTTTAGCACATAGCTAGGCTCTTTATTATCATGGTTTATCCATGGAGTTGATAGCATATTATCTATACTTCAAAGAGTGCGAAAGAACCAGTGTTAGAATAAATAGAAGACTAGAGCCTAGGGCCATACAGGCATGGTTACTGGAACTGGAGTTCTGGAGAAAGAGCTACACCTTCCTTATTGTCCTTGTGAAGCTTCATTTTATAGTCTAAACACACAGAATAAAATACATTTAAAAGCTCCTTGTTTACTAACACACTGGTAGACTTAATAAGAAAATACACCCATTTGCACCTCTAGTGGTCTGAATAGATGGTGATTTTCAGTTCAGAAACATATGGCATAATTTACCTCCTGCTCCTAAATGTAAGGATATTAGATGTCAGGGAAGAGCTCCATTGCCATATAAAGGCACTAAGCTGTAGGCTGAGAACTTTTATAGATCCAGAAACTATGTAGGGCTCATTTAACAAAACAGCACTCTATGCAGTTGCAAAATTAGGATGCAAATTCCCATGTTTTTTACCTACAATTAAAACATTGTCCACCAGAATTGCACCATCATTGAGGGTGCCACTGCTGCTAAATAGCACATGGCTTAGATTGTAAGCTCTAGAGGGCTGGCTGCTTGTCTCTTTAACACTTAGCATTTAATCTTTACTGCAACTCTACTTATATATGTCTTTATTATTTTTCTGACCCCTGTATATTGTGCTGCTGTACAGTGCTGATTGCATGAGTAGCCCTATATAAATAAAAATATACATATATACATCCACAGCAGCACTAGGTCGCTATTCTCTAATGTGGATGCAAAATATCAAATGCTTTGTTAAATAACATAATTGTTGTGGTACACATTTTTCTTTTGTGTGAGAATGGTATCTCTTTTGGCATGCAAGATCACTAACGGCATTAGGGTATGATTGGCTGGAGGTAAGCCTGTCATTGGGGCAACCTTTAATGCAGGTGTTAATTGCAGGATTCTGTTGCATTTATTTACCCTGTATTGTGCAGATTTTGGATAATTGGATGGGATTGATCAGTGCTGGGTGAAGAAATGCACTGGCACTCATCAAAGGCGTTTGTATAGACACAAGTATCTTTATTAATAGCACTGGAATGTGCCCATATTTATGTCCAATTTACCACTTTTCACTTCATAAAGTGTGTGATCAGAGGAAAAAGTCTTGTTTGCAGAGCACCTGACCCAAACTCACCTCATCAAGAGCAACACCCAACCCTAACCCGACTCATTTGGATCAGCACCCAACCCTAATCTGACTCATCAAGACCAGCACCTGACCCTAACCCGACTCATCAAGACCAGCACCCGACCCTACCCCAACTCATCAAGACCAGCACCTGACCCTAACCCGACTCTTCAAGACCAGCACCTGACCCTAACCGACTCATCAAGACCAGCACCCGACCCTAACTCGACTCATCAAGACCAGCACCCGACCCTAACCCGACTCTTCAAGACCAGCACCGACCCTAACCCGACTCATCAAGACCAGTACCTGACCCTAACCCGACTCATCAAGACCCTCACCTGCAGGGCCGGATTTACATAGCATTCGCCCCTAGGCCCCCTGCCATTCGTCGCCCCTGTCCTCTCCCCTTAATAGGGATTGGTGCACTGGAAATTTAAAAAATGATTGTAACTCCAGCACATCCCCAGTGTTTTTGAAACAATGTGGGTGTGGTTGGGCAGCATGCCGCCCCCTAAAATACTGCCGCCCTAGGCCCAGCCTTAGTGGCCTTTCCACAAATCTGGACCTGCTCACCCGACCCGGCCCACGGTTCCACTTTTCCTTATGTACCTGCACTCAACCCACCCCCGTCTCAGACATAATGGAGTGGGCAATAATGTAGACGCAACTGGACATGGAAGTTGGGGCGCTGTTCTGTCTTCTCTTTGAACCTTCTTGGTGCTGTGTGGGGCTGCTCCCACTATTGTTATGCTTGTAATTGTGATGGCAACCCCTAATAAATGCTAATATGTAGAGGAAAAATGTTCTGTGCGCGCGCGCACACACACACACACACAACACACCAGTTGCAGTGGATCAAGCACTCCCACACTGAAAAGTAGTTACCAACCCAGGTGCTATGCTTTGCCAATTATTCAAAGTTCATCAAGAATCTGGATGCACCAGATTCTTGATGAACTATAAGTATAAGTATATATTGTGGTTCTAACTAAATGATTGGTCTTATTATACACTGTGTGGTTGTTCTTAACATCTATAAAAAATCGATACACACAGGGCACAAAGCTGGGTCATATTTAATCTCCCCTCTTTCTTTCTGATTAATGCTAAGCTCCTTGTAGGAATATATAACAGGAGATGGCTCTGCTGCCGGCTCCTCTCTTGCTCACATACCTAAATGATGTTATAGGCTATCTTTACATGAACCCCAGAGTAAATCCCAAGAGCCTAGTCTAGCAATACTTCTTCCATGCTGTGCCATTTGCATGTGTGCAGCTAATTTTAAATGGCCCACAAACCTATATTTAGAGAACTGCAGAACACAGCCAGTCCAGAATACACGGCTGTCCAACTCCATCCTACTGTTTAACTGACAGGCCACGGTTTCTGAATACTCAATATTTCTGCCTCTGGGATAAAAGAGCATTCGCATTGTAGCTCTAGGATCTCAAAATTCTTCTGGACTCACATAACAGCCATAGACTTTGGCTGTTGTTGGCATGCTGCAGATGATCTAAAGGATGGACATCTCAGATATATGTCAATAGATAATGTACCCCTTAGAGTAATTTATATTTTTCGGAGAAAAAACTCATGTTTGAACAAATAGAATTTGATTCGAGTTTTTGGGTCGTTTAAATTTGTCTGACTTTGAAGATCTTTGAGGATGTGGGCAGGCCAGGGGCAGAGCAAGAGGGTACATGTATGGGACCTGTTATCCAGAATGCTCAGGACCTGGGGTTTTCCAAACAATGGATCTTTACGTAATTTGGATCTTCATGCCTTAAGTTTACAAGAAAATCATGTAAACATTAAATTAACTCAATAGCTAGGGTTTGCGTCCAATATGGACTGATTATATCTTAGTTTGGATCAAGTACAAGCCACTACTTGTGGGACATTGTTAGCATTTAGAAATTGTTTTTATGGGCCCGTAAGGTGTTTAATCATGTGCTTGGAGGGTGCTGTTATCCACAGGGGGAGGAGAAAGTATATGGAGTTAAGGGTTTTAATACAACTTCAACTTTTCACATATGACTGATGAGCGATATCCCTGCAGTGAGCACCAACCATTTGGTTTTTTGTGTGCTACCACCATTAATGTAGATATGGTCTTAAAAGTTATTGTGGTAACATTGGTGTGGCTTAAAGTGAGTGTGGTTTAAAACAGGGAGTGGTCAACACTGACTTTACTGACCATTATTGGCCCTCCACCATGTAGGTCAGAAAATTCCGGTCCTCGGTACCACAGAAGTTGGACAGCGCTGGGCTAGGCCATTGGGTCCCCTGGAGACTATGTGCCTCAGGTGACTGCCTGGGTTGCCCTTATGCCCTTTTGGCTTCTGCTTCCTCCTGTCCATCCACAGAGATGCCAGACCAGATCATAAATGATCTCTGCCAGCCCCATCCCATGCTGCAGGTTAATGTGAAGAAGTGGCCCAGAAAGAACCTGCAACCCCTCCATGCACCACTGTACCATTGAATTCATATGCATGCAGTACAGCAGAATGCAGACACAGGATGAGGCCCAGAAAAAATATTGTTGCTGGAAACCTTATGTACATGTTTCAAAATACAACAGTAAATAATAAGCATATGTGGGTAAGTAGGTCTCCTAGGAAGAAAAAATGCTCTGTTTTATTGGCATGTTTGACATTGCTTAGATTTCTTGAAGAAGCTCATGAATCACTGTTAAAGGGATATTTACCATATCATACCAGATCTACACAATGCTTGTAAAAGTTAGCTCACTAACATAATTAAAGCCCAACAGGCTCAGGGGCAAAATTAAATAACATAATTCATTAAGAATCAATTAACCACATAATATAACCACACATCCTTTACGAAAACGTTTACTATAATATAGTTAGTGGTATCTATACCCATTTTCAAGTTTGTCCTTATAATCCCCACAGCTGCCCTTCTTGTCACAGTGGTCACACACCAATCGTTATGGCGGGGCACACCAGGATCTTTTCAGAAGAATCGCTTATTCGCAAGTTGTAAGTAAAAAAAACGTATCGGAATCTTACAACTTGCGAATAAGCGATTCTTCTAAAAAGATCCTGGAGTGCGTCGCCACAACGATTGGTGTGTGGTGAATACGTTCCTCTTAATGAAGAACTCAGATCGGCGGCACCTGGGTCACAACACCGACGGGGTAAGATCTTCAAGTATTAATATACACTCTAAATGTGTGGGGAGATTTAACCGTTCCAGAGCTGAAGCATTAGGTCCGGAGAAGGATGCACCTGGGTCACGGGATCTGAAAGGTGAGTGGGTCTAAGCATAGTAATAAGATACCGGGAGTCGACCTAGCAGATGTGGGATTTACAAGGGGACCCTGGGTGTAGCGCTGGATATATAGCCCAGTGGTCCCCAACCTTTTTTACTTGTGAGAGACATTTAGATGTAAAGAGAGCAACACAAGCATGAAAATGTTCCTTCATGGTACAAAACAAGTGCCGTGATTGGCTATTTGGTAGCCCTTATGTGAACTGACATGTTTGGCAGTACACCTGGTTAGTTTTTATTCAACCAAAACTTGCCTGGAATTCAAAAATAAGCATCTGCTTTGAGGCCACTGGGAGCAAAATCCAAGGTGTTGGGGAGTAACATGTTACTCACAAGCTACTGGTTGAGGCCTGGACTGGCAGTCTGTGGGTGCTGGCAAATGCCAGAGGGGCTGCTATAAGGTACCATAGAAAGTCAGTATTTAGTGGGCTGTTTGGGCCTCTGTGTTGGCTGATTGTGCCTCTCTGTACCTGAAATGCTATTTTAATTCTCAGTCCGGACCTGGGGATCACCTCTTTAGCTTCACATTGTAGCTCAGCCCCATGTAGTCCAGAAAAAATTTGTTTAGTGGGAGCACTTACCGGACACTGAATTCAAACGTGCTACACAGCCAGCCGCAATCCCATGCGGTCAAAAGGATTCCCAGGACAAAAAGAGCGGAGCACCGTGAGAGTCCAGTAAAAGTATTAAAAAAGTGAACATTTCATTCAGTAAACATGTATAAACAGGTTACAGCAGCAATAAACCCTGGCTGCCCGCTTAACGCGTTTCGTGGCGTCCTGCCACTTCATCAGAAGCTGTCGGCAGCCAACCTTCAACTCCTTTAAAAGCCCCCATGTAGACACACCCACAAAAACCCTTAACCCCATATGGCCAAGAAAGTGCAGTAATACTTAGAGAAAACAGCCATCCCCATCAGATATAAGGCAAACAAATTTAAACAAATACAAAATAACTAATACAAAAATAATAATAACATAAATTGCAACTATGTGATTAGAATAAAATAAGTGACAATATACATGATCATTCACCGTGTGACCCAGTACCTAAATGATTACATCCATAGTTAAAGGGGACATACAAAACGGTCCAGGCCCACAAAAATGGTAAATATATAAATTTATAAATTAATTAGCCTATTCCAATAAATTAAAATTAGATGACATAAGTATATCACCCAGAGCCAAAAGGAATACCCACATAACTGCCCAAAGTAAAGAGTCTGAAGGAACATTAATTAGACCCATAATAATTATTAATAAAAACATGATAATTCCCATTCCCTGTTCATCCCACCATATGCTTCAATGGTTCTCAACTGATGAATCCAGAACGCCTCTCTAACCAGCAGCCTCCTATCAAGATCCCCACCCCTCACATCAAAATGGGGCTCATCTATAATTTGAAATTGAATATCCATTACTCCTTCATGTTTATCTAAAATGTGTTTAGCTACGGCGGATTTACAGTCCTTTCTACCCACCGCAGAAATATGCTCCAGAATACGTGTTCCTGCCTTTCTCAATGTTCTTCCCACATACTGGGACCAACATGCACATGTAACCAGGTAGACCACTCCCTTTGACGTACAGTTGAAATATTTATTAATCTTAAAAACTCTCCCTGTATTAGTAGCTGAAAACTCTTTTGAAACCTTAAGAAATCTGCATGATTTGCATCTCGTTCTACCACATCTGTAGTTCCCTTTATACTTTAGCCAGTTGTAAGAATTACCACGATCTTTAGAACTGTATAGACTACGTGAAATCAATGACTGTCAGGGAGCCGGGAGCTCCCTCCAGGGAGGTTGTCAGGATCAAGGAGGAAGCCCTCTTGAGGGAACAAGGTCGCGGTGTCCAAAAGGGTTAATCCAAAGAGTCGTCAAAATTCAGGCAAGAGTTCAGGGGCAGGCAGGTAAAGGCAAAAGTCCAAAGTCCAGGCAAGGGTCAAGGATAATAATCAGGAACAGGATAGTAGTAATAGCACACAGGGAACCCAGGAAATACTTGGGGAACATTTCCTATACTTGGGCGCCATTCTGGCATCTAAACTGGGCTTTTATTTCAAATTTGGCGCCATGTGACGTCATTGACGCCCTTGCGCCGACGTCGGCGCACTGACGTCATCGCGCCGGCGCCGGTTACCCACGTGGCGGCCATGGGCGCCGCCATTTTGGGAGCGACGCCGGCAGGAGAGGACGCGCCGCCCGGAGCTCCTGACGAGGAGCATGGACATCAGAGCGTCCCTCCCAGGAACATTCTTCAGGGCCAAAGCCCTTCCACTTGATGAGGTACTGAAGAGATCCCCTGGAGATTCTGGAGTCAAGGATCTTCTCCACTTCATATTCTTGTTGACCATCCACAGAGATAGTAGGAGGAGGAGGTTGGACAACAGAAAAGCGGTTGGAGGTAGCGGGTTTCACCAAGGATACATGAAACACATTGGGAATTCGCATCTCAGGGGGAAGCTGAAGTCTGACAGCCACAGGATTGATCACCTCCAAGATGGAAAAAGGACCTACAAACCTTGGACCTAACTTGGGAGATGGTACCTTCAGCCGAATGTTCCTGGAAGACAACCAGACTTTTTCACCGACCTTGTAGGGAGGAGAGGGTCTACGTCTACGATCTGCAAACGTCTTATGAACCAGAGCACTCTTCTCCAGGTTGGACTTGGTTGCAGCCCAGATAGCAGACATGTGGGCTGCATGGTCATCAGCGGCCGGAACATCGGACAACACAAAGTCTAGTGGGAAGGCTTGAGGATGTTGGCCATACACCGACATAAATGGGGACCTTCCAGTGGAAGTGTGGCAGGCATTGTTATGAGCAAATTCCGCCCACGGGAGGAGATCAGACCAGTCATCCTGGCAGAGGGATACGTGGTTCCTCAGGAACTGTTCCAGGGCTTGGTTGACACGTTCAGCTGCCCCATTCATCTGCGGGTGGTACGCAGATGAAAACTGAAGAACAATTCCCAGGTCTTTGCATAGGGAACGCCAGAACTTGGCGGTAAACTGGGTGCCTCTATCGGAGACGATCTCCACCGGGAAACCATGCAGGCGGAAGATGTACTGGATAAATAGTTGGGACAACTCCACCGCGGAGGGCAACTACTTCAGAGGGACGAAATGGGCCATTTTGGAGAAACGATCAATAACAACCCAGATCACAGTGTTCCCACAGGAGGGAGGAAGTTCAACAATGAAGTCCATGGACAGGTGGGTCCAGGGATGGGAAGGAACCGGCAAGGGTTGTAGTAACCCACTGGGGCGGGAGTGGCTTGACTTAGATGTGGCACAAACATTACAAGCAGCAACAAAGTCCTTCACATCTTTGTGGATATCAGGCCACCAGACCAGGCGTCGTAAGAGTTCAAGAGTCTTAGCTGGTCCAGGATGTCCGGCTTGCCTGGAGCAATGGGTCTGTTGCAGGATAGGCAGACGCAGCTCAGGAGGAACAAATGCCATTCCAATGGGAGTATCAGAAGGAGCAGAAGACTGACCAGACAGGATTTGGTCGGCGAACTGTGGATACAGGGAGGCAATAATCTTGACTGGAGGGATGATTGGCTCTTGTCTCTCAGGAGAGCGGTCCAACGGAGTGAAGCTACGAGATAAGGCATCGGCCTTCCGATTCTTGGAGCCTGGGCGATAAGTCAAGATAAAATTAAATCGAGAGAAGAAGAGAGCCCACCTTGCTTGTCTGGGGTTTAGCCTCTTGAGGGACTGGATGAACTCGAGATTCTTATGATCGGTGTAAATCTGAACAGGAATCAGAGAACCCTCCAGGAGGTGACGCCACTCTTCAAGGGCAAGTTTAACAGCCAAGAGTTCTCGGTTCCCGACATCGTAGTTCTGCTCTGCGGATGAGAACTTCTTGGAGAAATAAGCACAGGGGTGCAACTTCCCATCAGCGGGGTGTCTCTGAGACAGGATGGCTCCGGCTCCGACTTCAGAAGCATCAACTTCGATGCAGAAGGGTAGTTCAGGATTGGGGTGTCGGAGGACAGAAGCAGACGTGAAGGCCTCTTTCAAGGACTGAAAAGCTTCAATGGCAGATGGAGGCCACAAGCTGAGTTTACCCCCTTTCCGGATGAGGGCCAGGATAGGTGCAATGCGGGAAGAGAACCCCCGGATGAACTGCCGATAGTAGTTAGCAAATCCGATAAATCTCTGGATTGCCTTGGTACTCAGCGGGAGAGGCCACTCCTGGATGGCAGACACTTTCACGGGGTCCATCTCAAATCCCTCAGGAGAGATAATGTATCCTAGGAAGGGGATCTTGGACACCTCGAAGACGCACTTCTCCAACTTGGCGAAGAGAGAGTTCTTCCTCAGACGAGAGAGTACCTCCTTCACCTGGGAGCGATGGCTTTCTAGGTCTTTAGAAAAGATCAGAATGTCGTCCAGGTACACGACTATGAACCTTCCTAGGAGATCCCGGAACACATCGTTAACAAACTCCTGGAAGACGGCAGGGGCATTGCAAAGGCCGAAGGGCATAACGAGATATTCATAGTGCCCGTCACGAGTGTTGAAAGCCGTCTTCCATTCGTCACCCTCACGGATGCGAATGAGGTTGTACGCCCCCCGGAGATCTAGCTTAGAGAATATCTTCGCCCCCTTCAGCTGGTCGAAGAGCTCTGCAATCAAGGGAAGTGGGTACCTGTTTTTTACAGTGATTTTATTCAGGCCCCGATAGTCTATACATGGCCGAAGGCCTCCGTCCTTCTTCTCCACGAAGAAGAACCCAGCCCCTGCAGGAGAGGTAGAAGGGCGGATAAACCCCCGCTGGAGATTTTCTTGGATGTATTCCTTCATTGCGGTAGTCTCTGCAGGAGAGAGAGGGTAAGTGCGGCCTCTGGGGGGCATGGCTCCTGGCAGGAGTTCGACTGGACAGTCGTAGGAGCGATGTGGAGGAAGAAATTCTGCAGACTTCTTACAGAACACATCAGCGAATTCCTTGTAAAAGGGAGGTAAAGACTTCAGATCCGACAAAGAGATATTCACCCTCTGGAGGGGTTCAGCAGGAAGACAGTGCTGCTGGCAAAACGGACTCCAATGGGTAATCTGTCCTGCGGTCCAATCAATGGAGGGATTATGCAGGCGCAGCCAAGGGAGACCCAACACAACTGGAACGGATGGGCAGGAAATAATTAGGAACGAAAGTCTTTCTTTATGCAGCGTCCCAACCTGCACGGGCAACTCCCCAGTCGTCATGGAGATAACTTCAACCTCCAGGGGTCTGTCGTCAATGGCAATGACACGGAGAGGAGTAGACAATGGGAATAAGGGAACTTCCATGTGTTTGGTGAATTGAGCGTCCATGAAGTTCCCAGCCGCTCCAGAGTCAATGAATGCAGAGCCAACGATAGTCTTAGAGGCTAGGCGGATCTGTAATGGAAGGAGAAACCTGTGAGAATTCTCTTGAGACTTTGGAGTAGTGCCCCCTACATGCGTTACCCTAGATATACCTCGGGGAACAGAACTCGTGGGCTTCACCGGACAAGAATTCGCAAAATGAGACTGTCCGCCACAATACAGACATAAGCCAGCCATTCGTCTACGAAGTCTTTCTTGTTTGGATAGACGAGCCCTTCCAACTTGCATTGGTTCCTCCGGAGGAGAAGGAGAGGCTAGAATAGCCGGAGTCTGCAGGAGAGGTCTCTGGAAGCGAGGTGCCAACAAGGGTTGAAATCTTTTACAGCGCTCCCTCTCTACTTGATGCTCTCTGAGCCGAGTGTCCACCTTGATAGAAAGTGCGATCAGATCCTCCAGCAGATCAGGGGACTCCCTGGAGACAAGATCATCTTTTTTTTTTAAAAGTTTTTATTTAAAGTTTTAAACATAACACAGTCAAGAACAGTAAAGAGACAGAAAAGAGAGAAGTTGAGAGAGAGAGGGGGAGGGGGGGTAAGGTACTACAAGGTATATCCAATAAATTAGTGTATAGGCAGTTAACCAGCTTGCACATTCAACCAAGTACCCCATATCGCTTCAAATTTCGCGGGGCATCCTCTCGAGAGATAGGTCAGTTTCTGATTCGAGAGAGAATCATTTACCAGATTTTTCCAATATTGTATCGTGGGAGGGTTGAGCGATTTCCAGTGCATTAATATGGCTTTCTTAGCATAATACAGGAGCTGTAAATAACATAGTCTAGTACACGGGTGCAGCTGCAAATCCCCTATGATCCCCAACAGACAGGTTTCTGGCGAACGAATGCTGGGCAGTGCAAGCTTTTCATTCAAGTATTGGAGGACTGCACTCCAAAAATTCTGAATTATCGGACAGGACCAAAACACATGAAACAGAGTGCCAGGTTCCACTCTGCACTTAGGGCACAGGTCTGACACCGTAGCATATATTTTGGCCAGGCGGTAGGGGGTTAAGTAAACTCTATTTAAAAATTTAATTTGTATAAGCCTGTCCCTCATGGATATTGATAGTGCTGTTACAAGCTGTAGTGCGTCCTTCCATGTTTCATCATCCAGGTCAGGAAGGTCCGCTTGCCATTTGCCCTTAACTCTCTCAAGGGGAGAGGGACCAGCGGTAGATAGTATCGTATATAACCAGGATAGGGGTTTTGGTAGGTCTAACCTGTGCAGGTAGGTCTCAAGGGACGATACCTTTAAACCCACAGGCTTTATTGGGAATTGCACGTTGAAAGCATGGCGTAATTGGAAATAACGAAACAACATATCCGGGTGGGGGTGGAATTCCTGTTGGATTGTGGCAAAACTCTTACAGTCACCCCCCGAGACGATATCACCAAGAGTTTTAATCCCAATCTGTGCCCACCGGGCGATGTCTGGGAGTGAGCGTAAATGAGGGAGGTGGACAAGATCATCTTTAATGCGAATAGACAGACCTTGATAGAATACGGCCTTATAGGCATCGTCATTCCAGGAAGTCTCAGCCATCAAAGTTCTAAAGTCAATAGCATAGTCACTGACACTGCGGTTTCCCTGCCGGAGTTGCAAAAGACGAGAAGGAGCATTAGTGACCCGACCCGGGGCATCAAACACAGTACGAAATGCTTGAAGAAAGGCCTTGGCATCAAAAGTCAGTGGAGAATTCTTCTCCCAAAGAGATGTTGCCCATTCAAGCAGTTTGCCCACCAAACGAGACATCACATACCCCACCTTGGAACGTTCATTGGGGAAGTGCGAGGGTTGGAACTCGAACTGGATCTGGCACTGTGTAGCGAAACCTCTGCAGGCTTGTGGGTCCCCACTGAAGCGAGGAGGAGGCAGAATGCGAGGCTCACTTGACGAGGAACCTGCGGTGGACGAAGCGGCCGCCAAGGAAGGATTTACCGCAGCTTGGGGTGCAGGGGGCGCTGGAGGCATCCGAGAGAGGAGGGTATCGAGTGCCTGCCCAATGTGGTACTGCTGGGCTTCATAATCCTCCATGCGGGATGCCAGTCCGCGGAGCGCTCGTCCGACATCAGGCGTAGCTTCCTCAGTAGGATCCATGGCCCAAGTATAATGTCAGGGAGCCGGGAGCTCCCTCCAGGGAGGTTGTCAGGATCAAGGAGGAAGCCCTCTTGAGGGAACAAGGTCGCGGTGTCCAAAAGGGTTAATCCAAAGAGTCGTCAAAATTCAGGCAAGAGTTCAGGGGCAGGCAGGTAAAGGCAAAAGTCCAAAGTCCAGGCAAGGGTCAAGGATAATAATCAGGAACAGGATAGTAGTAATAGCACACAGGGAACCCAGGAAATACTTGGGGAACATTTCCTATACTTGGGCGCCATTCTGGCATCTAAACTGGGCTTTTATTTCAAATTTGGCGCCATGTGACGTCATTGACGCCCTTGCGCCGACGTCGGCGCACTGACGTCATCGCGCCGGCGCCGCTTACCCACGTGGCGGCCATGGGCGCCGCCATTTTGGGAGCGACGCCGGCAGGAGAGGACGCGCCGCCCGGAGCTCCTGGACCTGCTACGGGCGGTGATCGCGACAATGACACTAGATTCCTATTTTTTCTGAACACAAAGGATGGTTGTGTGTCCAACACCCTAGCCAGAATCGAGTCCTGGAGCAACACCCCCCAATACTTCCTTACACTGCGTTGTAGTGACCATGTTTCTTTACTATATGTAGTACAGAATCTGACCCCTGTATTACCCTGTCTCTGAGTATTAGACTTCTTATGCCGTTTAGAGCCACAGTCGGACAGCAAACTCTCCCTGTCCATAGCCACGGCCCTCTCATAGGCTGATCTCACCACACTCATCTCATATCCCCTTTCGATGAAACGGTCCCATAATGCCATAGCCTGGGAATGAAAATCATCCCATGTGGAGCAAATCCTTCTTAGGCGTATAAACTGGCCTATGGGAATCCCTCGCAAACACGCCGCAGGGTGTGCACTCTCTGCATGTAGCAGAGTATTACGGGTAATGGGTTTTCTATACAAATCCGTACAAATCTTCCCCTACCTAACCATTAGCATTATATCCAAGAAAGGAATACATGTATCTTGTGTTTCCATAGTAAATGCCAACCCCGCCACCTTGTTACTACAGTATTGAACAAATGCTTGCAACAAAGCTTCATCACCATCCATACCCCTATGCAGTCATCGATATAGCGGTAGAAACGAACTACTGTATACTAGTTCTATATGGATTAGTATTGTCAAAAATGTGGAGCCGCTCAAACCATCCCATGTATAGATTGGCATACGTAGGGGCAAAGGAAGCACCCATGGCGGCCCCACATTTCTGAAGATAGTACTGACCATCAAACATGAAAAAGTTGGATCCAAGTAAAAATTCAATTGATTGCAGCAGGAAAGCCGACTGTTCCCCATTAAATCTATGTTCCAAGTTCAACCAAAACCTGACAGCCTCAATGCCATTAATATGGTTAATCGAAGAATAAAGGGCCACCACATCCATTGAGAACCATCTATACGTGGACTTCCACTCCAAATCCTGGAATTTATTGATACACATTGTGGTATCTCTCAAATATGTCGGGAGTAGTTCGACCAAAGGTCTCAGTAATCTATCAACATAGGACGACAACCCCTCCCCCAAAGATCCTATTCCTGCCACAATCGGACGACCCTTAACCTCACTCAAAGACTTATGCACTTTGGGGAGCACATATAAAATAGGCATAACTGGGGAATCGCATTTCAACCCTTCCCATTCACTTTGTGACAAGATACCTTGGTCGAAACCCTCCCATAATAGGGCTTCAAGTTTCTTTTTGAAAAACAATGTGAGATCTTTATCAAGGGGGTGTAGGTGTCCTCATCACCTAATTGGCGCATAACTTCAGTTACATAACATCCATAACTACCACCGATCCCCCTTTATCGGCCTGTTTCACTATTATATCCTTATCTTGACTCAAATAACGAAACGCGTTAAGCGGGCAGCCAGGGTTTATTGCTGCTGTAACCTGTTTTTACATGTTTACTGAATAAAATTTTCACTTTTTTAATACTTTTACTGGACTCTCACGGTGCTCCGCTCTTTTTGTCCTGCTCAGCCCCATGGAGTGAATGTATATTTGGAGTGAATGTATATTTTGTCATGAAGTCCACAATGCCATCTTACGTCTCATACACTGGGACATGATTGCCCATATGTTACTTACTTGTGTGTACAAAGCAAGTGACAGAATTGACACTGAAAAAAATGCTCAACTGAGGGTAAAAAAAGTGACGTGTCCAAAATTGCACTTTGCACCATACACCACACGTTCTACTTAACACTGAGCAATTAAAGATTTTGAAGTGAATAACAAAAGGGCATGGACACTGCATTTGCTTTTTTATGTACTTATAAAGCTCCCCCGTATCTACGTAAACCTAGGCCCGGCTCAGTAACAAGCACATCAGCATGATTATATAATATCTATGATGAAAGGTATGCAGCACACTGTGGCAAAGCTTTAGTATAGTAAAAAAAATAAAACAATAGCAGATGCCTCTCCCCCTTGTATCTGGATAAACAGTACAAAAGGCCAGTGAAAACGTCAGATGAAAACCTTTTTTTCATACAAAATATAATTATGGTCACATATTTCAAGTTTAGGCTATTGCTGGCCTGCAGATATCCTCTATAAATGTACAGTGTCGGACTGTGTTCAAGGACCACTGGGGCTGCCACCTTAAGGCCCCCCATCCCAGTCCCAGGCCCCCGTCCTAGTTGAAGCCCTCCACTCCTTGTACCTTTTTACCTTTTACGGTTGCAGCCCACAGTTCCTGTTGGGGATCAGACCTGGGTCAGTGGGTTTTTTTTTCTGGTGTCCCACCAGCCCAGTCTGACCTTGTAAACGTACCCGAAAAAATTTCACTTCTTCAATTAATTTGGTTATTATCAAAGAATTTACATTTTGTACATATTCTTATATACCTGGAAACTCATTCTCATTTGCCAAAGTGAAATTAATGTCAGCTCTAGATCATAACTACATGATATTTCTCTTTCCCCCTTGCCATTTCTAGCCGGTGGTTGCCATTTAGTGTATGTGCAGAACAAACTTCAATTTGGCTTGAAAATGCTCATTGCATTCTGTGAGGGTTAAAGAGGGGACAGCACAGTACACATCTGTCATGTATGAAAGGTGCACTAAATTCCTGTGCATGCTCAATATTATCTCTGAACAGAAGTGCAGAAACCCAAGATAGACAAGAGTAGGACCAGTGGTCCCCATCCTAGGAAACTTGCCTGTCTAAGAATATTCACAGCAGCCCATCTTTAAGGCCCCCCATACACAGCCCAATAAAAACTGTTGACAGACCGAGTCGGCAGCTTATTGGGGCCATCCGACGGGCGCCCCCAATCGAAATCTGGCCAAAAGTTGGCCAGATGTCAATCGGGAAAGGGTAAAAAATCCCATCGGATCCATGCTATCCATTGCCTCCATGCTGATCCGATCGTTGGGCCCTAGGGCCCAGTGATCGGATCAGCGTGATATCGCCCACCTCAATGTGGACATATCGGGCGGAGAGATCCGCTCACTTGGCAACGTCGACAAACGAGCAGATCTCCCTGTGTATGGCCACCATTATTTTCACCGTGGGCCATATAAAAACCTTTACCATTTGACATTATCTATGTCTAATCTGAGGAAGCCTTATGTTCTCTTGTAGGCCCTAGGAGATCCATTCAGACACTGCGGGGGGGGGGGGGGAATTAAGCACATAAATAAACATATCATTATGATGTACTGTACATAGTGGCTGGCATTAGGGTAAGCAAACTTATTAGTTCATACCAACTGTTGGGAAAATGTGGAAAGGGTTTATTTCTCCTTTAAGAAGAAAAGCATCATTCTGGAAATTTTGCAGCATCACCAATGAAATGGACAAGCGATTGGTGGTTTTCTGACTGTCACAGCACAGACACAGCTCTTCCCTAAATCAACAATACACAGTGAATAAATAGCAGTAAAGCTCTGACTCACTAAAGGTTCCACAACACATACTGCAATCCCACTCCATCTACTTTCTGATATACATATATACCTGTAGTAACAGGAAATAACACAGGCAGACACTCTGCACAGAATAGAATATTTTCCATATGAAAGCTGGGTGTATTATTCTTTACCTTGTGTATTGGTTACTGACTGCTTTGTATGTAAATCTGTATGTTCAAAATATATACTCAGCACTGCGGAATTTGTTTGTGCTTTAAAAATACGTGATAATAAAAGCACTTCTTGCTTTATGCAGAATGCGCATTACTGGCAATGATTGAGGGGCAACAAGGTAGAGTCTGCGTTTCCACATTCCAGTTAAATGAATCGGAATAAAAATCCATTGTTAGGTAGCAGGTGGTTATAGTGTGGACACAGGCAGTCAAAGGGTTAAAGGAGTTTACCTGAAACATAGTAGACTTGTTCTGCCCCGAAAATGGATGAGTAGCTTTCCAAGGAAGCCTTCAACATGCCGCATGCACTTACAATACAAACAGCATGCAGTGCTAGGTTGGAGCAAAGATATTCAGAGTATAGTATCTATAGAAAACTATTTGTAGGTGCAGCGCTGTACATTAACAGTAAACTTACAAACAGGGAGGAGAAATAAATATACATACAGTATACAAAGTAACAAACAAGTGGCAAACAAGTGGCAAGTGCTAATTGTGCCATGTGCCCCATAGAGCTGGGATTGATGGCAGAGGGGAGTGGTGGTGGAGTGCAGGGGGGTCAGCGGGGCCCAGGTCCGGACTGCCAATCCGTGAGTTCTGGCAAATGCCACTAGCAGATCACTGGCACAACTGAGCTTCTGTAGTGTATATTTAAATGAAATGTTGAATTTTTAGGAGGGTGCCCAGCCTCCATACTAAGCACTGAGTAGATTAATGGAAAAGGTGTGGGTGTGCTGGTGAGATTCTTGTGTGTGCACCCTTTGTGATGCACATGGTATGGTGACAGATGAACCCTTGGAACCAATAGACTGGTTGACCTTTTAGGCACTGGGTCTGCCTGTCATCGCTCTGTTTGGGTTCATCAGGGTCAGGCTGCTTTTCTTTCAATAGGTGGCTGTTGAAATGTCCCATGTGGAGGGTCAGACTGGGTTGGTGGGACACTGGCAAAAACCTTGTGGGCCCCACTGACCCAGCCCCACTCCAGAAACTCTGGGCACTGCCCCCGGACCTAGCGTTGCCACCTTTTCTGGCCTTACTAAATATTTATCTTTTTTCCCTATAAATAACATTGGGATCAGCCATAATTTTAACCGGCCAGCAGTGGCGTAACTACCGGGGGAGCAGGGGGTGCGATTGGGCCAGGGCCCGCACCCCCTCAGGGCCCCCCGGCAGCTCACGCGCCACTTATTCCGGCCAGTTCCAGGTGTACGGAGGGGGGCGGGGGCCCGGCTGCGCGTCCTGCGCCAGGGCCCGCCCCCCTCTAGTTACGTTGCTGCCGGCCAGGCCGGTAAAATACCAGCCAGGTGGCAACCCTACCTGGCCCGATCTCAGCCACTAAAACAATAAGTACATGCGGAGGGGCTGGGGGCTACATCGGGCAACAAATCTCCTTAAAATGTTTCTCCATCGCCAATAAAGTGAATCACTGGTGGGAAGACATATGCAGTGCTTAGTTTTCTGAAGTGCCCCGAAGTTTCCTTATAAGGCAACTTTGGAAAATTAATTTTGGGAGGTTTGTCTTTTGCAGTAGTGAAGATTTAACCCCATTTGTAGCCTCTACCAAAGGATAAAGACCATGCAGGTTGTCCATCCTAAAGGCTAAAAAAGGCCATAAGAATAAGAAAGCCAAATCTGGGTGAAAGGACACATAGAGATTTCTATACAACCTTCCTTTCTAGTACAGCCTTGCTTGACTTTTTCTCCATTTCTCTGACAAAGGATCTGAAGCTACATAACGCTTTGGCTCCAAGCTTTTAATGACATGGGAGAAGCCTGTCAGTGCACGGTGGAATCTATTATTTGCTGTTAAATTCCAGTACCTTTCCATCCCCTCCCAGCCTCTGTTCACTTCTTCATTGAGGAGTTCAGCCAAGGACTATCAGTTACTTGCTTTAATGGCCTCACTGCAGTATACAGGTGTATCACTGACAAATGCTTCTGCTCCTGCAATAAATGCTGTCTGGAAAGAATGTAGATAGTAACATTCTGCCTAATACAGTGATCCCCAACCAGTAGCTCATGAGCAACATGTTACTCTCCAACCCCTTGGATGTTGCTCCCAGTGGCCTTAAAGCAGGTGCTTATTTTTGAATTCCAGGTTTTGGTTGTATAAAAATGAAGTATAGTGCCGAATAGAGCCTCCAGTAGGCTGCCAGTCCATATAGGGGCTACCAAATAGCCAATCACAGCACTTACTTAGCACCACAAGGGACTTTTTCCTGCTTCCAACTCTTTTTACATTTGAATGTGGCTCTTGGGTAAAAAAGGTTGGGGACCCTGGCCTAGAACATAATATATACCTTATACAGTTTGAACAGGGAACTTGTGTTTGTCTCCCAACATCACATGGGCCCTTAAGGGAAAATGCTGATAAATGCACAAACCACATATTATTGAAAAAGACAAAGAACTAGGGTTGCCGGTCTGGCCAGTAAAAATGTTGGTTGATACCGGAAGGCTGGTATTTTTTTCCAGAAAGGTGGCAACCCTACAAAGAACACATTATATTGTGTAACATATATCAGATGAGCTATATGGCCAAAAGTATACAGGCGCTTAGGCTAAGGGCACACTAAGCAGATTGTCCGCTGCGGTGGGGAAGAGGCTTTTATAGCAGCAAAGGGAGGACCAACTGCATATTAATCCACTTGGATTGGGAATAAAGTTTTGGACAGGGAGATATCTGGATATCATTGGTCATATTGTGTAGTGGTGGAAGCAGACCCTGTGGTTGTGGGGGGGGGCTCAAACCATTGGGTCTGCTGCCTCTATCATTGTTAATCCTCACCCCCTCCCCAGCTCTTTTCTTATCTACCCCCATGGGAGCAGGGGACACAGGGGTGCTGGCAGGTGGAGCTGTTGTTCAACTATAGCTCCCAGCATTCCATGGACAAGTGAAGTGTCATTGGCTGTGAAGTTTTTTCCTAAAAGAAGCACCAACCCAGGGAAAAGTGATTGGATTCACTAAGGGGTGCTTAATATATTGGCACCCTCACCCTCACCAGTTAATCGACCTTTCCTTGTCCTTCAGATATTTCATGTGACATGTTACCTTATAGGTGTCTTCATATTGGACAGCAATCCTGTATGGATGGAAATGATGGTGATTTGTATGACACTAATAACATACGGTGCACTTTCTTCGAAAGCAGAAAAACCCAAAAAAAACCCAAAAAATGGGCAATACTGCACAAGACAGGTAGTGCAGGCAGCTATTGACTTGATGGGTGAATCTGACCTGTGTTGCTTTGCCGTAAATTCTCAAAAACTGTGAAAATTCACCAAAATGCATTGAAGTCTTAAGTTGACAACATCTTTTGACAATTTTTTTCACCCATTGGAGTCATTGCCTGTTATTTTCATGGTGAAACTTGGCAAATAGTTTTGCTCATCATTATTCAGCAGCAAAGACCGAAGACTAAGGGGCTAACCAGCTAAAATAATAATATGTGCAGTCACCTATTGCAATCAATCATGAGATTTACTGATCACTGTTTAGAACCAAATATTGGTTTTGATTGGTTGCTAAGTTTTACTAGACCTGGGCAAATATTGTGCCTTTTATTATTACATTAGAGCAGCAATGCACTTTGGTCCGGTGGCACCCTAGACACTGGACCTCTTGGAGCCAGTTGGCACATGCAAAGCTATTTTGTTTGTTACAGGGGGGTTAGTTCTCCTTTAAAATAAGTATGAAATTAAATATATAGTGAATAAAGTACCCCGTATTGTAAAATATAAGGCTATTATAAGTCACAGAGGAGTTCCATGACCATATAAAAATACAAGGCCGAAGACCGAGTACTTTTATACAGGTCATGGAACTCCGGGGTTACTTCTAATATCCTCATATTTTTCAACAGGGGTACTTTATTTATTATAATACGCAAGTTTTAGTGAGTCGTGACAAAAATGACATCACTACTCACCGTTTATAACTGATGACATCACTAGTCAACGTTTATAAGGATATCATTTGCAAGAGATTCATGTCTTTTGTGTATTATATACTGTATATAGATATATATAATTCTAAGAAACTTTCCAATATTATTTCAGTGGTTGTATAGATATTTGTGAATGTAATTGTCATTGATGGTAGTATTTGTTTATACCTTACTGCTCTCTAGGTCTGACTCGTGTAGCAATGTAGCAGAAGGCAGTTTTCCTTCATGTCTGTTTATTATTGTTTGAAAGAGTCAGAACCAGCAGTGCAGAGGACATAACCAGCCAGACAAGCACTTCTCTCATTAACAATTACACTTACAATGACAAATAAAGTTAAAAACCATTGCACATGTTAGTGGATTTACATTTCTCATTGCTTAGAATGAGATTTTCTGTACTATGGGTTGAGAAAGCTTTTTGAATTGTTTTTATTTCTCAGATGAATATTTATGTTTTCAGCTGTCTCCTGCACAAGGGCAACCAGTGCACAAATTGAATAACTTTGCTTTCTTTAGCCACCCAGGACTTGTTTCCCCAGAGAAGTTTCTTCTGAAAACAACACTGTCACTCCCAAACTACCAGCATATTCCAGTATTGCTAGAAAGCACTTTAATATTGTTTTTCCTACGTTGGAAAGAGTTCTGCACAATGTTTGTTCTCTCAGCCTCCGGCTCTTCATTCTTTTTTCTTTGTGCTCTTGACTGACAGGTCACCATATTGATAGGACAGAACTTGCCAGAACCGGTGGAAGATGCCCTCCTGCTGTTCACCCTGGGGATATTAGCTTTGTCTCCTCTCAGTGACAACACCATATCCTGCATGAGAATGTTCAACTGTAACAATAACAGAATCCTATTACTGTATACTGCGTCGTAGCTATTAGTTTAAAGGGGAACTATCGTGAAAATGAAAATTTTATATAAGCTTCAGCATACTGAAAGAAGAAATGTTCTAAATACAATCAATTAAAAATAATTCTGTACTGTTTCTGAAATAATCACGTCTCAACATCTGTTTCTCTTCATTCTGTCTCCATTCGGGAGTTGGGTGTCAGATGAATGATCCAATATATCTTATTGGGGGGCTCCTTTTGCCTAGAAGATGTATTAGAGCTCACTCTATTAAAATCAGCAGACATCATGTCTCTCTACATGCAGAATTTGTGCAAAAGGAAGTTTTTTTGTTAGATTTTGTTTCTACTAGAGTGAGTGAGCTGTAATTCGTCTACTAGGAAAGGAGCCCCCCCTTTAAGATATATTGGATCTAACCGTCAATGAATATCTGACATGCAACTGCTGCATGACGAGAGAATGAAGAGAAACAGATGCTGAGGGAGGGATAGTGAAGATAAACTTGATTATTTCAGAAACTATGCAGAATATTTAATTGATTGTATTTAGAAAGTTTTTTATTTCAGTATGTGGAAGCTTATAATACATTTTCATGTTTGCGATGGTTCCTCTTTAAATAACATGACTTTCTGTTTTCAGTAACTGATTTTAATAAATGCCTTTTCCCCTTTAAAGAGGCGGTTCACCTTAAGTTTTAGTATGTCATTGATTGGCTAATTCTAAGCAACTTTTCGATTGGCCTTCATTTTTTCTTTCTTACAGTTTTTGAATTATGTGCCTATTATTCCAGCTTTCAAATGGGAGTCACTAACCCATCTAAAAAACAAATCCTCTCCAAGGCTAGACATTTTTGTTATTGCTACTTTTCATTACTCATCTTTCTATTCATGCCTCTCCTATTCATATTCCAGTCTCTAATTTATATCAAGGCATGGTTGCTGGGGTAATTTGAACCCTAGCAACTAGATTGTTGAAATTGCAAACCAGAGGGCTGCTGAATAAATAACTCAAAAACCACAAATAATATTCAATGAAAACCAATTGCAAATTGTCTCAGAATATCACTCTCTACATCATACTTAAAATGTTTATTAAAAGGTGAACAACCACTTTAAAAACAATACCATATGGAGTAAGCAGTTGGATATTGCAGCACGGCAGACACATACTCCGGTGATGAGTGGGTGTTGTTTTGTAACTCTAGTTGGGAGAAGAGCCACACAATGAGCTGACAGAACCGCCTCTTACTCCTTCTTTTGTGATTGGTTGTGAACAGATGATTCATGAGCAGATAATATTCTTTTGTAATGTGTTCCAGTGCTTGTCTCATAGCTCAGCGATGAATTGCACTTCATTGATAATGTATTGTAACTACTACTTGGACCCTAGCAACTTACTTACTATGGACCTTAGCAACCAGACTACTGAAACTGCAAACTGGAGAGCTGCTGAGTAAAAAGCGAAATAACTCAAAACCCACAAATAATAAAAAAAATTAAAACCAATTGCAAATTGTCTCAGAATATCCCCCTCTACATCCTACTGACAGTTAATTTAAAGATGAACAACCCCTTTGAAGGGGAACTATCGCTAAAATGATTTTTAATTTAATATAAGCTTCATCACACTGAAATAAGAAACATTCTAAATACAATCAATGAAATATTCTGTACTGTTTCTGAACTAATCAAGTTTATGTTCACTATTCCTCTCTCAGCATCTGTTTCTCTTCATTCTCTCTTCATGCAGCAGTTGGGTGTCAGATATTCATTGACAGTTAGATCCAATATATCTTATAGGGGGGCTTCTTTCCTAGCAGATGTATTAGAGCTCACTCAAATAACTGATTCCAGTACAAACAAAATAACTGCCTTTTGCACAAGTTCTGCATGTAGAGAGACATGATGTCTGGTGATTTTAATAGAATGAGCTCTAATACATCTTCTAGGCAAAAGGAGCCCCCCTATAAGATATATTGGATCTAACTGTCAATAAATATCTGACACCCAATTCCTGGATGAAGAGAGAATGAAGAGAAACAGATGCTGAGAGAGGAATAGTTAATACAGAAATACAGAATTTTTAATTGATTGTATTCGGAAAGTTTCTTATTTCAGTATGCTCATATTAAATTTTCATTTTCGCGATAACTCCCCTTTAAGTATAATGGAGAAGGCAAAGACAGTATGTCAGCTCTACATAATAATATACGTAATAACAAAGTAACTTAGGTTGAAAAAAACCCATGTCCATTAAGCTTTAATGTCTGTATCAAATTGTCCCTAAAAGCTGTCCATGGACCCCCCATTATGATCATTAGCATGGGGGTCCAAATGATTATGATCAGTGTACTTTGGCCAAATCTGGTCTCCATAATGTTAAGTTGGCTTTACATAGACAGATCCACTTGTTTGAAAAGTTTGCCAAAAAGGGGGATCTTGCCCTAATATGTCCACCTGGAGTGGGTGATATCAGTCTGATCGGATCGTGGGCCATGGGGCATAAAAACCGGATCACTATGCCAGGAATGCAGCCAGTCTGTGCGAGGACCGATTCAACAAACCAATGTGGTTCTTGGTCCTACCGGATTTTTAAACTGCTGATCGACCAGATATCAGCTGGGGAAGCCCATTGGAGGACCCAATGTACTGGTCAATAGGCTTCCGACTTTGGGGCAGATTTACTACAGGGCAAAGTAGGCTTCGCTAGTGAAAATTCTCCAAAACGTCAATTTGCAAGGACATTGCCAATTTACTTAAAGGCATAGAGGACTATTCGCTAGTGAAAAAGCTCAGTGCTGGAGAAGTTTCATGCCCTTTCACCAGGCGAATTTTCACTCAGGCAAATGATTGTTACTCCACAGATTCTTCAAATTTTCCAATAGGTTACCCTTTTCACCAGAGTCTGTTTCGCCAAGTTATACCTGGCGAATTGATACGATTAAGCTACAGCCTCCTCAGTCTTAATGACATCACATCCTGTATGATGAAAAGTCATAAAAAAAGAGAAAATGCTGGCGTTTTTTCATATTTTAATGCAGGTTTATGTTTTAAAGTTGTAATTGTTAAATATAAATAAATATATATATATATATATATATATATATATATATATATATATGTATATATATATGTTTTTAACCATTTGAAGCTCATGCCTCATTTGTTTTCAGATTGGCTCATGTCTAGGACAATAGAGGATCTCTTTTGTCTTTATTTTGCTTCCTTAGACATTTTTGATGATAAGTGGCCACTTCAAGCATTTGCACCAACATCACCAATAAAGATATTTATGACCTATATGTAACCTCCATATTTAAGTTGACATAAGTGTTAGTATGTTAACAAAGGTTTTCTAGGAATAAAGTAACGTTAGCGAAAATTCACTTACAAAAGTCTGCGCTGACAAATTTTCGCTGGCGACAAAGCTATTTTCGCCTTGACAAAGCTATTCAGCGAAACGTACGTCGGCGTTCTTAGTGATCCTCTTGTGTTCAAATCTTTTTGCTAAATTGATCAATTGATAACATTTGGGCTGGGTTTTTCAACGGAAGTGGGGGCAATTGAGCTTGGGGTCGAATCCCTCTTTATTCTATACAACCTCTTATAATCTTCCTTCCTTTCTAAGGGACCGACGGTTTGTGGCTTTTTAGGGTTACTTAGCCTCTTATTAACATTTAGGGCAAGTTAAATACCAAGGCCACAGCCCCGGTTACCCTGTCCTGCCTTATCTTTGTGGTGTCCCAGGCTCTAGAAAAAATCAGGCAGTTAGTTTATGGGACAACTCCACCATCTATTTTTTCTATTTTCTATAACCTAATTCTATGGATTGTGACTACAATTGCTAACCCACTACCTAACTTTGGTCATTTTTCTATATATAGTTTTAATTAATTAATTTTTTTTTTTTTTTTTGGGGTCTAATATTCTAATTTATTGCACGGCACTTTATTTAAATTAATGAATTTTTCTATTCATGGATGAATTTATAGTGGCACTAGCACTTTAACAATTTTATTACAATTCTTGAGGAATTGTTGTTAGTAAACAAGTGTAATAAACCACGTTGCAGTAATTTTTGGACAATTTTAGAATCATAACGATTGGTGGGGTTTCTTTTTCTTTTCTAAAATAATTTTTGTTTGTTTTTCTGACATTAGTCAGACCTCAACTAATAGTTGTGAATATAATTTTTTGGTATTTGAATAAAGGTATCGTCTTTTAGGTTCACGAAAATTCACCAGCGTTCACCTGCCGAGACTAAACTTTGCATTTTGATGTATACACGTATTCATTGCAAATTAACGCCTGACGAAGTTGTGTGAAGTATGGCGAAGCCTTCCAAAGCGAAAATTCACCCTTTTTTGTAAATTCGCCCCTTTGTCTGTCAGCAGCTTTTATCGGCCTGTGTACGGGCACTTTAAAGGGCACCTGTTGGGTAAAAATGTTATCCCCAACCAAAGGTGTGAGCTAATACAGCCTGCATTCCGGGTGGGGATAACAGTAGTTTTTTTTAAAAATGGCCCCCCACCAGCGTTACGCTACCCGCATCGGGAGGGAGCACCCGGTGGGAGCAGCTATGTTGGGTCTCTCGCATGCATATAATGAGCAATTTGTGGCACATTTTCATTATGCACATACTAGTGACCGCACATGGCTGCTTGCTCCGGTGCTTCCTCCTAGTGCGGGTAGCAAAGTGCTGGCGGGGGGCTTTTTTTTTAAAACTACTGTTAACCCCAACTGGAACGTGAGCTCTATTATCCTGCACCTTTGGTTGGGGATAACATTTTTACCCAGCAAGAGCCCTTTGAGGCCATTAAGGTTGATTTCAGAAAAGGTAGTAAGGGTAAAAACAGAACCAAAGTCCATTACTGTTTATGCAGTTTATTAATGAAAAAAATTGGCAGAATACTTATAAGCATACATTCTATTTTTTGTTTGTTAGAAAAATGTGTATGAATCTCTTAAATGATATTAGTGCTTATGTAGCATTGTGCTAAATCCTCCCTGGCACGGTGCGAGCCCATGTAAATAAATAATGCCCCTAGTAAAACTGGGAGGAGGTGAGCCACTTGCCTAGAGGTTCTGGAATGAGTTGATCTCAGGGCTGAATGTAAGACACACTTTCTCTAGCAGTACATTGGGCAGTGCCATGTTGTTTGGCCAGATCAGATGGCCTCCTCTCCAGCCTGTCGTTTCCATGGAATTGCACTTGATTTCTATAAAAGTAATCACTGCCCAGTATTAAATGGGCTGCTAGTTGACTGGCCTGGCTGGTAAAAAGGATGGTTGATCCCAATGTTAATAGGGAAAAAAGATAAATATAGAGGAAGGCCAGAAAAGGTGCCAATCCCAGGTAGGACATGGGTAGGGTCACCCAGCTCTTTGTGAACTGCAAGTGTGCAACTCCCAGCTGCCCCAACAACGCTACTTCTGTTATACTCTTCCCGTTGTAAATGCAACTGCCGTTTGCTAGAGAGAGAGGGCACTTGTGAATTTCTTACTAACACTTACAGGGCATGACAAGCGCAGGCAGCACAGCAGAGCCGCTTAATGTGATTGTGCAGCGGGGCACGTACTGGGACTGTGCCAAGTACAAGGGGAAAGCAAAAAAAAAAACCAAAACGTAACAGCCTGGGGATTATTGGCTCTTCCCACACGAGCGCCCAAGGCGGCCCCGAGCTGCACAATCCAGATGGAACCGGAGCGGGCGCTTTTGCTTTCTCAGCTCCTACGGAGGCGACATAGATATTGGCACTGCGGTGGGCGGGGCTCTGAGTCACACAAACAATCAGCCTCACACCCCCCTCCTGCCTCTTTGATTGACCCAGCGTCTCTGTGCGCTTTTAACCCTGTTGTGACCAATGCCTCTACTTGTTAAGTGCTCGTTCTTCTGCGTAATGTCGCATCTCAGATCATGTCTATGCTGCTAACATTTTAATTCTCATCAGCAAGCGCATTTTTGGAGGGGCAATCGTGTCCATTTACCTGTCTGCCCTCTTGGCTTATCAGTTCTGGACTGGGATTCAGAATAGGCCCTGGCATTCCGAGTAGCCACCAGCCCAGCACACGCGCAAAGATTCAGAGAGATTAGCGACAAATCGCATCTACTTCGGGCGACTAGTCTCCCCGAACTGCCTTCCCACCAAATTGCCAGCGGGATGGCACTTGGAGTGCTTCGTCTTCCGAAGTCGCCCGAAGTTTCCCCGTAAAGCAACTTTGGGCGACTTCAGAAAACAAAGTGCTCCTAGTGCCATCCCGCCGTCAATTTTGATTGTAGCCGGCGGGAAGACTTTTCGGGGAGATTAGTTGCCCGAAGAAGAGGCAACTTGTCACCAGGCGAATAAATCTCCCCGAATCTTAGCGTGTGCCCTTAAGGCAGAGACACATGCTGCTATTTCGGGAGATTTGTCGCCCATCGTCAAATCGATTCTTCTGGTGAATAATCTCCCCGAACTGCCTTCCCGATGGCTAAAATGTAAATAGCCGGCGGGATGGCAATTGGAACGCTTCATTTTCCGATTGCCTCACCAGAAAAATTTGTGTGACTTTTGAAATCCGAGCAATCCGAGTGCCATCGGTTATCAGGTTATATAATGTTTGTTTGTTAATGATAATTATTGCCAAAGACCAGAAGTACAGTGTAAATAACAAAAAACATAGCTAGTTACAGTAAACTAGCTGCATTGGGACAGTCTGTGTTATTGACTTATAGTTTAACAACAGCTGTGGTGGGTGCTGCAGATTGGATATCCCTAAGGGTAAGGCCACACGAGGAGATTCTGAGAGATTTTGTCGCCTGGCGAATAATCGCCTCGTCTTTTGAGCGACTATCTCCCTGAACTGCCTCAGCGTTTCTCCCCATAGGCTACAATGAAAAGTCGCACACGCAGTGATGCGTTTTCAATAGTTGCCCAAAGTTGCCTCAGTGAGGCAATTTCAGGCGACTATAGAAAACGCATCGCCGTGTGTGCATCAGCGCAGGCGACTTTTCATTGACTTTTCATTGCGACAAAATCTCCCTGAATCTCCTCGTGTGGACTAGCCCTAAAGGTGGCCATAGACACATAGATAATATGGTATGAAACAAATTTTCGTATGCAGTATTCAGTGTGTGTATGGTGGGAAAAGAGCCGACCGATATCGGCAGAACAATTGGATATCGGTCGTCTTGTCGGACTGGATGGAAAATTTTGACTGGGTGCCTTTGAAAGCACCAAAACATCAGCCATTGTTAGTGCTGAACCATCAGATACAGGTAGAATTCTATTGTTTCTGTCTGTATATCTGACGATTCAGCTCTACACGTGTTTATTGATCTTTTCCAAGATAGTAATTGTTACGTCTATGGTGGCCACCTTAAGTCTTCCTGCTTTAACTGGGGCCCATCTTGCTCAAAATATATAGAAATAGAGTAAGACATTGCATTAAGAATCCCACCTAAATGCAATATATTTGCTGCTTTGTGCTTTCATTGTACACTGCAATACACTCACTGTGAAATGCCCATGTGTAAAAGACCCTTTACCTTTATTCCCATAGCAAATAACTGGAAACTCTATGTCTATGGCAAAGCACAAGCAGAAGACAAACCCCATTAAGGAACAGTGGCAAAAGGGAGGACAATGGGACAGAACAGATAAATAAATATAATAGGAGAGCTATGCCAATCAGAGGGAAGGCACAATAAATGGGAAGTCAATGGATAAACTAAGGGAATAAAGGAAAAAACTGGAAGGAGCAGAAAAGGACAGAATGGAAAATGAGGAGTGGGTTAAAGAAGATGAAATTATTAGGTGAGTATACAGCCTACTTGGGTGTTAATTGCAGCACTTGCTCATTTATGTTTAGTATATATATGCAAAGTCCTATAACCCTCTTTAGGGTTAGGCCACACTGGGCGTTTTGGGAAGATTTGGTCACCTGGCAACTAATCGCCTAGTTTTTGCGGCGACCAATCTCCCCAAGTGCCTTCCCTGATTCTGCGCCGGCTAAAATGAAAAAAACGCCGGCGCTAATCACACACGGCGGTTTGTTTTCCGAAGTTGCCTCATGAGGCAACGTCGGGGGACTTCAGAAAACGAATCTCCACATTTTTTCATTTTAGCTGGCGCAGAGTCAGGGAAGGTGTTTGGGGAAATTGGTCGCCTCAAAAATGAGGCGATTAGTCGCCAGGCGATCAAATCTCCCCACAACGCCATGTGTGGACCCTTATTCTGTCGAATCATATCGTTTTATGGCAGGTTTCTGAAGAATTCAATGCTGGACCAAACTAAACAATTATATAAACTGGATTAGATGCATCCATACTTTTTATGTTGTGTTGTTTCTATTCATTTATTATCTGCACCCTAAAATTGCCTGTCCATTACGATTAGATGAAAGGGTGAGTTGTATCATCCTCTCCACTAAGCGGTTGAACTGGTAGATACATTAGACAGCTTTAAAGGGGCGGTTCACCTTCAAGTTAACTTTTAGTATGTTATAGAATGGCCAATTCTAAGCAACTTTTCAATTGGTCTTCATTTTTTTTTTTTTTTATAGTTTCTGCATCAATTACCTTTTTCTTCTGACTCTCCAGCTTTCAATGGGGTCGCTGATCCCATTTAAACAACAAATGCTTTGTAAGGCTACAAATGTATTATTACTGCTACTTTTTATTACTCATCTTTCTATTCAGGCCTCTCCTATTCATATTCTAGGCTGCCATTTAAATCAATGCATGGTTGCTAGGATTATTTGGATCCTAGCAACCAGCTAGTTAAAATTACAAACTGTAAAGCTACTGAATAAAAAGCTAAATAACCGAAAAGATGAAAAATTAAAAATAAGTTCAGATTGTCTCAGAATATCACTCTCTACATCATACTAAAGATGAACAGCCATTTTAAGAAAGGGTTGGGTCCCTGTGGGGTCAGTAGAGACTGTGACATCTACAATTACATTAAAACATTAGGTTTTAGTAAAACCACTACTTTTTATTTCACTGGAGACCAGCTGGGAGCTGAAGGCAATTTACAGGACTCCAGATCACACCAGTTGTGCAGGAATTTGACATCTTTCTCACTTTTAAACCAAGATGAATCCGGTCAGGAGTTAAACACAGTGAGAGCGGTGCTGCCATGTGAAATATTAAACAGGTGGCCCATTCAGGTTAAATGTATTTACTCTGCTAACATCAGCAATTTCCTGAAGAAGGAAAACAATGACACAGTTATGATAATAAACATCAGGATTTAATAGTGGCACAAGGGGAGGCTGCACCTACACGGCCTCTATTGTACAAGCAATGTGGGTTTATGTTGCACAACAAAATGCAGAGGATTGAGTCCAGTCAGTCCAGGTCCCATGATGCCCTCCTCTCCTTTTTTTTTGCTCACGTACAGCAGAGGAGTTCTTTTGTTCAAGAGGTCCATTATTTGGTTCATGCTCTTTCATAACCAATAACAAAGTTATAGACAAACGTATCAATAACTAATGATTATGGCCCAGAAATAAGTATTTACCCCAAAACTCACCCTGACTGACCCTCTGGCAGGGAATACAAGAAAGAAACAATCTCCACAAATTTCACCCTACTGGCCTTCAGACTAGGCCCTCAACCTCTAGTTGGAGAAAACCAGAAAAGGGACCAGTCCAAAATTTGGATAAATGCTAGGAAAGTTCCCACAATAACTATGCAGAGCTTCTTAAGGGCTGGGACACACTGGGCGATTTGGGGAGATTTAGTCGCCTGGCGACTAATCGCAGCGAATTTTCCCCCCGAATGCCTCCCCTCGCTCTGCGCCTGGCTAAAATGAAAAATCGCCTGCGCTAATCACACACGGCGATTCGTTTTCCTAAGTCGCCCGAAGTTGCCTCACGAGGAAACTTCGGGCGACTTCGGAAAACGAATCGCCGAGTGTGATTAGCGCAGGTGATTTTTCATTTTAGCCAGGCGCAGAGCGAGGGGAGGCATTCGGGGAAGATTGGTCGTGGAAAGTCGCGGCGATTAGTCGCCAGGCGACTAAATCTCCCCAAATCGCCCAGTGTGTCCCAGCCCTAAGGGGAACCCCCTTCCCTTTCCACATGAATTCATCAGAACTGCCAAATATATATATATATATATACATAGAGTACCAAACAGCCCCCACCAGCCCACTAAATACTGACTTTCTATGGGACATTTAAACAGCCCCTCTGGCATTTGCCAGAACCCACAGATTGCCAGTCCGGGCCTGTGCAGGAGCCACACAATCTCATTATATGGTTATGTTGTTTGTTGGCACTGGGTTGAACTGGGGCAGCGGATTTGCAGCATTAAATGGCTTTGTGTTAGGAACCATCTGCTGTGAATAGCCGTTATCAGGACTTTTGTTTTCAAATACCCATTGAGTCAGAAGTTCTTTTTGGATGGTGTAATAGCTGAAGTACTGAAGAGAGTCAAGCCTTTTCTGGCTGTTCCTGGAATATCACAATGGTATCCTCTGAATTCACATGCACTAAAGCAGGGTGTTAAAGGAACAGTAATGCCAAAAAATGAAAGTGTTTTCAAGGAATGACAATATAATGTATTGTTGCCTTGTACTGGTAAAACTAATATGTTAGCTTCAGAAATACTATTAAAGTTTATATAAATAATCTGCTGTGTAGCCATGGGGGCAGCCATTCAAGCACATGATACACAGTGTATGAAAGATAAGTTCTGAAGAATCCCATTGTATACTACAGAGCTCCATCTGTTGTGTATCCTGTGCCTTTTCTCATTTTTCAGCTTTGAATGGCTGCCCTATAGCTACACAGCTGCTTGTTTTTATAAACTATTGTAGTGTTTCTGAAGCTAACATAAATGTACATTATATTTTCATTGCTCTAAAGGACTTTCTTTTTTTGGTATCACTGTTCCTTTAAACTCCTGGCCCTTGGGGGGACATGGGAAATGTAGTTCCTAGCTGTTGGGGGGGCTGCAAGTTTTACACAACAGGTTGACCATGAACCCTCTCCATCTGCTCAGCCAAAGGGAAGAATGGAAGGACAGAGTAATGATGCCTTTTTTACATCTATCATAAAATTGACTGGGATGCCAGGGGCCCACCAGAAAACCTTAGACCGTGGGCCCACTTTTCACACTATTATTACTCCTCTACTCACTTAGGGGCACATTTCCAAAGCTCGAGTGAAGGATTTGAATGAAAAAAACTTTGAATTTCGAAGTATTTTTTTGGGTACTTCGACCATCAAATAGGCTACTACGACCTTCGACTTCGATTCGAACTTAAAATCGTTCAACTTTTCGACCATTCGATAGTCGAAGTACTGTCTCTTTAAAAAAAACTTTGACTACTTACTTCGGCAGTTTAAACCTACCGAGGTGCAATGTTAGCCTATGGGACCTTCCCCAGCACTTTTCTAAGTATCTTTTGATCAAAGAAAAATCCTTTGATCGATCGCTTAAAATCATTCAAATCGTTCGATTCGAAGGATTTTATCGATTGACTGATTTTTACTTCGATCAATCGAAGTAGGATTTGCGCTAAATCCTTCGAATTTGATATTCGAAGTCGAGGGTCTCTTTTTTCCGAAAAAGAAATAGGGAATGACCATGATAAATGCCAAATGCTTAGAAATAAGAGGACGCAGTATCCCGGTGGGCCAGTCTGACACTGCTTATAATTTTGCCATAAAGTATTTGCCCAATGCTTTTACATTACCCATCTGACTTGTCTGTGTGGGGGCTGCCATATTTGTGCAGCAGGAGTCCGTTAGCATTAGAAACTCTAACTGACAGGCTGAGATGGGACAGTCAAGTTGGCCAAACTTTGAGGTATAGGAACTTCAACTAACAATTACTTACAAAAACAAACCTCTCAGCAAAAAACAGCAAAAAAATCACATGACCTATAGGTAACTTTTAGGGGGTTATTTATCAAAGTCCGAATTTACAGTATCTCAATATTTTCTGAAAAAAAAAACAAACCTGCATGGGTTTTTTTGGGCTTATTTATTAATACACTTTCCCAAAATTTTGTTTGTGGGAGAAATCTGAAAAAACTTGTGATTTTTATGTTTTTCCCAGATTTTTCACCTGAAAACTCTGAATTTTGCCCGAAAACTCAGAAAACTTGGGGGGGGGGGTATTGCCAAAAATCCAGCGCATATCAAAAAATCACTGGGACTTCTCCCATTGACCTATTTGCAACCTTGACAGGTCTGAGATGCCGAAATTTCAGATTCAGACTTTTTCCACCCTCAGGGTTTAATAAACTTCAGAAAAATGTGATGTTTTTTTAAAAGTCCGATTTTATAAAAAAAAATCACAAATTTTTCTTGATTTTTACATTTGGAGTTTAGTGAATAACCCCCTTAATGTACATTCATATTTTAAAAAGTAGTTTTTTAGTGTCAGTATCACCTTCCACTTTCCTATTGGTTACGATCATTTATGCAGAGTGCACAACCACTGGAACCAGGGCCGCTATCAGGGGGGAGAGTTGTAGGGGGGCCCGAGGGTAAGGGGGGCCCCGGCCACGCCACACTTACTTGATTAGCCGGGCCCCCCATCTTTCTGAGAGCTGCTGACTTAGGGAAGGCATGGACGTTTAAGGGGCCCTGGCCACCAATTGTCTCAAAATGTGGGGGGGGGGGGCCTGGGCCCTGTGCCCTGGCCACCAATTTTGGCCACCAATTATTTTTTCCTCATGTGGGGTCCTAGTCACCAATATTTTTTAATGGGGGGCCCTGGCCACAAATGTTTTTGTTATGGGGGGCCTTGACCACCAATATCTTTTTATTTTTTATTAACATGTGGGAACTCTAGCCACCAATATTTTTTTTTTGTTTTTTTTTACTGTGTGGTGGGGGTGGACCTGTGGGGAGGGCTGACCTGTAGGTGGGGCTTGCGGTGGGTGCAGCCTAGGGGGCCAAGGAAATTTTGTTGTATGGGGCCCTGCGATTTCTGATGGCGGTCCTGACTGGAACTGCATAAAGTCAGTGCCGGACTGGGGGCTGGGGCTCATCAGGGCTGTCACTTCAGGGGTCCGCACACCACCCCTCGACGTCCCTGCCCCAGATGCAGCCCCCGTCTCTGGCCCCCAGCCTCAACCCCTGTGCTTCACATTTTATCTTGTTGCACCTGCAATTCCAGAACCAACTGCTATCAATAATATACAGGTCAGTCAGAAAAAATCGTCAGTTTATTTTTGATAGGTCTATTACTCATTGGTTACTGACAGCACTGGAGCAGTTTAGTACCTATCTAAATAATAAGTCATATACCACCTCTAATATTTTGCAATATTTTTCAGCGGCTCACTGGAATCAATACAATATTCATTTATTCAATTCTTCTTTTCTTTTCTGAAGGGCTCAAGGAAATCTTAGTGGAAAGTTTTGAGGGAAAAGGCAATGAGTGATGACCTGGTAAAAGAATGAATCCAAGAAGCACATTTATGTGTTTATGAAATAACCTTAAACCCGTCATAAAAGTTTCATTCGCAGCTCATTAAAACCTTGTTTATTTTCAAATCAGCCAATTACAACCATAAGGGCAGTGCTCTATTAAAGCAGTTTTTTTTAACAAGGGTTCAGACTAGATCTCTATCTCTGTCCCCTATCACTAATATATGTATGCACAGACTAAAATAGGAATTGTAGATTTTAAAACAGTGTTTTGTTTAAAAGGGGCAGTGGTCTTCAAATAAACCTTACGGGGCTCAGCACAAGACTTCAGGCTTCAAATTTACATCCACAGAAATGCCATAAACCAATTGCACAACTGCACCCAGTGGTCCTATTCATTTGAACAAGGCTCCAGTCCATGGGGCACTTTTACGAAAGAGCAAATTGTGTTTTTCGGATGAATTTTTTCATAAAAAGACAATTTGCAGCAACATCGCCTGATTTACTAAAAGACCAGCGACTCACTTTGTTAGCAAATTACCTTGTTGCTGGAGAACTTTCGCTGTTCCGCCAGGTGAATTTTCGCTCAAACGAAGTGTGATTTCAATTTGTTACCCTTTTAACCAAAATCTATTTCTCCAGGTTCTGTCTGGCTAATTTATACAATGAAGCTACATCCTCAACATTATTATGTCAGTGACACCTTGCCCTGTATTCCATGAGCAAAAGTCAAAACTCTGATGTTTTTTCATGTTTAAAGTGGGATCATGTTTACAAGTTGTAACTGTTAAAATTTTTTTTTAGGGTGGGCTCATGGCCTACGACAATAAAGGATCTCTATCTAGATTTTGCTTCCTTGGACATTTTTAATAAGACGTGACCACTTCCAGCAATTTCACCAACATCTCTAATAAATGCATACACATGACCTTTAAACAACCAATGCATTTAAATTGACATAAGGGTAAGTAAGTTAACGAAGTTTTGCTAGGAAGAAAGTAACTCTAGAGAAAATTCCTTATGAAATCTTTGCACCAACGAATCATCGTCGATGAAAGTAATTGCGCATTTTGATGAATATGCGTATTCATCAAGAAATAACGTCTGATGTAGGAAGCCTGATGGAGACTTCCAAAGCAAAAATTTGCACGTAAGTAAATGTGCCCCTATGTGTTCTTTTGTTTGTTGGGGTCAGTGACCCCTGTGTTTGGAAGCAGCTCAGCATTGGGCACACATAGAGGACTTTGGTGTAAAAAAAGTTGATTGATGACACCACAATTAGAATATACTGTTCTCACAAACAGGCTTTGTCCTATTACATGTTTAGTCACCTGGTAAAGTCTGTTTTGTCAAAGATACAAGGTTAATGTTAATAGTGAGCCAAGGACGTGCTCCTGCATTTATACACGTGTGCCTGGTCTGCATCCATAAAAAACTGAATCCGCTATAGAAATTATAGAGCTTATATAGGATCACTGGATGAAAGTAATATATACACTGAAGGGGGTAAAGCCTTGACCCGTGCTTCACTTTCAGGGTGTACTCATCCAACGATGGATTCAGCCATATCTTATGTATTGTTTATCTCATTAGTGTATTCCTGTTATCTATTTTCAAAACTCATCCACACTCACTGACTTGTGAAGCGGGTCATTCATTTAAAGATCTGCTCATTTGGCAAGAGCATCTTTCATCGAGATATGTCCAATTTAAGGTGGGTAATTTCGGGCTGATCCGATTGTTGGGCCTAATGATAGGACCCTAGGGCCCAGGGATGGACAATGACCAAGATACAGACCATCAGATGAGAACTGCATCAAAGTCTTTCTCCATTGAAATGTTGGTGTGCTTGTCTCAGTGTAAACTGTGTTTTTCCATGGGCCACTGAGCTTACATTTTATATCTAGCCTTGCAGGGTGATATGATGCCAGATGCAAACACTGTGTGCCAATGGACAAAATATGCAAGGTGCAATACATCTGGTGCTGATGCAGAGCAGTTGTGCTCAATACCCAGGTGCCTCTTCTGGTTACCCCTAGTTCTAGTCCTTAGGGGCACCCACATCCTCTCTTGTATACAGTATTGTCATCACATCACACACACACGGAACTCTTTGTGCTTCATTTAGAGCAGGTGCAGCCCAGGGAAGGCAAGTGCGTTGTAGCTAAAAATATTATGAATTGTGTCCGTTGTTTTGTAATTTCCACCCCCTCCCCCATTGCTTCTGACCTGTCAATCACCAAACAAGCAGATCTGTTCCATGGACTAAATGGTATGATTGTTTAAGGATAGGGCTCTTCTGTTCAGGTTAGGAATTACACCGATAAGCAGTGTTTCTGAAAAATGTAATTTTCGACGTTTAAAGGGGTTTCTAACTCGTTCCTGTGGTGAGGCCCAGGGACTTCTAGTTATACTATTGCACAAAGGTGTAGATTACAAGATCTGTGAATTATGTTGAGAAAAGGCTGAAAAATAGGTGAAAAATGGTTCCCTGGATATCTGCTTATTCATGTGTGACTTGCCCACAGACACAAATGATTTGAATGGATCTACTTGTACAGGTTGTGGACAACACCTGGAGGCCAATTTATCAACAGTCTAATTTTAGTGGTTTTTTTTAAACCGCAACTAAACTCACCTTCTTTAAAACCATGAATGTCATGATATTTACAAAAAGATCTGAATAAAAAAAAGTACAGAAAACAAGGCTGAACGGTCCGAAAAAAATAGGAATACCTCAAAACCTCAAAAAATTTTAGTTTTTCGGGACAATTAATAGCAAAATAAATAAATAAAAAAAACTATAAAAGTCTGAATTGATTAAAAACAGTCCAATAGGATCTGCACAGCTTCCGTTGACTTCTATAGGACCTCGACAACTTTTACCTGGCAAAGTTTTGTATTAGAGGTTTCTGTGGTTTTTTACACATAATAAATCTGGAAGCTTTTAAGAAAAACAGGAAAACCACAAGTATTTAGAGATTCGTGGAAAAAATGTAAATTTCATGGTTAGTTAATCAGCCCCCTAGGGTGGAGTCAGGAGGGTGTTCCATCATTCAGTGCCACTAGGGTTGCCACCTGGCCGGTATTTTACCGGCCTGGCCAGTAAAAATGATGGTTGAGCCCAATGTTATTAATATGGAAAAAAGATAAATTTATTGGAAGGCCGGATTTTTTTTCCAGAAAAGTTGGCAACTCTAAGTGCCACTAAGGTCCTATTAATTACATTGGCATCAAGCATAATTTTTACCGGCCAGGTGGCAACTCTAAGTGCAACCAATGACTTTGTACAGGCATCAATGATAGGCATCTACATATATAATCCCGAGGGAATCCCAAGCAGCCACCACATGGACGGACAGACAAAAGTGTGACATGCTGCTCTTTTATCTAGACTACAGTATTGTACACAAAGAGCCAGACACCTGTCCAAACATTCTGATCAATATCAATCTGTCTGGAAATCCTGGGTAGGCAGAAGGTCAAAAGATATCCATTTTGCCAATATTGTAGCAGATGGAGCTAAAGTTGCCATCAAGGGCAAAGACGAACATAGAGATTCGGGGAGATTAGTCACCCAGCGACAAATCACCTCTTCTTCGGGCGACTAATCTCCCCGAACTGCCTTCCCACCGGCGATTTAGATTCTAGTCGGCGAAAAAGCAGTTTAGGAGATTAGTCGCCCGAAGTAGAGGCGATTTGTCGCTGGGCGACTAATCTCCCCGATTCTCCAGGTGTGTCTCTGCCCCCTCCCCTGTGTTGCCCCCCTCCCTCCTCCCCCCTGGCCTACCTGTCCCGCCGGGCAAATGCCCCTAACTTGTTACTCACCCCTCTGCGCAGGTCCTGTCCACGGACCTCACTTGCGCCGTCTTCTTCCTTCTTTGATCGGCGTTTTTGGCGCATGCGCAGTAGGCGCATTTACCGGGTGTGGATCTACTGCGCCGAACGTCCCGAAGTTCGTGACATTCGGCGCATGCGCAGTAGATCCATACCCAGAGGGAGGGGGGAGGGATTTCCAGGGGGTTTCCTTCTCCTTTAATGGCAACTTTAGCTCCACTCCACTCGGAGTGCTTCATTTTCCGAAGTCACCCGAAGTTTCCTCGTGAGGCAACTTCAGAAAACGAAGCCACCCCGCCGGGGATTTAGATTATAGCCCGTGGGAAGGCAGTTTGGGAAGAAGAGGCGACTTGTCGCCGGGTGACTGAATCTCCCCGAATTTCCACATGTGTCTCTGCCCTAATGGTCACTATATCCTCAAATATTCCATCAAAAGTGTGCTTAGTACAAGATAATACTTGGTTCACCTTATAATTAACTTTTAAAAGTATGTTATAGTATGGACAGTTCTAAACAACTTTTCATTTATTTTTATTTATTTTTCAAAGTTTTTTTTAATTGTTTGCATTCTTCTTCTGACTCTTTCCAGCTTTCAAATGGGGGTTACTGACTCCATCTAAAACAAATGATCTGTAAGGTTACAAATATATTGTTATAGCTGATTTTTGTTCCTCATTCTATTCAGGCCTCTCCTATTCATATTCCAGTCTCTTATATAATTTATTACATGGTTGCTTGGGTAATTTGGACCCTATCAACCAGATTGCTGAATCTGGAAACTGGAGAACTTCTGAATAAAAAGCTAAAAACTCAAAAACCACAAATAAAAAAAAATGAAAACCAATTGCAAATGTCTCAGAATATCACTCTCTACATAATACTATAAATTAACTCAAAGGTGATCAACCCCTTCAGTATCTATGGTGCAGGTATGGTCACCCGCAAGGGAGAAGATTTACTGGCAGGCAAGGAAGCCACTGTGTGTCAAGGCCCTTATGGAGAGTTCCATTTATGGATGATTTGGCTGATCATACCCTGCTAGACCATTTTTGCCTCCTTATTAGGCAATTCTAATATAACAGGATTGCTAGAGAAGATAATGTAATAGGAGGTACAATTCCCCACCCCCAGGTCTAGGTAACCCATAGCAACAAATTAGAAGTTGAGGCAATAATTGTACAATGTTCCTATTAGACAGAAACAACAACAAAATAAAACATAACAGTATGCAGAGTGTAACCTCTATTTGGATGCAGGAATGGTAAGGTGCCCAACTTGCCCTCTAGTAGGCAAAAATGGCACCAATAATTCAGTAAATTCTTATTTATGGGGAAATAAAAACTAAGGGAATGCTGGTGGAATCGAGAGATGCAATGGATCCAAGAGCAAATGTTTCCACACAATCGGGGGAAGAGAATTTAAATTATCATCATGTTTTGGGACAGGTATACACATATCATATAGGGAAGGTCTAGCTGCCCACAATGTAGGCTACCATTGCAGGAAGTGAAGACCTTAAAGGGGTTGTTCACCTTCAATGTACAAATCTTATGAAACCACTAACAATGCTCTCAATGTGTTAGAAAAACCATTTTCCATAACAAAAAGTAAAAATGCCATTGTAAAAGCTAATTTCTATACCTATTAACTCAGTCCTTCTCCTGTCTCTCTGACCAGTTTTCTGAAGTGATGGGAGTGGCCTATTTTGAACCTGACACACCAAGAACTTCCTATGATATCATCATCATGCCCAGGCTTTGCCCTTACTTGTTTCCTATTGGATGATGATACTGCCCGCCTCCTAGTGATTTATTGGGTGCTTGTGAACTGTAACCGGTCACATAATTTGAATGGTCATTGGTTGATTACTCAATTGTAATGGTAGAGGTTAACAGACGCAGCAGATAAACAAAGCTGCCTTGCAACAAACAATCACACAGCCATGCAGACAAATACTGCAGAAAAGGAAGGAGCAACATTGTTCTCCCAATTCTTGCACTCTCCTTCTGCCTAGACTAAAACTGAATGGAGTGCCAAAGGGCTGCAACCTTTTCTGGGAATAAATACTGGCTTTTCTATATTTTTATCTTTTAATACCTTTTTAAGCATAATGTCAGTTATTTACAAAATTGCAACAAAAACTAGCACTGACTTGCTTAGAAACGTATGTAACTTACACATCTAGCAGGGACAGTAGGGTTGCCACCTCACCCTTTTAAAACCAAACACATATGAAATCCACAGCCTGCATGGCTAATTATCAACTCATTTAGATGCTGCAGACTGAACTGATTTCTGTGCAGCCATGTATCATGCATCTAAATGAATTGCTAATTAGCCATGCAGGCTGTGGATTTCATAGGTGTTTGGTTTTAAAAGGGTGAGGTGGAAACCCTAAGTGATTTTGTGCGCTCTCCCGGGGGGGGGGGGTGGGGTAATTTACCTAGGAAAACCATACCTTTTTTAAGTGTTTAAGTGTTCCACTCCTGGAACAAGATTTAGAGCTCTAAATACCAAAAAATTAAAAAGTTATATTTTTCATGATATAGGGATCTATACCAGAAAAATATTTTACTTTATGCACAAAAATTCAACTCATTTGGAAAGCCTCAAGCTCATATAAATAGTCAGCTGCTGAATAATGATTTTTTATGAGGTAAATACACAAAATAATACATGCCCCCCCCAAATAATATATTTCTGGAAAGTACAAGTGTCATCTCTCATAGTATCCATTTTAAAAATGATTTCTTTTTTCTCTGTAATAATAAAATAGTCGCTTGTACTTGAGCCAAACTAAGATATAATTAATCCTTATTGGAAGCAAAACCAGCCTATTGGGTTTATTTAATGTTTACATGATTTTCTAGTAAACTTAAGGTATGAAGATCCAAATTATGTAAAGATCCATTATCCGTAAAACTCCAGGTCTCAAGCACCTCGATCCCCCCATCTGCACAGTTGAAGTCTCTGCAGCACACAGCCCACACTCCCCCTCCCTCTCACAAACTTGTAGCAGTTTCTCTTCAGTACCTGAATGCTGCTCAAATTCCCCAGCACAGCCCAGCACAGGAAGCAGTGGCAGATTGACAGCAGACATAGCCAATGGGAGTAAAGTTAGCTGCCAGTACAATGTGTGATGTCATATAAGGAAGAGGAAGTGAACACTGTAGTGTTTTTGGGGGTCAGTGACCCCCTCCCAGCACAGGGTCTGTGTGGAACTGAAGGATTAGTACAGGGACACTTCTGAGGTGAATATCTCTTGAACTGTACTTTTTCTGTTAAAGGAACAGTAACGTCAAAAAATAAAAGTGTTTTAAAATAATGAAAATATAATGCAGTGTTGCCCTGCACTGGTAAAACTGCTGTGTTTGCTTAAGAAACACTACTATTGTTTATATAAATAAGCTGCTGTGTTGCATTGGGGGCAGCCATTCAAAGGAGAAACAGCTCAAGTTACACAGCAGATAGCAGATAAGCTCTGTCTGTCTAATGGTGTTATCTGTTATCCATTCATTAACCTGTGCCATTTAGCCGTTTTTCAATTTCCGCCATTGCTCCACAGCAGCTTGTTTATATGAACTATAGTAGTGTTTCTGAAGCAAACACATCAGTTTTACCAGTGCAGGGCAAAAGTACATGATATTTTCATTACTTTAAAACACTTAAATTTTTTGGTGTTACTGTTCCTTTAACTATTTCTGTGGAAAAGTTTGTTCTATTCATGTGAACTGTTAGATTTGTCATTTTGTTACAAAGGTGAACAACCCCTTTAAGGATTATGAGAAAAGGCTGATTATTGGAAAAACATTTGGCAGGAACTGGAGCCAGGACCAGGGTCAGACTGGAAGGTGAAATGTTGGGTGTTGAGTTTCAGCAACAATAGTGGCCACAAGTTGGACATCCCTGATGTAAATGCTGAAAAATGTCCTTTGTAGATTTTGTTTTGGCCCCACTGGGCAAACTAAAACCAGCCCTATAAGGAAGGGGCATGTTGCACAATAAAAGAGAAAGCCAGTGGAGACATTTTGCATAAAGAGCTGATGCAGAAACTCTACAGTAAAGTTGGAGGCAATGCTCAAACTGAGTGACATGCAATATGGGGGTGAAAGGGGGGAGCAGTAACACATAGGGAGCAAATGTGCCAAAAACAAGCGGGGGCATTCTATAGGCCAGTGATCCCCAACCTTTATCTGTGCGCTACATTCAAATGTAAAAGGGTTGAGGAGCAACTCAAGCATAAAAAAGGTTCCTTGGGGGTAGCAAATAAGGGCTATGATTGGCTATTTGGTAGCCCCTATATGGACTGGCAGCCCACAGGAGACTCTGTTTGACAGTACACCTGGTTTTTATACAACCAAAACTTGCCACCAACTTATTTGAGTGTGCAGACCTGATTTCTTGTATATGTTATATTTAGTTGCTCGGTAGGGGCGACTTATGGTCTTTTTGCACCTCTCACTGCATATTTGTTCCTTTATAGTTTGAATTAGGTGTGCCCTCCATTTACCTGTATTTTCAAAACTTGCCACCAAGCCTGGAATTCAAAAATAAACCCCTGCTTTGAGGCCACTGGGAGCAACATACAAGGGGTGGCTGAGTAACAACCGGGGCAATGGTTGGGGATCACTGGTATAGGCAGTCAATAAATGGGCAAGATTCTGCTGCTTGTATCATCAAGCTGGTAGCTGATTTTAGTTCTGGGAGTTGCTGGGTGGCAGTGCAAACAATAGGTACATTATTAGATCTGCTCTGAGAAGCTCTGGGGATTTTCCACTCTGGTGTGGTGTGACTTGTCAAACAGGAGGCTCACGAGCCAGCAGCGCATTACTCTCATATGGACTGTTAACTATTCGTACTACCCCTGCACTTGCAGTACACCTGTACTAAACCTGCAGCATGCTAGTGGTAGTGCTAGTTAAATTATCCAAATCAATGGAATCTGGGAATGCTTGTGCTACATGTTATGTTCTTTCTCTGTACAAGTTATAAGCAAATTTACTGGGTTTGTCAGCAACCCATTTCCTTCTCTGTTATTTGTGGTCATTGTGGTCTTTGTCAGGCCCTTAGTGCCCCCCAGTTACCAGGCCATACCCCTAACATGTTTTATAGCGAGAGGATCTTCACACGCCTCTAATTAAAAAGATGGATTTTTGGCAGAGATTAGGGAGTATTATTTGAGGTAAACGCAGAAACAATCTCAAATAACACACATTCCCAAAAAATGCTACAGAAGATAATAGCTGTATTAGAGTTTTATAGAAACCCCTTTCTTGGACTATCTTCAGTAGGGTTGGAATACCGATGCCTCCTGTGCTTTGGAAACCACTAGATCAGTGGCGTAACTAGATATCATTGGGCCCCACAGCAAATAATTTTTCAGAATTAGGGCCTTATGGGGGCCCCTATAGCTCTTGGGCCCCCCAGGGTCTGCTTCCTTTGTAGTTACACCCCTGCACTAGATGGTGGGGCATTTTGCAAATTTTACACCTGATAATAAATCCTGTGAAGCTTAAGGTGGCCATAGATGCACAGATAATATCGTACGAAATTAATTTTCATATGATATTTGGTGTGTGAATGGTGGGAAACGAGCCAACCGATATCAGCAGAAGACTTGGCTCGTCGATCGGGCTGGACGGAAAATCTTGATTGGGTGCCTTTGAAGGAACCCAAACATTGTTAGTGCTGAATCGTCAGATACAGGTAGAATTCTATTGTTTTTTTTTCTGTATATCTGACAATTCAGCTCTACACTTGTGTATTAAAATGAACGATCTTTCTTGGAAACATCTTTTCCAAGAAAGAGAGTAATTGTTACGTCTATGACCACATTTAGTCTATATTTATGCATGAGGCACCCACCAAAAATAAACCTACTAGGTGTGCACTGGTGTAAACCCAGAGCCAGACAGACGGATGGATGCCTAGCACCAATTTGATAAGTAAGTCCCACACCCAAACCTATGGTTTCTTACATATTTTTCTGTGTATATACAGTATTGTCTGCTGCATTTCCTCCTCTTCATAGATAATTGGTAAAGATATTTCATTCACAGACCTAAAGTAGTACATTCCTCCTGAATGGAATGCAGCAGAACTCACCTGCACTTGTTTGTTAGCGTGACTTCATTGACAGCAGACTCTTTTATCTTTTTCTCATTTAATAGGCTGTAAGAGGTCACAAAACTGGGGTACCCTTATGTGTGGGGGTGCTATTCTCTCAGCTGACCTTGGGGGGTATTGAGAGACGTAGACAAAGAATTATAACTTGGATTCACGCATTTTGTGTTCAATCTCACAAACACAGATTTGAATAGAAAATAGTAAATATGATAATAGGGGTCATTTACTGACACACTGGAACAGCACTCTGGAGCACAAAATAAGCACAGCTTAGTATACATTTAAAAATGCACTTGTATTAAAAGCACCTTGTGCAAGAAAGGCCACCCCATTTTGGAATGTGCACTCCAACAATCCTTGACTCTCGCATCTGAATAACATGTCATGTTTTGAGCAAGGATATGAACAGGTCATAATACCTACATTAAGGGGGTTATTTACTAAAACTCGATTTTTTGCGATAATCTGAAAAAATTGGGGATGGGAGTTTGGTCAAGCTTTTTTTTAAAATTAAAATAATGTGATAAACTCTGATTTTTAATCCCCTAAATGTGCCTTAGACAGGGGTCTCCAACATTTTTTTTTTTTTTTTTATCTGTGAGCAACATTTAAATGTAAAAAAAAGTGGAGGTGCGAAATACGGGTTGTAATTGGCTATTGGTAACCCCCTATGTGAACAGACAGCCTACAGGAGACTCTATTTGGCAGTGCACCTGGTCAACCAAAATTTGCCTCCAAGCCTGGAATTCAAAAATAAGCTCCTGCTTTGAGGCCACTGGGATCAGCATCCAAGGGGTTGGGGAGTAACATGTTGTTCACGAGCCACTGGTTGGGGATCACTGGCCTTAGACCTTAGTGCTGCTTAGTCACACTGATCTACTCAATATTCTTTACAATGTCTAGTGTTTTAAAGGGGTTGTTCACCTTTAAATTAACTTTCAGTATCCTGTAGAGAGGGATATTCTGAAATAATTTGCAATTGGTTTTAATTTTTTATCATTTGCGGTTTTTGAGTTATTAACTTTTTATTAAGCAGTTTGCAGTTTCAGCAATCTGGTTGCTAGGTTCCAAATTACCCTAGCAACCATGTATTAGTCTAAATAGGAGACTAGATTATGAATATGAGAGGGTCTAAATAGAAAGACAAGTAATCAAAAGTAGCAATAACTATACATTTGTAGACTTACAGAGTATCTGTTATTAGATGGGGTTGGTGACGCCCAGGGCCTCCATCAGGGGGGCAAAGGGGGTACAACTGTACCAGGCCCGGGCCTGAAGGGAGCCCCGGCTGTGCTACACTTTTAAAAGAACTGGGCCCCCCTTGACAGTGCCGAAGCCATGCCCCCTTCCGAGGTCCCAAACCTCCAAAAAGCAGAACAGCCGAAGTCCCGAAGCGGCAAAAAGACCCAAAGTCACGAAAGAAGGTGAAGTCCTGAAGCCACGAGTTCAATTCTACTGAACACCAATGTTTTTTTTTTAAAAAAAATGTTTTACTCCCCTGGCCACCAATGTATTATTTTAATACTCTATAGGCCCCTGCCACCAATGTTGTTTTAAAAAAATATTCTCTGGGGCTCCAATTTTTTTTACTTGTAAGGGGGGCCCTGGCATCATCAATAGCTTTTTAATATTTGTGTGTGTGTGGGGGGAGGTTACCTTTTTTAACGCTGATGTCTGAGTGGTCTTTTAACTGTGGTGTGGAGTGGGCAGGATCTGGGGTGGGGCTTGGGGGCTGGGTGGGCAGGGCCCAGGGGGCCCCCTGAAAATGTTGTTGTAAAATGAGAATACAGAAACATAGATATAGGCAAGGAATAACTGAATATTGTAATCCCGTAATATCGAGAGCCTGCTGGAGTTCTTCTCACTCTACACCAGCACATGCCGATTATATTCACATTAGAAGCAAACATTCCTATATCTATACATTGGGTAATACAAGGGTAATAATGGACATTAAGGGATTAACTACAGAATGGAATGTAAAAGGTTCCTAAGGTGAACAGAACATTCAGGTGCTACATAATTGTGTAGTTAGTTAATGTCATTTCAAGACGCTCCACACCCTAGTCCTCCAGCCATTTACTAGTTTCCCAAGTCAGCCGCTGCCCTAAATAAATATTCTCTTCAAAAGGGAAGTCACCTTTAAAGGGGTTATTCAACTTTTAGACAATTTGCAACTGGTTTTCTTTTTTTTATTATTTGTGGTTTTTGAGTTATTTCGCTTTTTATTGAACGGCTCTCCAGTTTGCAGTTTAAGCAATTTGGTTGCTAGGGTCTAAATTACCCCAGTAACCATACATTGATTTGAATAAGCTGGAATATAAATAGGAGAGGCCTGAATAGAAAGACAAGTAATGAAAAGTAGAAATAATAATAAATTTGAGCTTGAGCAGGTTAAGTTGGAAGGAATCAGAAGAAAAATGCAAATTATTAAAAAAAGACCAATGGAAAAGTCCCTTAGAATTCTATAATATTATAACTAAAAGTAAAGTTAAAGGCTTTAAAAAAAGTATATTTGTATATTATATTAGTATATGACATGGAATATGAATGCACATTGCATAACAACAGTATCCCTTTAATATTGTGGAGGTTTGCAAAGAACATTTATTTCTTATTTATGCTAACCTGTATGTTTGGATTGTAAGCTTCAGGTTAAATATGTCGCCATTTTTAATTTCGATGTTTTTACCTTGATGAAAGGATATATTCTCTCTACAATAGGGATTTTCCAGACATTCCCCATATATAATAAAGCTCATTACGTTTGCCCAGGTGCAGCAACCATTAGCAACCAATGGGTTGTCTGCTTTTGAACAGGTGACAGGTAAATGCTACCTGCTGATTGGTTGCTATAGGTTACTGCACCTGGGCAAACGTAATGCCTTTTATTACATAACCCTGAATGTCTTACTGCAGAACGTGAAAAACACACAGCAGATTTCTCTGCACCTTGAGATGACAGATCAACAGTACCTGCCCTGTCTCTGGGTGAGACAAAATATGAAATCAAACCTAAGGGTCACGTTACCATCCATTAGAGCTAAAAAAATATGTGTGTAAGTTGCTCCAGATCTAGTAACCAATAGCACCCAAACTGTTGGAAAGCACACGTGATTGTTGGCTATGGGTTACTAGTAGTGATGAGCTAGGGGTTGGGTGCGGGTCAGACCTGGGAAGTGCACTCCTTCACTGCTCCCAAAGATTCCCTGTCTTGGAACTGATGGCCATGTGGACTTATTTATACTGGAGAAACCACACAGAAGGTTAGGGGCAGATTTATCAAGGGTCGAATTTCGAAGTGGAAAATACTTTGAAATTCGACCATCGAATAGAATCCTCCGACATTCAAATTCGAAGTCGGAGGATTTTATTCATCGTACAATCGTATTCCGATCGTAGTACGATCGTACGATCGTACTCCGATTGTACTTTAAATCGTACGATTCGAACAATTTTATCGTATGATTTTCCTTCGAAACCCAAAAACTTCGGCAGGTTTAAGTTGGCGAAGTACTGAAGTCGAAGTTTTTTTTAAAGAGACAGAACTTCGATTAACGAATGGTCGAATATTCAAATGATTTTACTTTGAATCGAAGTCGAAGTAAATTTGAAGTCATAGTATCCTATTCGATGGTCGAAGTATCCAAAAAATTACTTTGAATTTTGAATTTTTTTACTTCGAAAATTCCCTCGAATTCACTTCGACCCTTGATAAATCTGCCCCTTAATGATTGCATTCCAAATCATAAATCCACCATACGCAGTTGACTGCCCTTCCTGTTCCAGCACATTTTCAGGAAGCTAAACACACAGTAAGCCAGTTACGCTTTCAGGTTATTGATTCTGTAGGGATCCCTAGATGTGGGGGTGATAGGATCCTTATGCTTAAGAAACTGGAGATGCAGTGAATACATAGGGGCAAATTTATTAAAGGAGGAATTGTTAACAGTGACCGCTTTGCCACACGCCGCGTCACTTCGCCAGGTGCAAATTCGCTATCTCTATGCTAATTCACTAAAATACAAAGTTGCATCCTAGACCTTTGCGCTAGAGAAACTTCTTCAGTGTGAGCATTTCATAGCGAAGATTCACTAGCGTTCGTTTGTGCTTAGCGAAACTTTTCGATGATGTCCCTGCGGAATTGATTTCTGGTGAATTCTCACTAGCAACGGCCACTTCGCCCTTTAGTGAATCTGCCCCATAGACTGGATACACTTTGGCCTCGAGGACTTAACAGGGACTATACCCCAGGCAGGGCCGGAATTATACATAGGGGGCACCCCTGATGTTTGTCGCCCCCGGCCCCTCTCTTTTATTTGTGCAAATTTTCATCATCAGGACCGGAGCAATGGGTATTTGCACATGGGAAATTTAAAAAACTATTTTATCTCTTGCACATCCCCAGTGATTCTGAACCAATGTGGGTGTGATTAGATATCATGCTGCCCCCTAAAATCCTGCCTCCCTAGACCCGGGCCTTGGTGGCCTTTCCACAAATCCGGGCCTGACCCTAGGAATGTTCATCTAAATTGGATTAGGTATGTAGTCCTGTATTGATGGTGTATAATATTAATGCATCACATGTAACGTTACAATCTCTCATTTTACTTTTTTCAAAGGAATATGATCTACATTGAACAGTATCAGTGTATTTTGGTGCATACAATGAAGTGTCTCAGGTAAAGTGCTGAGTATTGTATGTTACAATGGTACAACCGGGGACAGATTTCTCTTTCTGGCGCCCCTAGGCTGGCCATGACCCTTCGCTCTGTTCCCGTCCCCCCAGTGCACAAGCGCACGCATGCGGGCACACACACACATTTCCCCTATTGGCATCTAGGACTGCGTGCGTCCAGTAAGTAACGAGGAAATTTGCCTTGCACGCCGTTCTCGGTGCATTAGCAGATGGTGTGGTTGGGCATAATGCCGCCCCTAAAATCCTGCCACCCTAGACCTGGGTTTTTGTGGCCTTGCCTCAGGAATGCAAAGATCAATTCCCTTATGTTTTCAATTCCACATATTGGCCTTACATGATTCATCAAATTGAATTTTTGTATATGTGTTGCTTTATTGTATCTTTTAACAATTGAACTGTCACTCTGCTCTTTCACTGGATACTTTGCTATAATTTTGATTTTAAAGACTTAGCTATGGACACCTTGCCACCAGCCACCAGAACCCACTGTTACACGTTTGGACTTCATGGCTATGGACTTTTGTTAATGAAAAAGACTCTGTGCACTTAGATCTGTGTGGGAAGGGTGAGAAGCGGGATTTACTCTCTTTTTCATTATTTACGTTTGTCACATGTATTACACCATTAGGCTTGACAAAGTGTCCTGTATAGGCCCGAAACATTGCCACTCCATCTTGGGATTCATGTTTGGGAACCAACTTAATGCGCGTTGGCGCGTGACGATGGACGCTGGCGACGGTCGCCGTCGCAAGGACGCGTGCGAAAACGCCTAAGACGGACGTGACGTCAGCACGGCGGAAAAGACGCCAGTTGGCGCCAAATTAACAATATTTAAACCTGGTTCAGAAGGAGATGCATTGCCTGGTTATTAGGTTGTTAAACTGAAACCCTAGCGTCTCTATTCTCTTGAATTCCTGTTGTTGACCTTTGCCTGTTCCCGGACTACGATTTCTGCTGCCTGTCTCGACCCTTCGGCCTGTCCCATCGTTTACGAATCTCGCTGCCTGCCTTTGACTTCGGACCTCCTGACCTCGACTTTGCCTAATCCTTTTGTACTTCGCTGATCGTCTCATTGGCTACTCTCCACAACCCTGCTCCCTGTTCCACTCCAGGTGGGTAGCGGTTGTGTGAGGCGCTTGTGGGTTCACTATCTATGGCTCCAGCTCCTTCTACGACTGGATTATACTGGTAAGCCTGACAACCAATGGCACGCACAAAAGTGGCACACAGAGCGAGATGATGCGGGTATGGGTTGTGTGCGAGTCCTACAAAGACAACATTTCACAGGCTATTGTTGGCTGTAGGGTTGCCACCTTTTCTGGAAAAAAATACCGGCCTTCCTATGTATTTATCATTTTTCCATATTAACATTGGCAACCCTAGTTGGGTGAAGGGTTGCCACCTGTCCGAATTTCACCCGGACAACCTGGTTTTTGGAAGGGTTGTCTGGGTGAAAAGTGCCCACCCCCAACATCAATGGTTCACCCCAACGGCATCGGCCCGGCTCCCTGCCCGTTTTACCTGAACAGAAAAGGTGCCAAGTGCCAACCCTAGTTGGGTAGGAGTTTCTCCTGATCCACACATCACTAGTTACTAGATATAGAGAAGACTTTACTATGATTATTAAATTATCCTTATTGCTTTTGTGAATGACCATGCCCAGTATGTTTGCTCCTCTTGGAAGCCACCAGCACAAGTAGTCTTGCCATTTTGTTGCCCTTATTCAAGAATATGGAAACTAAACTAAGAAAGTTGGCACATCTAGTAATGTGTATAAAAGTTACAGGACAATGGTATTCTGAATAATCAGTGATGATGTTATTAACCAGGAGAGATGATCTGAAATGAGCTCCCTGTTCTGGCGTGAACTTGACATGCTATAGTATGAGCTGGTCCTGCTCTGCTCTGGAACTGGTCTTACCTGTCCCCGGCACACTCACACACACTCACAGAAATAGAGGCATGTTGTATCTTACAACATAACCCCACCCCAGTAGTTTTCCAGTCTCCCTTTAGTATCGTGCAAAGAGTAGTCATATCATTTCCAGGCTTATGCACGGTTTACTGATGTGATGCCCGCAGCTCAGTCCCGAGATTCTATTTTTTGCATTTCAGGAATTTAATCAACTTTTTGCAGTAAACATTTTTTAAATCAAAGCAAGAAAGAGGCGCGTTCTCATAGAGTAAAATCAGAGATATACAGTAGGTTTAGTCAACAAAAGTAATCCATTTACAATGAATTCATCAGTAATGATGTTGGTGGTCAAATGTATTTTTTAAATACATTATGGAATTAATAATTACCATCAAGTCTATTTTGACTCTTGAGGGCCATATGGATAGTTTATTACTCTCTTATCTGTACTTCTGATGTCTGAATGGCATGTTCCTGATCAGTGGGATAATCCCCTGGCCCAGGGTTGACCCGAGCACCCTACAAACTACTTCCCTGCCAGTCCCTCCCTGGCCATTTGTGAGCTCTGGCAAATGCCATAGGGGCTGCAATAAGATGCCATAGAAAGTCACTATTTAGTGGGCGGGTAGGGAGCTGATTGGGCCTCTGTGTATCTGAAATGCCAGGGCCTATTTGACTACCATTCCAGACTTGCTCCCTGCTGTTGTTTAAAAGCCTAAAGTGTTTCATGCCTGTTGGGCCACTTACTCATAGTCAGCCTACATACTCAGCCTATGACTAATTTCCTCACCGCTGGTGATTCACTTTATCGTCCAGTGGGAAATTTGAAGGAGATTAGTTGCCCGTAGTAGTGGAGATTTGTTGTGGGCAACTAATCTCCTCGTGGACCATTGCCCTTAAGGGTCTGGCCACACGGGCAGATTCAGGGAGATTAGTCACCAGGCGACAAATCTCCTGTTATTTGCGGCGACTATTCTCCCCGATCTGCCTTCCCCTGCCTTCCACCGGCTAAATTGAATGCACTGTTTTCCAAAGTCGCACGTAATTTAAGAGCGACTTCGGAAAATGAAGTGCTTCGTGTGCCTGCCCCCAGGCAATTTTCATTTTAAGCAAGACAGATGGGATTTTTTGTTGCCCACAATTCATCTCGGGTACAGTGGAAGACAAAATGTCCCTTATTTCCTCTCTGGCTAACATATGAATTGTCACTGGGGAAACATATACAGCAAAAATTTGCCCGAAAGTTCCTTGTAAAGAAACTTTGGATTACTTCAGAAAGTAGGTGTGATGTATGTTTCCCCAGATTAATCACAGGTAACATAACATCCCATCTGACATTGCCCATAGTGCTTATTTATATCCTACTTACAGCACATTACCACTCTGCACCTTGGGCTGGATATAAAAAATTACGAACAAATTAGGGGGCGATGAAAAAGGAAGATTTGAGAAAAGTTTCTAATTATATCTTCCTCTTGCCTCTTTCTTTCCCCTGACAACTTCCTTGACTACTTGGTGGTCAGACTGGTGGGGAAATGACCAGCAGGTGGCGCTGTTGTAACAAAATACATTCATGTTAACAGTACATGTATCCTTTAATATCTTGGAATTAAAAAAAAAACAAATGAATGTACATTGCAAAGTGCGTAGAATAGCACCCTCATCAATTTTACATTCACTTATTTATAAGATTTAATTCTCCTTTAAATCAGTGGAAAATATAATGTCTATTGCCAGAATTTACTTATACCTGTAAAACCTTAAGATTGTAAGCTCTTGCGAATAGGGTACTTTCTCTGATCCTATTGTTTACTCTGTAACCCTTGTTTGTTACACTTCTTCAAGACTTCTGTCCGCTAATTAATTAGTAAAAAAATTACGTGTAGCTTGCTGCCACTATATATATATATATATATATATATATATATATATATATATATATATATATATATATATATATATATATATATATATAAAATTGATGATGATGATGAACCTTTAAATATTCAGAAAAATCGCTGATAAGGTTATTCAGTACGGTTTTATTTGTTAAATTATTTTTAGGACTTTATGGCATATGAACAGGAGTTGCCTTATTGCTTTTTCTGCCAAAAGAAACATGACCTATGTATTCCCTAGTTACCTTAGGGGCTCAACTATGAGTGCTTTTGAGGTTACTATGTAACTACAAGTAGGTAATACTGGTTACTATTTAGAAGAAGAATTAGAAATTACAATCTAAATTATGTATATTTTATTATAATGTTTAGAATAGAAATAAATGCAGTGCATATGGAAATCCCCAGTGTGCCTTATGTGTGAAAGCTGACTCTCTGCCTGGGAGTCATTGGAAATACCAGCTAACACAGCAAAGGATAAAATTAAGGTTGTACATATTAAATAAATATGGACCGAATGCACAACCCTGTGGTACCCCCACTTGTCCAGCTAGAGATTGGTCAATTGACAACAACAGATGTCAGACTTGCAGGCCTATAACTGTCAGGTTGAGACTGTAATCCCTTTTAAAATATTTGTATTACAGCAGCTTTCCTACAATTCATAGGTACCATCGCAGATAAGAGGGAGTGTGACAATATCAGAAATAATGGCCTTGATAATATTGAATGCGACTCTGTTGATAGATTTATTATGTTTTGGGTAGCCGAGGATGAGGAGAGTATAACAGTGCTTTATAAGCAGGCTCTCATGCAGCCATTACACAACAGTAACTTTCACTTTTAAGCTGACAGGAAGTATGCACAGTAACTCATGTAGACAGTGACACCTGCAGGCCATTTGTATAAACACCACAAGAATGTACTTTATGTAGCCAACTGATTATGCCCTGTACCAGGAGCTTTCATACTTCCTATGTTTAAGGTTTCCTCTTTGGAGATTCCATGTATTCTAACAAGCAGCCAGAAACAGAATTTTTTCACACTCTGCTACAGAGATTCAGTGCACCATTAATCTAACCTTGGGTGATGTTAAGATAGCCCACCATATCAACTTTTGCGACCCCCAAGCAGGGCCGTATTTATATTAAGGTACTCAAGGGCCTGTTCCTAGGGTGGCAGGTTTTGGGGGGCAGTTATTGTGTGGTTTGTGGAAGTGAGGACACGCTGACGTCACATGAACGGCGTAGGGGCCATATTTACGTCCGATGCCTAGGGCAGCATCGGACCTAAATACAGTCCTATCCCCAAGCAGACAGCCCCATAGACTACCCTGTTTGGGAGTCAAAAGTTCTGTGGGAAGATAAATTATACTGAAAGCCAACTTCTTTATCTGAACTGGTTAACTCCATAGGTTTTGCTAGTAGACAGTGGCCATTAGACATGTGGCTCTTTTCTGTTACAGTATTCACCTGTGGGGTGGCTTTCAGTCATTCTAGAATTACAGCAGGAAGGCTGTTTTCTGTAGAAAAAAAAGACGGAGCGTTTTATTCTATATTACAGTCAATATCCAATTTATAACACTGTATGCTAGATCCTTGCTCTTATCTCAAGTGTAAAGGTGGCCATAGACACACAGATCCTATTGTACAAATCAAGGATTCGTGCGATTTTCGGATTGTGTGTAGCGTGTGCCGACATCTTTCGTCCGGCGGTGATCAGTTGTTTGGTAAATCGGTCAGGGTTGATTTTGACCCGACCGATCCCGCCGGAGCCCATTGCGCATCGTAATAGGATTGTTCGGCCATACGGCCGAACAATCAGATTACCCCCGATATAGTCATGCTCGTTAATGGCATATCGGGGTGATGTTGCCACACGAGCGGATCTTTGCGTCTATGGCCACCTTAAGGGTTGTCGACATGACGTGTCCTAACCTAAAGCTACACATTCTGATGACTGCAGTGGGACTCCTGGAGCTACTGCCGCCATCAAGGTATAGGTAACCCCATGTTTCCCCAGGGACAAATGAGCATTTGCGCATGTTATCTGAAGAGACCTGGGGGTGGGGGGCAATAGTGCAAGAATTGGCTTTGGGCACACGTGTGTTAATGAAGGGAGTCGATCAGAAAAGCCATGGTGGTATGAAAAAAATAAGAATAAAAAGAATAATTAAAGTAAATTCTGATTTCTGCCATGAGAGTGCAACAAAAACTACCATCAAGAATGGAAAATATTTGACTTAGTGGCTATTCATGCCATGTTTATATTTTGCGTTGACAGAGACAGGGCAATAGGGGTTTCAATAGATTCCCCTCTTGGTTTCCCATAAGAAGGAAACAGCAGAAACTCTTGGTAGACTGATCATGTTCATCATTGTGAGTATGCTTTTGGACAACAGAACAACAAAAACGAAGGTAGCATTGATTTAACAAGATATGTAGAACCAGAGGAATGAGTTATGGAGAAATCAACTGAAACCCAGAACCAAAACGTTGACCTCTTTAAGTACTCTAGGATTGTTTGTCCATAAAACTTGAGTGGAAAATATTGAACTTAATGACTATTCATGCCATGTTTATATTTTGCGTTGACAGAGCATAAAGAAGATTTGTGTTGGCTAAACAGTGACCTGAGACCTTCAGCAAACACTTTAAATATCAGTAAACCAGATTGTCATCATAAAAGTGAATTTGCTAAGCTCAGACACTTGTCCATGGAAAATCTTGTTTGTTTATGAGATGTGTTTAAGATATAAAAGATTGTCCTTAGTTTGATTGGTTTGCATTCTCCGTGTATTTATAAAAGCACAACAACGTTGTTGGATATATGGTGAAGGATTTGCTTGAAGCACATGGAGATTGTACAGTCAAAGACAAAAGGCCTCTGCACTCAACCCAAGCATGTCTTAATGTCTTTAAGATATTGATAATGGATTGGGTGCAGAGGACCTTTTGTCTTTGTCTATGAATTTTATGGTCAAGCCTCATTGCACACCTGCCTAATTGTTTAAAATTTTATGGTGAGCACAACTTCTCCCTGTTTTGCTAGATATTGTGCAGTCCTGTCTTCTGATATAGAACACATATGAGTGACCTTTTCACCTGCACCATGTATAGTATAGCATAGTATATACTGTATCAATAACAAGAGACCAGTCCTGTATGTAGAACTATGCTTCTGCTGGAAGTGAACCAGTGACCAAATTTGTATCTTGTACTTTACAGGACAACCCTTAAACTAAAAAAACAACCACCACCCTACCCTACGTAGACCTCCCTCCTCCCCACAGCCTAGCTGCTAACCCGGGGAAATTGCCCTAACTTTTTACTTACCCCTTGGTGCAGATTCAGGGATCGTAGTTCACAGCAGCCATCTTCCGGGTCTTCGGTAATCTGAGACTGAGACTGGCGAAGCGGCACATACACAGTTGGAGCAATTTCCTGGAAGATGGCTGCCGTGAACTGTGATCCCTGAATCTGCACCGAGGGGTAAGTAAAAAGTTAGGGGCATTTCCCCGGGTTAGCAGCTAGGCTGGGGGGAGGAGGGAGCTCTACGTAGGGTAGGGTGGTGGGTTTTTTTTAGTTAAGGGTTCAATTCTCCTTTACATATCTCTAGGGCTATGAATATAGACTATGAAGGTTGGGGTTGTTTTCTCTGAAGGAAAGGGCTTGCAAGGGGAAATTATTACTTTTTACAAGGACATTAGAAGAAATAATAGACAGTCAGCATCATCTAGAAAAAAACAAGAGGTCACCCCTATAGACTTGAGGACTAGAATTTCAGCTTGGTTCTTCACAGTGAGATTGAGAATGAGAAATGCTCTACCAGGTGATGTTGTGATGGCTGATTCTAATAATACCTGAAAGGATAAGTAAACCTTACAAATAAGGGAATGTATAATTGATGAGGGTTCTATTCTAAGCACTTTTGCAATGTACATGTTCCGATGTTCTTCAGCTTAGTAAAGATTGGAGAACGGATCCCATTTTTCTCCTAATCAAAAAGAAGAACATCAGAGCAGCCTCTTTCTTTCTACTGACAACCTCCTTGACTACTTGGTGACCAGACTGGTCTGAAAATGACCAGCAGGTGGCGCTGTTGTAGTTTGGCTCCAACAAGGTACTATTCTATTTTATTATTGCAGAGAAAAAGGAAATCATTTTTAAAATTTTGGATTATTTGATTAAAATGGAGTCTATGGGAGATGGCCTTCCCGTAATTCTGTGCTTTCTGGATAACAGGTTTAATACATATATATATATATATATATATATATATATATATATATTTATTCCGAAGGATGCCAGCACTCACGAAAAAAGAAATAAATATGCCTGGGTGCGCAATAAGTACATAAATTGTACAAAACAAAAAGAGAGATCAGCACTCGCAGGTCTTAGAAAAATAAAAAATGATTTATTGAAGAGCTATGGAGTAACGTTTCGGCTCCACCAGAGCCTTTCTCAAAGTAGCATAACAAACAGTGAAAGTTGTTTAAATACACTAACTGGCAGGAAGAAAACAGCAATGATCACATGTGTGCATATTAAACGACTCATTAAATCAACACACTGATGTTGCAGTCTATAATACTGAAAGAGTTAAAATTTAAAATGTACCCATGTCAACCCTAAGCAAAAAATATTATATGTATCCAAGTTACAGGTAAGAGCAAGTACGAATAAAAACAAGAACAATACGTAACATTATCATCACTGATCATTGGTAACTTTGTATCCTTTTCGTAAAAGATCACACAGTGTTGATAAACCCTGTGACCTGTGTTACAACATGTTAAAAAATTAGAAAAAAAAAGGGTCTAATCAATGGCTCATGGGTATTCATCTCCTGATCCTTGATTTCTCTGCTCACTAAAAAATCTTTATTGCCCAACTAAACTATATATATGTGTATGGGGTAAGGATTATTTGAACAGGTTGTACTTGATGGACTTTGCCTGTTGTTTAACCCAGATCAGGCCTGAAGGGAAACCTTGGTGCTTAAGGGGGTGATGAAAACCATAATGACTTATGGGAGAGGTGATAAATGGAACAGCAACAAGAAATAAAATGAAGTGAAAAGGGAAGAAAGTTAAGAAAGGAGCAAAGGAGAAAAGTTTCACAATTGAATGTTCTTTTCAAAATGTCATTTTTAAGTGTATATCCCCTGTAAGGCCAACCATACCCAACTGGTTTGTTTGTCTTGTGAAGTGTATTGGTACATCAATGAGACTGAAATGACTGCCTCGTCTCTGATATCTGATTGAGCTTATCCACATATTGATCAACCTGGGCAGATCACATCAGTATTTCTGTGTGGACATGTTCTCATTTGTCTCACCACATGAGTGGCTGAACTACACCATAATATGTTTTTTGTAAAGAAAAGTATATGTTTACGTGTATCGCCATTTTGTCCAAAGAGTTCCGACAGGGAGGTGTAGTATATAAACTATATTTAGCTATTAAAAGAAAAACAATTTTTAATGAAAACAAGTTGCAATGGGAGATCCATACAGGACAAATAGATACTGATATTAATCTAGAATACATATTTAAAGAAGAATGAGCTAAGTCTAATTATATTCTATTATCTCCCAAATGGAATGCGCAGAGTAAACGGCAGTGGAATCCTTTGAAGCGGCCTGCATTCAATAAACAGGACAATCAGGAAGTCTCAGAACTGGATGGAAACTTCCACTGACACAAACAGGGTGAGAGAAACGTTGTGTTCAGTTCAGTCTGCATGGAAATAAAACCGAGTTTCTTCAGATTGCTTGACTACAATGTTCAGTGAATGTACCTTCAAGGTACTAACCTGGCACTTTTGCTCCTATACCTAGAATGCCACATTTTGGAGCAAGTACCTACTACTACTAATATTGGCTACTCACAATATCACCCTAGTTAAAGCACCCTAGTTAAAAATGGGGGATTTCCTAGACGTAAGCTTTATCAAGATGGAGATAAGAAGAGATAGGTGTCAATATTAATTGTGAAGATGGCACAAGGATTTACCTGAAATCCCACGCCGGTGCTCCTACCAGCAGAAAACTGCACCGGCCCGGGGTTATTCCAGCGAGAACCACGGAGCAATCGGCTTCCGTCTTCCTCTTTCTTAGCACGGCTGCGCAATCGCAGTCAAGCGAAAAGCCGAAAAAGTCGACTATTTCGTTCAACTGGGCATGCATCTGCCCCGGGAAATTTGAAAAAAGAAGATGCTGGAAGAGGATCGCTCCGTGGTGCTCACTGGTATAACCCCGGGCTGGTGCAGTTTACTGCTGATAGGAGCACCGGCCCACGGTTTCAGGTAAGTCAATACAATCACTTGGGGGTGCCTAGCATTTGGCAACCCCAAGTGCTGCAAGTCTTTCCTTCTCTTTTAAGTTTTCCTTTGTCTTGTAGTGCCTATTCTTTGAGGAATATAGCGTTGTTGCATGGCACAATGATGGAGCAAACAAACAAGTGCATGGACATTGTGAGACAATGGACTAATGCACATGTGGGAATCTCATGCATGCCCCCTTAAAGGGGGGGGGTCACCTTCAAGTTAACTATTAGTATGTTATAGAATGGCCAAATCTAAGCAACTTTTCATCTGGTCTTCATTATTTATTTTTTATAGTTTTTGAACTATTTGCCTTCTTCTTCTGACTCTTTCCAGCTTTCAAATTTGGGTCACTGACCCCATTTAAAAAACAAATGCTCTGAAGGCTACCAATGTATTGTTATGGCTACTTTTTATTACTCATCTTTCTATTCAGGCCCCTCCTATTTATTTTCCAGTCTCTTATTCATATCATGCATGGTTGCTAGGGTAATTTGGACCATAGCAACCCAATTGCTGAATTTGCAAACTATACAGCTGCTGAATAAAAAGCTAAATAACTCAAACAACCCGAATAATAAAAAATGAAAACCAATTGTAAATTATCTCAGAATATCACTCTCTACATTATACTAAAAGTTAACTCAAAGGTGAACAACCCCTTTAATGTATGGGATCCGTTCAACGTCGGCTGGTCAGGGCAGACCACCCCCTGGTACGATGCATCCCCTGTGAACCTCCCCCCGTGACTTGTCTCATTTACCTTCTTCCTCAGTTGCTATTGACTGATAAATGTATCCCCGTTTACTTTGCATTCCCCCACAGATTGTGCTCAAAAGGGACCCTTAATCAATGGAAGGAGTAATTCCCCATTTTCTGGGTCACAGTATGACCCTAGCTATCTCAGGCTTGGCTGCTAGGTGGCGCTGTTCTATAATGTAAACAGCGCCGGATTCACTGGGCGGGCGCCCCTAGGCCATGTGCTCCGCGCGGTCCTAGCGTCCGCCCACACTACTACACGCTGGCGCAAAAGTGCCAGCGTGCAAGCGCTGGAGTACTGGGGAGCACAGGCTCCCCACAGAGCGGCTGGGCGGCATGCTGCCCTAGGCCCGGGCCTATGTGGCCTAGCCACAAATCCGGGCCTGAATATAAATGAATAAGCCATGTGGTTTCAGGAGGGATTTCTGCAGAGGATTCTGCCAGAGGCTTTTGCCTGACCCTCTCTTAAGTGGATTTCAGCCTCCTTTGGAGTCATTAGTCAGAGCTAGTAAGGAATAACTAGACCCATTGGGGAATCTATATAAATCCATTTGCCCTATCTCTGGTTCCCTGACTAGGGAACAATTCCTTTGGGATCTAATCCTTTCTTTCACTCTTTGGTGGAGCCAAGCTGCTCAGTATAGGTACCCCTTAACTGTCTGGCTCTATTACAGTGACTATTCTGTTAAGGGGTACCTATACTGAGTAGCTTGGCTCCACCAATGAGTGATAGAAAGGATTAGATCCCAAAGGCATTGTTCCCTAGTCAGGGAACCAGAGATAGGGCAAATGGATTTATATCGATTCCCCACTGGGTTTCCCTTTAAGAAGGAAACAGGTTCCCTGATCATTATTGTGAGCAGGTCCGGACATAGAATTAAAATAGGCCCTGGCATTTCAGGTACACCGAGGCCCAATCAGCCCACACCAGCCCACTAAATACTGACTTTCTATGGCACCTTATAGCAGCCCCTCTGGCATTTGCCAGAACCCACAAATTGCCAGTCCGGGCCTGATTGTGAGTATGTACTGACTATTACACCATGGTTGCCTAATCTATCATTATGCTATTTTCCCATGTGGATATGTATTAACAAATTAGTTCAGTTATAGTTCAAGAACCTCTAACGCCCAACTATTGTGCTTGCATAGAGTTACAGCTGAACAACACCCTGCCTCCACACTGTTGTGAGGGCTCATCCCCTGGAAGTTAAGGTCTCATCTGGAGAACATTATTATGGTAAGGCCCATAGTAGAACAATGGTGCTACTCAGTTTACTATAAGCCTATACTATGATCGAAACAGTTCAGGCAGGGAAGGCTTTCCGTATTCTAGGAGGAGCAGGCTTGGGTCGCAGGGCCCCTGGGGTCTGAGGCCCACCAGGATTTTTCTTGGTGTCCCACTGGCCCAAATCAACCTTGGATCTGTTATCCAGAAAGCTCTGAACTATGGGAATGGTCATCCTCCATAGACCCCCATTTAAATCCAATCATTACAATTTTAGAAAAGGATTTCCATTTTCTGTGTAATAATAAAACAGTAGCTTGTACTTGATCCCAACTAAATAGATATAAAATATATAATTAATTCTTATTGGATGCAAAACAATTCTATTAGGTTTAATTAATGTTTAAATTACAAAAATCCAGAAAAGTCCAGGCCCTAAGCATTCTGGATAACAGGTCCCATACCTTTATATCCACCGTTCTGCTTCTTTGGTTCTCTGAAAATTTAGAACTGAATAATAAATGACGCACAAAGCAGGTTGGAATGGATTGTAAAACATCTTAGGAACCCCATCTACAAGAATCACTGTCACCTTACTATACAGTGACCCCTAGTGGCAAACTAGGGCTTGAATGGCAAACACTTTTCAGAGTGTAGACCAGATACAATTTGACCAAGAAGCACCCACAGATCCAATATGATCAAGACGTCCCAACAATGGACTGCTGCCCAGATGTTACCACTTCATTCAGTTCTGTCTGTAGATAAAACAATTATTTTTCAGAGATTTAGGTGCTGTAAAAGCAGAATTCATAACTATTCGGAGGCCAAAATATCCTGCTTCTGGAATGTCTTGTTCTTTGGACTTAGTTACAGTTAGCATTGCTGTCTGTGAGCTCCAGAAGTGCTTCTATGGATGCTCAATGGCTAGCAGCACCCCAGAATGTTGCTTACAATTACTGTTGACTTAATACAGAGGAAGCAGAACCCAAGAGTATAGGGGGCCCAGTGAGGCCCTAATTAATGAGTGATTTTAATCTATCTTAGTATAATAGGCCAACTTATCAATATTTTGGGGCCCTAAATTGCTGTGGAGCCCAGTAACATATAGCAACAAGTTAAAGTCTCTTTTTTTCAATTTCCCACCAGTCTGACCACCAAGTAGTCAAGGAAGTTGTCAGGAGAAAGAAAGAGGCTGCCCCGGTGTTCTTCTGCTTAGGATAGATTTGAGAAAGGTTTCTAATTTTTTTCTTAAGCAGAAGAACATCAGAGAAGCCTCTTTCTTTCTCCTGACAACTTCCTTGACTACTTGGTGGTCAGACTAGTGGGAAAATGACCAGCAGGTGGTGGTGGTGTAAGAAAATTCATTCATGTTAACAGAGGCATATTTAGAGCACCTAGTATTGGGAAAACACTTTTTTTAGGTTTTAGTAACAATGTTCAGGCCCATGGTTTGGGGCCCCCTGACCAAATGCGAGGATCTAAGGGAGGAGTTTAGCTTGATCTTTGCCTTCTAAAAAGAAAAGGTAGGAAGAAGGTGAACTTGAAAAGCCAGTTAATAGCCAAATCATATTACTGAAAATACAAATATTTTTTAAAAAACCTGTAAATACAGTGTTTTAAATGATTAGAAAGGTAGGGGGTCATATCTTTCGTGTTGATATTAATCATTGGAGCACAGTTGCCCAAAATAAGCAAATAGCCTACTGTATAATGGGGAAAGCCACACACAGACATTTCTCAAAATTTCTATTGGAAAAAGGCTTTTATTATCTCTCTAAAAATTAATTATTTAAAGTCAAAATGACTGTTTAGTGTGACGCCACCAGGGCCGGGCCAGGCCGTCCGGGCACCCTAGGCAACCCGCCAGGCCGTACCCCCCATACACCCCGCAGAGTGCGTGCGCGCACCAGCCCAACAGCTACAGAGGGGAGGGGACATCGATGGAGGGGAGGGGTCAACGATGGAGGGGAGGGGTGAGCGACGGAGAAGAGGGAGGGAGGCGAGAGATACAGGGGGGAGGCTGACAGGAGGGGAGAATGACTGAGGGGTGCGAACACGGACTAGGGGTAGACAGAAGACAATTTTAGAGGTAGCTTCCCAGTGCCCCCCTATAATTACGCCCTAGGCAGCTGCCTCTTCTTCCTACCCCTAGTTCTGACCATGGACTCCACTTATCTGATTCAGTTTCTTTGTAGTGTTAACATCATACATAAAATGACATTAAATGCACAGTACATATATGTTTCATGTGAATGTCTTTAGGTTATACATATGGATGCAACTTGTGTAACAACTCATGTACTTAGTTTAAAGGGTGTGAGCCGCTGTTTTTTTTACTTTTCTAGGATACACAAGACCCTCTGCAAGTGCACGATTTATTCAGAGCCTCCATTGATATAGACAATTATTGTTGTATCAGTCACTCTCCTATATTTTCTATAGCTTCTTGAACATTCAGTAAATAAGTGGTTAAATGGAAACCTAGGGTTAACAGACTATACAGAAAGTGCATAAAAAAGCACACAGTAGTTTGAGTTGCTGACATTCTAAACTTCAAGAGGAGCAGAAAGTCTGGTATTGGCAGTCTAAAACTGCTAATCTGTCGAAAAGCACAAACAATTGACAATTAAAGTAAAATGCAAAAGTGCTCAGAAGATCAGTCTAAGGCAGGAGTGCCCATACTTTATTTAATTATGTGAGGTCTACTTTTAGTGATGTTGTCCCATTATGATCTACATCCATAAAAACATTGTTAGCATTCTGTTCCATGGATAATATTACTTAAATATGATATTGATTTATGAGAGAATGTATATTGTTATATTTAATTAGGGATGCACCGAATCCACTATTTTGGATTCGGCCGAACCCCCGAATCCTTTGTGAAAGATTCGGCCGAATACCGAACCGAATCCGAACCCTAATTTGCATATGCAAATTCGGGGTGGGAAGGGGAAAACATTTCTACTTCCTTGTTTTCTGACAAAAAGTCACGTATTTTCCCTCCCCGCCCCTAATTTGCATATGCAAATTAGGGGTCGGATTCGGTTCGGCCTGGCAGAAGGATTCGGCCGAATCCGAATCCTGCTGAAAAAGGCAGAATCCTGGCCGAATCCCGAACCGAATCCTGGATTCGGTGCATCCCTATATTTAATAAACTGTTATATTATTATACTTATGTAACCTTAACAGAATAAATACCTGAAATAAAACATGAAACAGGAGGGTGATTTAGACAAGCTGTTTGTTGACAGTGTCTTGAGATCTACTGATCACCTACTAAAGGTCTATTGGTAGATCCTGATCTACCTTTTGGGCACCCCCTGGTCTAAGGTAATATAAATTCATTTTTGGGTTGAGAGCCCCATTAACCTTGTATCCTTATTTGTAATCTCAAACAATATTATTACTTAGGATGTGACTATAATTATATTGTGTATCTGCTGGGACCAGACTGTAGCTTTCAGTTTGTTCTGGGGCTGATATCTAGGGGCCGGGATTTTCTAGTCTGTATGTACTGTATGTAGCTTCAGCTGTGGAATCCTTTATTAATGACCAGCAGGGGGAGACCTAATATTACAGCTTTAGTTTTTTTGCTTCTTCCAACCTTTCTAAGTCAGCCTCTTTATTAACAATCTTTTTTATCTTGAATGCCATGTAGCAGATACAATGGGACGGCATCTTTATAACCTTACAATAAAACAGAGCAAACTCTGAGGTTGGTTCTAGGAGTGAGAGGAGCAGACACGGCTAGTGATGGAGGGGGTGGCACTACCCACTTGCAATTTGATTTCTGGGAAATGCCATAGCAACCAGAGTGTCAAGGTGCTGCCATTGTTCCTGTCCCTAGAATGACCTTGCAAGGCCGGTATCCATGTCTCTGGATGAATTTGCATTGTCCCACTGGGACGGGCCCCAGGGAGTGTAAAAAGGCTGGATTGCTTGGATCGGATACATTTACACTTCACAGGGCTTCCCATATCTATTATGTGTGTTTGTCATGCTCATCTTCATATCCAGACACCTTACAGGGTCCTACCAGGGAAACTTCTGTCCCACATGGTTCTATTATTTGTGTTTGGGCAAGGACTGCACTTGTGGAATAAAGCAAGACAATATCAGGGGAATGGGGTGGCACTGTATGTGTGTGTGTATAATAAGCAGGGTTGGACTGGGCTGGTGGGACACCGGGAAAAACTCTGGTGGTCCCCTCTGACCCAGACCTGCTCCCCCCTGCCTCCAGACCTGAGACCATTGCCCCCTGAGCTCCCCTCAGCCCGATCATGGATGATGTAAGGAATAGAACAAGGGACGTGTGGGGTGTTAGTGTGTGCTGGGAGGAGAGTTGAGGCTAGAGGGGGGCCAGGGGGTGTGGAGGGCTCCTGAAGTGGAAGTGCCAGGGGGCCCCAAACCCCCCAGTCCGATGCTGATGGTAACTAGAGAAAATGAGAAGGGGAAGAAGAGATGGGAGTGAAAGGGAGCATAGAATATAAAGGAAAATCATGAGCATAGGACACGTACAGAGTTCATCAAGGACAAATAGACCACTTGCATCATATTTTTCAACTTTTTATTTGTTAAGCAGACAAAGATATCTTCCATACGTAGGTAACATGCAGTGTTATACTTTTGTAATGCCGACAATATCACATTATCTGATTAGAGTTTGCATGTACATTTCAGTCTGCTGTTTTCATAACAGTAAGAAATATCAAAGAAGAAGAAAAAGAAACATTATATGAAATAAGAAGGAAAAATAGGAGGAAGGGGGGTACAAAGGGGGGGGGGGGGAAAAGTGGGTACTCTCGCCGTTGAAATACATTACAGAAACCACCTGAGTAGTATATCAAACTATTCTGAAAATAAAACAAAACATTTTTCAAAAACATGCGGCTCCGGTTTCTGTATCACTTGCATCATATTTTAAAGATTTCTCAGCAGGCTTTACCTGAGCCACGTGGAGGTAATGGAGGCAGGATAAAACACAAAGTGGGTGTAGAAATATCCAAAGTCATTGCTTTGTTTTACAGGAAATGTGTGGCCCTTACTCTGTGGCCTCTCCAGAAAAGCAATGGAAATGTATTTCCCCCCTGCCTCATTCCCCTGCAGAGAGAGGCAGCTGTGCAAATACAAAGCCGTTTCCCGTACATTGTGCGTCTATCTGTTTATTGTAGCTCAGAATAGCAATAGGGCTCATTCACACTGATAAGGACTCGTAGTTGGTTTCCGATTTCCTGTGGGAATAAGAGAATAAAAAGGGGCACGGCAGGTCTTCCATTGGTAGAGTTGATCGGGTGCTGGTGATTGGAAGGCTAGATCCAGTATGGATAGCTGTGTTGCTATATTTTAGTATAATATTCCCACCTTATACAGGGTTTGTAGTGCTCTGGACTTCACTTATGGGTGGGATACTTTAGGGCTTATAATTTCATGGTACTTAGGACTTGCTCCTGCTTCATGCCCTTACTGGCTCCTATCTGCCTCAGGCTCTACAGCATTACCTATCCCTTCCATAGAGTGGAGTCCAAAGAGACAGAACCATGTGCTCACTCCCACTTTATAGACCTGGGAACTGCAACTGCTCATTCTCCCCCTGGACCAAATGGATACACCTCCCTCTTATATGGCAGGTGATATACTTCCTCAAATCCAATTCTCTAGAGTTTGTATTAGGGATGTACTAAATCCATCATTTTTGGACTCAAATGAATAGTGCAGTGTCTATAGAGGGAGCAGACCCCTTGGTTGCAAGGGGGCCCCAGGGCATAGGGCCTGTGACCCACACCCGATACCCCCTACCTCTGTAGCCAGATTTTGTAGGAATTCATCTGGTGACAGGGGAAGAGGGTTTTTTTTCTTGCACAAAAAATATATTTACCACATAGGCATCTGAGAGCTGCCCCCTTAAATCTACCGCCCTGCTCCCTTGCCTTTGAGTGCCTTGAGTCATTTTTGTCACTTGACTCAATAAAACTTGTGTATTATATTAAATAAAGTACCCTTTGTTGGAAAATAGGAGGATATTAGAAGTAAACTCGTAGTTCCATGACCTGTATAAAAACACTTGTGCTTTTATATGGTCATGGAACTCCATGGTAACTTATAATATCCTTATATTTTACAAGTGTTTCACTTCTGCCACTCAGCTACACCTAGGAGTGACATGGATGTGGGCAGGACAGTGGCTCCAGCCAAGCCACTACCTGTTAGGAGTCTATATGTTCTTACAGTTATAGTGCTCTTACAGCTGTGGTACCCCCAGGAACATTTTTCATTCTTGTGATACTCCCCAACTCTGTCTACATTTGAATGCGGCTCACCTGTAAGAAAGGTTGGGGACCCCTGTCTTTTGGGTCTTACATTGTCCTCCAAAACCATACAAGTTAAATAGATCCTAATAAAACTAACCCCAGTGTACGTGATAGGGACCTTGTAAGATTGTAAGCTCCACTGGGACAGAAACTGCTGGGAAAGATGTGCACAGGGTGCTACTAGATTTATGGTTGTAGAGATTTTCCCTGCACGTAGTTACAGTGGTACCACATATCCAGTAGATGGCAGCATGTAGTGAGTACTGTTGAGCACTGGAGCTGGTTAGGAGACCCAGGTGAGAACTGGGTTGCTGTAGTGCATAATTCTTGTGGGAAATGGAAGTTTATTTGAGATGTTTCTGGAGGAAGAGGTTGTTTTGAATCCAGTTTTGGGTCCACCGCTGCTGGTGTGAGTGAGTAAGGAGGGTTATCCACAATGCATGGTGTTCTGCACATATCAAGGGAGGTTATTGAGCTGCAGGTATGGGATCTGTTATCCAGAATGCTTGGGACTAGGGATGTAGCGAACTGTTCGCCGGCGAACTAGTTCGCGCGAACTTTGACTGTTCGCGTCCGCCGCAAGTTCGCGAATAGGCGTTCGCGTCAAAAATCGTTCGATCATTCGACCATTCGATTCCTTCGACCGCTAAAATCGAAGGATTTTCGTTCGAATCGAACGATCGAAGCCATTGGATTGAATGAAATCATTCGATCGAATGGCTTCGATCGTTCGATTCGAACGAAAATCCTTCGATTCGAACGAAAATCCTTCGATCGAACGATTAAAATCCTTTGATCGTTCGAATCGAACGATTTTCGGATGTTCGAAATTCGCGAACTGTTCGCGAACTGTTCGCATTTTTTGCCGGTGTTCGCGAACACATAGTCGGCGGTTCGCTACATCCCTACTTGGGACCTGGGGTTTTTCCAGATAACAGATCTTTCCATAATTGGGATCTTCTTACCTTAAGAGCAGAGAAATCGTAGAATGATCATGCATTCCTGTGACACACCACATTCCATGTTAAAACAACTGTCCTAACGCGTTTTGTATCTAAAGATACATAATCATAGGTGCCCATGTACCTATGTAATCATTCCCATGCTCTCTTACTGTGGCAAGCTGATATTTATCTGTATGCTTGATATATATATACACCCTTCTATGGTATGGGGCTGCGGAATATGTTGGTGCTTTATAAATAAATGTTAATAATAATAATAATAATAATAATAAGGGTTGCACAGATTTTATTTCTAAACGTAAAAGATATTATAAGATCTTGTTCATAAGTACTACTTAATCCTCAACTTCTGGCGATGGAGACCTGGGGGACCCAGTGCGGCACATGCAGTGACCCAGCATCAAAAAAATCGGGAGAAGGAAAGGTTAAAACTGAGTAAGCCTTATCAGAAAGGTCCACCTAAATATACCAGTAAACCCTCAAAGTAATGCTGCTCTGAGTCCTCTGTCAAAAGAAACACAGAATGTACTCATGGGCTTCTGTATCAGACTTCCTGTTTTCAGCTTAAACCTCCTTGCCCCGGGCTTGCACATGCTCAGTTTGTTCCTCTTGCCCCCTCCCTTCTCTGCTGTAATCTGAGCCCAGAGCTATAAATGAGCAGGGAGAGACTCAGGCAGGAAATTATGTCACACCAAGCTAATACTGCAGCTGCTATCCTAAACATAGTTACATAGTTAAATTGGGTTGAAAAAAGACAAAGTCCATCAAGTTCAACCCCTCCAAATGAAAACCCAGCATCCATACACACACCCCTCCCTACTTTTACATAAATTCTATATACCCATACCTATACTAACTATAGAGTTTAGTATCACAATAGCCTTTGATATTATGTCTGTCCAAAAAATCATCCAAGCCATTCTTAAAGGCATTAACTGAATCAGCCATAAACAAACAGAGAGCTTGTAGAGCTTTTTATTTAGGTATGGTAAAACATTCTACAGAATATAGTGTTATAGCTTGCACTATTGCAGCTAATGTATTGGCAATAAAATGCCTCCGTAGCTTTCCTTCTCCTTTAAAATTTGGTGTGGATGTTTGTGTCAATGGAGGGGCTTAATCATTCCGTGAATTTTATAAGATTAACAAAATTCAGATGTTCCAAAATTAGTTATTATTTTGGGGGAAATTCCTAAACTCCATAAAGTGTCTGTTCTGGTGGTGTCTGTTCATTTAGTGGATCTGTGTTAGTACATATGCCTGTGAATGAGCTGCTGTCCCTCCCTCCTCCCCCAGCAAATAGAAAATCCCACTGATGTCATTTCTGCGAGCCCATGAATGACTGTATTTATTGACATGGGAAAGGAAAGGTCGGCCTCTCTGCAGGGGGTCTGCCCGTGAGAGTAGATTCTCAGTCAATCATTCCCAGCTGGTTGCCTCGCCAACTCCGCTCATCAATGTGGCACTGCTGTCCATGGCCAAAGGATGTCCGTTCCCTGTCTCCCCTCCATGATGAGACAATTACACTGTGTGTACTAACAATGAAACAATGAAACGTTATCTTAGTCTGGGCTATGACTGCCATAGGGCAAGCAGTAAGTAAATTCTGTTCCCTGTGCCACTGGCTCTCCATAACTTCCACTCCCTAATCTGAATAAAGCACAAATTAGGGAGGTGGTCGGGGGTGAAAGCCTATGTGCCGCCACATACCCAATCTTCACAATTGCCCCCACTGGGTATGGTTGCCTTTTTTTCTTTAAAAAAAACGACCTTCCTATATTTTTATGGTTTATTCATATTATTAATAACATTGAATAACATTTTACTGGCCAGGCCGATAAAATATGGGCAAGGTGGCTCCAGGGGGACAGCATACACTGCTGAAACTGGTTATATACATATTAGATATCGCAAAGTTTACTGTACAAAACTCAAGTCCTTCCTCCAGGTAGTTGTTGCAGGATATTATTTAATTGTTGTCCATTGGGGACAGATAAGAGTCCCCCAGTATCGTCACAAACAAACTCAAATCTTACCCCGGGAAGATGATCGAGGATTTACTTTACATTTGTGGCTAATACACACAACAGTTTCACTATACTTAGGGGCAGATTTATAAAGGGTCGAAGGGAAAATTAGAATTTAAACATGCAAATTTTCCATTTTATTTTAGTGTAATTCGACTAGGGAATAGTTAAAACTCAATTTGAGTTTTTAAAAAAAATCTAATTCTAATTTTGAAATGCATCATGTACTGGCCCTTTAAGAATTAGAATTAGACTATTCGCCACTTTAAACCTGCCGAATTGTTTGGTGACATCCTGAAAATCCAGTTCATGGGAGTTTTTATAAACTCCCATAAACGCTTAATTCGACCCTTGATAAATCTGCCCCTTACTGTTCTCCTATCCCCATCTGTTAATCTCCCAAATTGGACTGATATAACCATTTGCTCTTGGACCAATAATCAGATCACATTTGATACTTTTCAACCATCTTGTTCACGATCTGGTCAAGCCCCAACCAGATATTGGCCAGGAAGCCTATAGTTTTGGTCATAATCGAGCTCTTAAACTGCCAGCTGGGTCAGGGGTGGCAATTCATCAGACAGTATTGGCCCATGTATGGCAAGTTTTAAGCTGGCCACAGACGCAAAGATCCGATCGTACCAATCAATGTACGATCGGACTTTCCCATCTTCCGAACTGCCACTAACAATTCAAATCAAAGTCTTACCATTCCGACCAAATAAAGTCGTTAAAGAACAGATCAGCCGATGTTCTGCCCCTGACAGCAATCGTACGATAGACAAAGCTAGTGACAGTCTCCCACTGAATACACGCAGAGATATTACCTGCAGCCGACAGAAATTTTAACCTGTCCGATCGACCAAACAACCGATCTCCGCCGGACGAAAAATGTCGGGACTCTCCACCAGGTCCGGACTGAGAATTAAAATAGGCCCTGGCATTTCAGGTACACAGAGGCCCAATCAGCCAACATAGAGGCCCAAACAGCCTCCGCCAGCCCACTAAATACTGACTTTCTATGGCACCTTATAGCAGCCCCTCTGGCATTTGCCAGAACTCACAGATTGCCAGTCCGGGCCTGCTCTCCACACACGTTCCGAAAATTGTACGAATCCTTGATTCGTATGATGAGATCTTTGCGTCTATGGCCAGCTTTAGGCTGTAACACCTTCCTTTGTGCCTGACACCTGTTATGTCATTGCCATAAGATAGTCCTCCTAATGGCATTATATCTGAGCATGAGAACTAAGAACGTGATAGTTTGTGCAAAAATATGTTATATCTACCCTAATGAGGGCATAATACCAATCAGCAGATGTGCCTGGTCTGGTCTCTAGGCCACCAAAAGAATGCATCTGAAGCCCCATGTTGACCTCAACCAATTCACAAAATTCTTCATGCTTTTAGTAGCCAGCTGAAGAAGACCCACTAAGTATAATAGTGTCTAGCTTCAATGTCCTTCAAAAGATTTCCAGATTACTTTGGGTAAAAACTTCAAGCAGTTAACAAGCACCATGGCTGATTTTTGTTTCCATGGTAACCCTGCATAAGTTACAGTTATTTTAACTTCATCTATTTACTTCTGAGTGAGCAATCACCATTAATACATCTTGTAGGGAATGGTTTGAACTTTGCCATTGTTCCTGTGAATTAGCCATGAAGGAGCTTTGCCCTCCCGTTACAAGAACTTCTTCAGCAGGTTTTATGCACCTCTCTCAACCTTGCAGCCCTTTTGTTGTTGAGTTTTATGTCCATTCAGAGTCAGATAATGTGTTATAGATTGAAAAATATATCGGAAACTGAATGGCCCTTGACTAATTTCTTGCCTAATTAAACAAATATAATTTTAATTGTATGTAGAAATGTCTCTTCCGTTACTCTCTTACTCAGAGCAAAGAATTTCATCCAGAGAGTAACAAATACTCTCCTGGTCTAAACAACTGGTCACTTTAACTTTTTGGAGGAAGATGTTGTGGTTTTTTAAGTTAGTAATTTACATACAGATAAAATCACTAGTGGGCCTATTTACTAACATTCTGATTTTTTCTTATTTCACTTTTTCACTTTTTCTCTAAAAATGTGTGGGTTTTCAAAATTTCTCTGAGACTCCAAACATTCAAGATTTATTAAGTGTAAAAATCACAAAAAAACTCTAATACAATACGCCATTAAGTAAAAGAAGTCGAGGTTCCACTGACACAGACCCTCACCCGCCTGCCGCCCTAGAGAAAGGGTACACGTGGGGGACTACGGTGGGCCTCGGACTCCCCAGTCCAATGCTGGAAGCTGATGGGAGCTGCCCTGATCCTATTGGACATATTTTTAGCAATTCAGACTTTTAGAGGTTTTCAGATTTGTTTCACTGTTAATTGTCCGAAATTCTATTAGCACTTTTAGATGTTTTCGTATTTTTTAGTGCATTGTTCAGGTTTTTATTTTTATGCTTTTTAAATTCTGATCTTTTAGTAAATAACACAGCATTCAAGGTTTTAAAGAAAATGAGTTTATTTGTGGTTCCAGAAACCTCTAAAACTGGGCCTCTATGTGTGCCAAAGTAAATTATTGCACATGTTGAAAATGTATTTAAAAGGCGCTTTTAGGAAAAGGTGGCCATCCCCTATAACAATGTGCACCCCAAAAAACTGAAAGGTAGAAGCCATTGTGGATAATATAGATGGCTCAGACCAGGATAGTGAATTCAAGTCCAAATATGTTATCCAATTAGGACATATCCAAAGTACCGTGTTCAGATCCAAAGACCTTTATTTTTCCCAGAAGAAGAAGAACTTAGTGTGGAAACCTTAATGGTCATGCGTGGAGCACTTCTTGCAAAGGGAATGGCTTTGTTGCCAACTATCAGGGGGTTTAATGGCGGCCCTGTCATAGGGCACTAATTCTATAACAGTAGGAGGCAGTGTGCTAAGTGCAAAACACTGGCTTATTGCCCAGGAGGTCATAAGTGATCCCTTAAATCATCAAAAAGTCAACCACAACCAAAAGTGCCTGAACCCAAAGTCTGCCAAGGTGTATCTATGACCCATGGACCCTTTTGACCACCATGACTCTCTATCTGAGAACGACAATGGTTAAAATTGTGAGGAAGCCTGTCCATGTTGTTACAACTCTGCCATAGAGGTACCCACATACATAAAATAAATACACATAGACAAGTTCTTTAGAAAACAAGAATTTATTTTGCATTAAATTAGACAGAAATACTGATATTAAACAAATATGTATACATAATAAGCACATCTGATTCCTTTTGGAGGAGCAACACTAATCCATTGATTATAATATAATAATAAATGTTTTCCCATCAGTCTTCCAAATATCTGACTTAGTGCAACACCAGTGAGCGCGTCCATTTGTTTCCAGGGATACACAGAGTAAGACAATTTTTATCACATGGGCACTTGGGTAAAGGAGTTATGGATAATGGGTTATAATTTGGCTAGTGAGCTGACCCAGAAAAAGTTGACCTCATCACCGTGGGAATTTCTCCCGGCTGAAGAAGTGGAAAGCATTCAGAATAAAAAGGAGGGGGTGGAGGAAGGGTTGTTTTTTGGGACCCTGACATGCAGAATACACATGGCTTTACAATGAATTGGGAAAAGTGTCATGATGTATGGAACCTCCAGACTGACTGCCATTCATAGTTCCCCCTTCAATGGGGTAATGTACACATAACACAAATAAATGGAATGGGAATCTATTCGGTAATTTGCATATGAATGAATGAGTAAATAAATAATAAACTGTATAACTGTATATTTCAAGAAAAAAAAATACGTATGTATAGCAGCACTAACAATGGCAGAATTTGAACTAACAAATATTATTTAATCATGAAAAAACTGTATCAAGATCATTTATGGACTGCCTATGACTTACCCAAGGTCACTTCCCGCTGGTTAGTGCTGTACAAGTGTAAGGTTATTGCTGCTGGTGGGAAGAAGCTCAGATCTCAAAATACTGGGATTTCAAGTATTTTTAAATATTTGAGTTTCCACTTTGGAAGAAATGATAAAATAGCTCCTACAGCTACTTTATTTGAGTTGAACAGCATGTACTACAACTTCTTTCTAAACCACCAGTGGAGTAAGTATAAGTTACTAGTTACCTGAAGCAAAATTATTTTGGTTTCTTTAATTGTTTTTTTTTTTAAAAAAAAACTCTTTATTTTGTCATATCAAAGCTTTAAAACCAAGAGGAAAAAACGGACCAATATGAGGAGGGAATGAAATGTTTCTTGTAAGGATTTGTTTTCTTCTGTCCAGGAAAGGAGGAAACACACAATGCAATTATTTTAGGCACCAGTAGGTGTTAGGGGCCGATTCACTATGGGTCGAATATCGAGGGTTAATTAACCCTCGATATTCGACTAGGAACTAAAATCGTTCGACTTCGAATATCAAAAAATCAAAAAATCAAAAAAATCAAAAAAATCCCAGGCAAGCCTATGGGGATCTTCCCCATAGGCTAACATTAACTTCGGTAGCTTTTAGCTGCCAAAGTAGGGGGTCGAAGTTTTTCTTAAAGAGACAGTACTTCGACTATCGAATGGTCGAATAGTCAAACGATTTTTAGTTCGAATTGTCCGATTTTCGTAGTCGAAGTAGCCCATTCGATGGTCGAAGTAGCCCAAAAAAACATCGAAATTCGAAGTTTTTTTAATTCGAACCCTTCACTCGAATTTAGTGAATCGGCCCCTAAGTGTCAGATTTATGCCAGGACCAGATTTCTTCTTTATAGTATAAGGACAGGAAACTGTGTACAGAATGTTCGTATATGTTGGACCTGGAATTTTAGGTTTTCACTGAAAATCCTTTGTTTGGCGAGAGAGAAAAAAACAAGTGGCAATTTATTAGACAAATTCAAACACACAAATGACTGGCATAAAATAATTTTTAATAAAATGATCATAACTTTTTTGGGCAGATTCTGACTAAATGCTTATAGAATACCAAGTAAGGGCACTGCCATCAAAGACAGAACTGTAAAACCGCAACATTTCTACTGAAACAGACATAAAAAATGTCTAAGTAAAAAAACTCAATTTTAATTTTTTTCAAATTTGAGTTTTCAGTGCTCAATTTTTTTTAAGATTCATCAATTGAATGAAAAAAAAACAGCTACTAAAATCTAGTGAGAAAGCTATTTTATTTTTCGTGTTTTTTTTAAAAAGTCGAATTTGTCAAAATGAATGGAGATGTTATTTTTTGCTGCGCTCAAGTTTCCCCCCCCCACAACTTAACTCGAATTTTTTTCAATTTGCAGTTTTTTTTATATAAATATGCTGGAGATCAAGAAAAAAATTCATCATTGCGAAAAAAGCCATTGAGTTTAATTATCACTTTCTTTTGGCCACTCAACTAGTGGATTTTGTTTTACAATCTTTGGTGTTGGTTGGAAATCTGTGAAAACTCAACCTCCTTAAATGCTAAACTGTTTAATTTGCAAAAAAAATTTCATAAATGTAAATGGGACTATTAAATATGTTTTAAATGTGAAAAAAACCTTTAAACGGCATTTCAAAGCCCTCACTGAGCTTGAAGGAAAGAAAAATGGCTATATCTGATGATGTCAACATAAATTAAGTCCCATCCCTACAGGGTTTTGAAAAGTCTTTACATAATCTGTGTAGAACTATTATGTTTGTCCACTGAAATGCTTTTAATTTGCTGACAGATATTGTTCTCATTTCTAGGTCCGGGGGGGGGGCAGGGCTGGGAAGTCTTACAGGATTATGGGGAGGAAGCTTAGGCAAATAAGCCCCTTTGTAACATATCTCTTGCATCATCATAAAAAATTTTATTTCATGTTCTTTATTTGACTGAAACTGCTTGTTTTAAATACTATGAAATACACCTTATATTACCAGTTTCCAGTCTTTGGTTTATTTGGTATGCAGTGTGTATAGCTAAGTTTGAGATTTACCTTAAGGGTAAGGCCACACTAGGATATTCGGGGAGATTCAGTGAGGCAACTTCGGGCGACTATAGAAAACGCATCGCCACGTGTGCATTAGCGCAGGCGACTTTTCATTGTAGCCTATGGAGAAAAACGCTGAGGCAGTTTGGGGAGATAGTCGCTCAAAAGACGAGGCGATTAGTCACCAGGCGACAAAATCTCCCCAAATCTACTCATGTAGACTAGCCCTTAAGGAGAATTCAACCTGTCCTGAAAAAAACCCGTACCCCCCACCCCAGGTAGACCCCCTTCACTCCTCCCCCCAGGCTAACTGCCCCCCCAGGGAGATGCCCCATACTCCATACATACCCCTTGCTGGAGATTCTTCCAGCGATGTTCCACGTGTCCATCTTCTGCGTCCTCTATAATCTGACTGCGAGATCGGTATTTCTGCGCATGTGCAGTTGGAGCAGTTTGTCGGTTTACGTAAGTACGCATGTACGGAATTACACTGAAATTGCCGATCTCGCAGTCAGCTTACTGAGGATGCGGAAGATGGACGCATGGAACTTCGCTGGAAGAATCTGCGGCGAGGGGTAAGTATGGAGTATGGGGCATCTCCCTGGGGGGGGGGGTAGTGAGCTTGGGAGGAGGAGTAGAGTTGCCACCCGGTCGGTATTTTACCGGCCTAGCCGGTAAAACACCTGCCAAGGCCGGGGCTGGTATTACAAATTTACCGGCAATGCAATTGCCGGTAATTTGTAATACCCTTTAAAATATGCCCCTGGCCTGCACCCAATTCGCAAAGAACTTACCCTTTTTCCAGCGCCGTGGACGTCTCTGCGATGTTGCTCCGCCCCTTTTGTGGCACACCACATAGCTCCACCCCTTTTTGAGTCATGGACCACCCCCTTTTGGTGACCGCCCCCCACTGGCCGGTAATATTTTTTAGTAAAGGTGGCAACCCTAGGGGGGGTCTACCTGGGGTGGGGGGTACGGGTTTTTTTCAGGACAGGTTTATTTCTCCTTTAAAGTAAACTTTTTTTGGTTTGGATACTTATTCTATAAAGTTAGGTTATGTGTTCTGCCAAAGAACATGGTCATGAAAAGAAAATAACTAAGTATGTCAGACTGGCCTAAAAGGGAATCTCTCATGATTTATGGTGTAGTTTTTGTTTTTTAAATTACACTGTTTACACCGCAAATAATTCACTCTACAATATAAAATTTAATTCCTGAACCAGCAAGTGTATTTCTTTTAGTTGTAATATTGGTGTGTAGGTGCATCTCAGGTCATTTTGTCTGGTCATGTGTTTTCAGAAAGAGCCAGCACTTTAGGATGGAACTGCTTTCTGGCAGGCTGTTGTTTCTCCTACTCAATGTAACTGAATGTGTCTCAGTGGGACCTGGATTTTACTATTGAGTGCTGTTCTTAGATCTACCAGGCAGCAGTTATCTTGTGTTAGGGAGCTGCTATCTGGTTAACTTCCCATTGTTCTTTTGTTAGGCTGCTGGGGGGAGGACAGGGGGGGGGTTATATCACTCCAACTTGCAGTACAGCAGTAAAGAGTGACTGAATTTTATCAGAGCACAAGTTACATGACTGGGGGCATCTGGGAAAACGACTATGTCTAGCCACATGTCAGATTTCAAAATTAAATCTAAAAAAATATGTTTGCTCTTTTGAGAAATGGATTTCAGTGCAGAATTCTGCTGGAGCAGCACTATTAACTGATGCGTTTCCCATGACAGTATCCCTTTAAAATATGGTCTGCCATTATCTCTAGAAGGTAACGTGACAACCATTCCATAATGTGTACTTTCTCTCATATAAGATTTTATATAAGGTTTTGCCTTGGTATTCTACTCCTAAAGGAACTGTTCATCTTGATTTCTTGCCCATAAATCTTGTTCTTGAAGGCCTAGATGTTGGATAAAGCATTAGAAGTTCTAATTCCCATCAACTCTGAGAAAACAAATGAGCTTCTCAACGTCATGCTGATGTATTTACAAATCCCTCAAACTATCCAACAACACTCAAAGATAGCCCAATCAATAAGTAGAAGTAGTCAGTTTCTTATTTTTGGTTATTAGTCAGCCAAAAACTCCAGCATTTACCTCTTCACTGATGTTGCAGACGTATGTAGACAAGTGTAGCGCTATAATAAATTGAGTGGCACTGACTCTATTAAGAGCTTAATTTCAAATATAATTGTGCCACGGATGAGACCTTTTTCTCAAGTGCAAGCTCTCGCAACGGTGTGGAGGCAGTGTGTTGTGCAACTATAACAATGTGCTTATGCACAAGAACTGGGCGGCAATGGTTCTTTTATGCTTAAACAGGAACTGAGTTTATTAACAGAACATGATCCACATCGGAGTACATAGAACATATAGCATAAAGGATAGCAGTATTCTCACAGCACCAAGAACACATCTTGATCCCTGCAGGCAAGGGAACAGTTACAGCAGTAGTTAAGCAGCAATAGAGAAGGTACCCAACTTTCAGCCTGTGCCCTAAGCCCTGTGCCCTAAGTGGAACGTAGGGGAAATTCTACCATCCCTAAGTCTATGCACTTAGTCCCTACTTCCAGGGTCGGACTGGGGGGCTCAGGGCCCACCGGGCCACTGCCCCAGGGCCCCCCCACCACCCCAAACAGCTCCGGCACGCCACATCGCTTCTGTATGTATGCGTGCGGCGCCGGCTTTGTGCACAGGCAAGCGTCACCACGTTTGTGCGCACGCACAAATAGTTTTTTCCCGCGACCCCTGACAAAGGGAGGTCGCCCCATTAAGAAGATCTGCAGGATCGGCCCAGTCCGACACTGCCTACTTCTGGGTTATTAGTACCCAGGATCTTAATCCCTCTGACTCTCCTCATCAGAGCCTTGAGCTGCTCAAATATATAACCTATGTATCGCTCCTAGAGTGATCTATGGAAGAGTATAGCTATCCACTTTACTAGGGCCTATGCACCTAGGTTCCACTACCCATTTCCTTCCTGCCTGCTTGGTAAGGGCTAAAACAATGGACCCAGAACACATGATTACCTAGACCTCTATACTATAGCACAGTGCCATCTACAGTACACTGTGAGAACAACAGGGGCTTACATAAGCAGCACAATGACACAAGTTCCCATTAGGACCCATTTAGTTGTCTAAAACCTTTAGGATGTGCCTGCCAATATTATGTGAGGGTTTCTAAATTATCACATCCCTACACAAGCAATAAAGTTCAATTGTCTACTCTCTACCAAAACCTGAGAATGTTCTGGGTTGATTGACTAAAGGACACACAGTGGAACTGAAAATGTGGAGAGATGAGTATACTCTTGCAACCTTTAGACTTGGAAGTTATGTAATCCAGGGCCTTACTCAATAACTTCTTTCCTTCATAAGGCACGTGACACAAGGGGGACTCATCTACTTACACTGATCAAATTTTCACCTGGAAACAATACATAAGTAATCCATGGCAATCAATAAAAAATTTTCTTTCATTATTTTACTTACATAATTCATTTTATTTGAAGCTGGTTGAAAAAAGGTAATTGATGATTTATTGATGAGCTACTGCCTGGATACAAATTTGATCAGGAACCAATTCTACTGGGAGAAGAGGCAGTCCTGAGTCCTTTGAATTTTGGGATTAGAACTTGAGAGTTGCTTGCTGCTCAAAGGCTATGACAGTGTGCACCATCAACAGTCTGTGGATTTAAGAGTATATAAACAAATCAGAGTAGTACATAATGCAAACTGAATTCACCCTATGTATACATCAAGTCAAGTCTACCCCATCATATATCTAAGGTATAGGGTAAAGTTTGGTGGGCAGTCTATAAACAAGGCAGAAACAGGGAAGGAGAGCCCTTGTCTTCAAGAGCAAAGCAAGTTCTTCAACACTCTGCAAGTTCTTCTCTAGGAGACCAGAGGGAACATGAGAGCAGCTGAGTCCTCTTTCCTTTCCTGTAAGGCCAACCATGTTATGGATGCAAGTATTTTCCATGTTGTGGGTAGGAATTGAAGGTGCAGGTCTGTGAGTAAAATGCTGATAACATGCTTACGGCAGGTTAGTCGTTGCGAAGCTGATCAGTAGCAGGTTCAAACAAGTAAGAATATGGCTGGATGTCCATGACCATGGATCGGTGTGGATATACCTCATTAGACACATGCATGTCTATAAGTTTCACAGCTACTCCTGCTATGTACAACGTGCCATGACAATAAAAAGCCACTGCTAAAAGGAGACCACTTAGAATATATATCAGAAATGATTTATTAGTATTTAACAGAAGCAGAACTTATAAGCCCCGATAAAGTATATTCCTGTTGATAATAAATGTTATTTTATAGTTTTGGACAGAAACTCAAAAAAACGAATTTAAATGAACAGCCTTTTTGTGTTATTTCTGTAAAAGAGGAGCTTAGTAAAAACAATATTTAAATTCATGTCAGCAAAGCACTTGGTTCACTGCAACAAAAGGGGCTTTTACAACCTCAGTGAGTGCCAGGCAGAGTTAAATGCTTGTGACATTAACTCTTGCCGAGCTCTCTGTGAGGGGCATTCACAATTCTCATAGTTTTTCCCAGCTGAAAAATCTTGCACAGAATCTAGTCAGTCTGCTTGGGAAACACAGATCACATCTCTGTAAAAAAAAGTGACATACTGTATATTGTAAAGTTTTGGGGGAAAGATTAGGTTTTTAAGTGGTCGGCAAGCGGCTTTATATATGTATAGAACAGCAACATATTCTAATTAATTCTAATTTTTGAAAATGATTTCCTTTATGTCTGTAATAACTGTACCTTGTACTTTATCCCAACTAAGTTGTAATTCATCCTTATTGGAATCAAAACAATCCTATAAGGTTTGATTAATGTTTCAATGATTTCTTAGTAGACTAAAGGGGTGGAGATCCGAATTACAGAAAACCCTAGGTCCCGAGCATTCTGGATTACAGGTCCCAGACCTGTACTTTGAGGCTGTGGAGCAGCATGGCAATCTATTTGCCCTTGAGGGATTATAAGAATGCACATTTGACACCATGCTTATTTACTTGTACCTCTTGCTGGTTGGGTAAAAAGGAACCCTGTATTTAACACCTGAGCCCTATATCACCCAGAGCACCCTAGCTTGAGCATCTGAATGACATGGAGACTATGAAACATTCCAAGGGATTCCCATTTGCAACCTATATCTTGCCCCTCTATATGCAACATGTCTGCCTACAGAGTGCAGACAATACTGCCTACAGAATAAGGCACAACTCTTTCTTCTGCATTCTAGGAGCAAAATATGCCTCAAGTTACAAGAATCAGGGCTAAGTGCAAAGTTCAAAAAACATTTCCCTTTGTGCTACTTTTTCGCACTTTGTATTCTGCCATGTCATCATAAAGGAGCCCTCCTATCTCATATGAACCTGGCCTTCTGGGGGTCATCCAGTGATGCTTGCTAGTGGGGAATTAAACCTGAATCTCTCTGCTTTGTGGTTTATGGTCATACCACAATTGGCTAAAGGAGATCCTGCCAACAACCCTGAACTTATCTAGTCATCGGTGACTTCTTAAATGCTTTCTGCATGCCTACAAGCAGGGTCGGACTGGGCCGGTGGGACACCGGGAAAAAACCCGGTGGGCACTGGCCCTTATGGGCCCCTGCTGGCCTTGAACTGTTCACCTTAAAAGTGCTGCACTGTTTGCTCATGTGCGTGTCACACCTCTGTTTGCGTGCGGGGGCATCGTTTAAACATTGGGAGGGGCCCCCGTGACTGTCAGGAGGGCCCCTTGGGTTGCAATCCTGGTGGGCCCCCAATGCTCCAGTCTCACCCTGCCTGCAAGTCTCCCACAGCAGCTCCAGGAGAAGCAGCTCTCGTCTACATTCCTAAAGGATGTCCTCTTGTACCCACATAATTGAACAAATGTTTGCATTTATTATAGTACAGGTATGGTACCTGCTATCCAGAACGCTCGGGACCTGGTGTTTTCAGGATAACGGATCTTTCTGTAATTTGGATCTTCATAATAGAAAATCATGTAAACATTAAATACACCCAGTAGGCTGGTTTTGCTTCCAGTAAGGATAAATAATATCTTAGTTGGGATCAAGTACAAGGAATGGTTTCATTATTACAGAGAAAAAGGAAATCATTTTTAAACATTTGGATTATTTTGATTAAACGGAGTCTATGGGAGACAGCCTTCCCATAATTTGGAGCTTTCTGTATAACAGGTTTCTGGATAACAGCTCCCATACCTGCATATACATTAATGTATCTTTACTATAATATAATATTTTACTATGGCATCTCTTTTGTCAATAGAGCAAAATGAGTTTGTCAAACCAGTGGCATAACTAGAAACTTAGGGAATAAGACACTTTTCAGAAAACTGCTTATCATTTAGTGCCCCACTGTAACATAGTTAGATAGTTAGTTAGGCTGAAAAAAGAGACACGTCCATCAAGTTCAACATTTTAAGTCAATATATAACCTGCCTAACTGCCCGTTGATCCAGAGGAAGGCAAAACATCCATTTGAAGCCTCTTCAATTTGCCTCAGAGGGGGAAAAAATTCCTTCCTGACTCCAAGATGTCAATCAAACCAGTCCCTGGATCAACTTGTACTATGAGCTATCTCCCATAACCCTGTATTCCCTCACTTTGCTAAACACCATCCAATCCCTTCTTAAAGCTATCTAATGTATCAGCCTGTACCACTGATTCAGGGAGACAATTCCACATCTTCACAGCTCTCACTGTAAAAAACCCCTTCCCAATATTTAGGTGGAACCTCTTTTCTTCTAATCGGAATGGGTGACCTCGTGTCAGCTGGAAAGACCTACTGGTAAATAAAGCATCAGAGAGATTATTATATGATCCCCTTATATATTGCACCCTATACCTCCGTCAACAGTTACAGGATCTGCTTCCTCTATAATGACAAGTCAGTATGAAACCTTTTGTTTGTGATCTGATCATTAATTCCCACAATTAACCTGCTAATCCCTTTCTAAACTTTTCCCACTTTGGGTATCAATCAAACAATTTACAGTCCTAGAATCAAATAAAATCTATATGGATGAGGGTGATAGTTTTTGGAGGGAGGCTGCCAGCAGAAGTGTTTCCATTGGAAAGCTTATTATTATATAATGAATTACGGCACTTCTTGTCTTTTTAGGAAGGCCTCATTATTCTCCGTCTAGCTGGCAAGTGGGGGAAGGAAAGTAACATGTAAAAATGTACCAACACACAAGACAAAGATGCCGAAAATATGTTGTGTTTTGTGCAAAGGAGAAGTGTTTCCCTGCAGAGTTAATATCTGACCAGGATTACACATATTTTCTCTTGATTCAAAATCTCTTGTTTGGGGAGATAATTTGAAAGACTCCTTAGATTATCAAGCAGTAAATCTGACAATTCCCTTCTTAAAGTTTTAGAAGAATAAAATTCAAAGGCAGACTCTACACTTCCTGTCTTTTAGATCTTCTAACATGTAAATTGGCCATCACAAAAGGGATTAAGAGCCAGAATGGTGAGAGTAGGCCCCAATGTTCAGCGCAGTTCTTTATCTGGAGCCAGGGTTTGCTAGCTGCCTTGAATTTTAATGCTGCCATCTTCAGTCTGCATTTAGCTCATCTGCATAGTTACAACAAGACCCCATTGTTCCTGTGCTTGCATTTACCCGAAGCACAAAAATTGTCTCTTTACTGCTTTTTGTACTTTAAACTGTTTGCACAAATCCAAAATATGGAGAGCTGTGTCCCACCAGAGGTGCAGCTCATTAGCATTTGTAATTTTCAGCAATTTCAGCTGATATTACAGGTTTATATGTAAGCAACCACTTTTAAGTTACATTATTATGCCTTTGATAGGAGTGATTATATAGATGACAAACGGCTAATATTGAAAAAGAAATGTTTTCAGGACTCTAAGCTCTTATAGCTGTCCAGCTAGTATCTCCCACACTCCAAGAACATACCATAATTAACCATAGTATGTGTAATTGTTATAGGTAGGCAGCACCTATTTGGGCATACTTGACCACTATTAGTTAGAGTGTCCAGCTAACGGTATAAGCATGGGCCACACTGCGACTTACACACAGGATCAGGGCCTTCGCTGAGGTCCCTGACTGGAGGCAACACACAGAGCCTCTGGGAGCTACTCCCTTGCTGCAAATCCTTGTTGGAGCTTCAGCTGCTCTTTCTCTCTTACCTATCTACCTCTCTCTCCTAGAGAGACTATTACAAGTCTGCCCTACTATAGCTGACCTCATTCACAGGGTTGCCTGGTCCATGACTTCTTCTCCAAAGCACATGGGCCTTTCTGGGTCTTTCTGTACCCAGGCTCCCCTGAGCACACCCAGCTGGATCAGCATCCACAGGCCAAAGAGGAAGAGGCCACTCCTTAGACACACTATATAGCAGTGTGACAGGAAGTTGTCATTACACCTCTTGGCCAATAACACTGAGCTACACAGGATTTTGCCTGGTAACTGAGACAAGGGTGGGACCTTAAAGCCATAGGGGCAGATTAACCCCTATGGGCTCCTACAGGGACATTAGAATATAGGCTCCCTTGGGCCAGAGAATAAGGTGAATGATGTATAACCTCTGTAAAAGCTCGGCAGAATATGTTGGTGCTATATTAATAAATATGCTAGGGCAACCTGGAGACCAAATAAGCAAATTAGGAATGGATACTTAGGGGGTTATTTACTAAACTCCGAATGACAAAATTTGTGATTTATTTTTTTTAGAAAATCGGACTTTTAAAAAATCATGAATTTATTAAACCCAGAAGATGGAAAAGTCTGAATCTGAAAATCCGGCATCTCAGACCTGTCGAGGTTGCATATAAGTCGATGGGAGAAGTCTAGTGATGGGCGAATTTGCACAGTTTTGCTTCGCCGAAAAATTTGCGAATTTCGCAAAACGGCGAAAAATTAGCGAAACGGCGCCGGCGTCTCGTTTTTGATGCCGGCGCCCGTTTTTTCGACGCCGGCGCCCGTTTTTGACGGCGGCGCCCATTTTTGACGCCGGCATCCATTTTTCGAAAAAAAAATTTTTTGACGCCGGCGAATTTTTGACGCAAATTTTCGCGCGAGTTTCGCGAATTCATTCGCTGATGGCGAATCGCGCAAATTCGCCGCGAATTCGCGCCTGGCGAATAAATTCGCCCATCACTAGAGAAGTCCCAATGATTTTTTGATGTGCTCTTGGTTTTGCCCAATATTCTGAAAAAAGCGTGAAAATCAGATGGAAAAATCCGAAAAAATCGTGAAAATCAGATTTCAGGAAATTTTCGGGAAAATGTAATAATAAATAAGCGTAAAAACCCGAGCTGATTTGATTAGAGTTTGTAGTAGAGAATATTGAGATAAATTCAGACCCCCTTATTTGATAAATAACCCCCTTAGTGGATACATGAACATGAGATTTATTTGTTGACACTTGAGTGAGTGCATTGGTCAGCATGCAGGCAAAGAGGTAAAGTAAGGGGGGCACGTTAGTGCTGACTTGGTTCCTCAACCAATATTTGCCAAAGATTACCTAGTCAAAACTATCAGGTCTGTTCCTGTTTCTATAAAAATGTGATCACTTTGAGCAATCAATTAGGTTCCCGTGCATGTAATCACAGATGGCAAATTGTGATTCTGTCTTGGAAAAACATGTCTCGGGAAAGCATGCATTTTTTTACACAATGCATCAGTTACTAGCGCTCCTCCAGCAGAATCCTGCATTGAAATCCATTTTTCAAAAGAGCAAATAGATTTTTTACATATTAAGGGGCCGATTCACAAAGGGTCGAATATCGTGGGTTAATTAACCCTCAATATTCGACTGGGAATTAAAATCCTTCGACTTCGAATATCGCAGTCGAAGGATTTTAGCGCAAATAGTGTGATCGAACGATCTAAGGATTATTCCTTCGAACGATTCGAAGGATTTTAATCCAACGATCGAAGGAATATCCTTTGATCAAAAAAACTTAGGAAAGCCTATGGTGACCTTCCCCATAGGCTAACATTGACTTCGGTAGCTTTTATCTGCCGAACTAGGGGGTCGAATTTTTTTCTTAAAGAGACAGTACTTTGACTATCGAATGGTCGAACGATTTTTAGTTCGAATAGATCGATTCAAAGTCGTAGTCGTAGTTGAAGGTCGTAGTAGCCCATTCGATGGTCGAAGTAGCCCAAAAAACACTTCGAAATTCGAAGTTTTTTTACTTCGAATCCTTCACTCGAAGTTAGTGAATCGGCCCCTTAATTTCGAAATCTGTAATGGGGCTAAACATGTTGTTAGTTATCTAGGTGTCCTCAGTCACGTGACTTGTACTCTTCAGTCACTCTTTCCTGCTACGGTGCAAATTAGAGTGATATCACCCCCTCCCTTCCCCCCCCAGCAGCCTATCAACAGAACAATAGGAAGGTAACCAGATAACAGCTCCCTGTCACCTGTTCAAAGGATAAAGAAAAATTATGAGAATTGGAAATTATTACTGAATGCACTGCAATGTTTAATGACTGTACCCTGTTTTTTGGTTCTCAGCTGAAAGGTATACTATAAGAAAACATAACAGACATTTGACATGGAAGCATCTGCATGTTTGACCAGGATGCCGAACTAGTGAATTTGGCCATTTGAGTAGTGGGTCCAACTGGTGTGATTTGATCATTAAACACTCTGGTAAATCATCAGATTATTAAACGGGCTCATGTATAGCTAAGGTTGGGAACCCCATCTTTAAAACTCTCAAAGAAACCGTTTTAGGCCTAAACATATGACAATTGCCTCCTGGTCATCTAATATGTAGCTTCCTCTTAAAAGAGTGTTTCACCTTTGAGTTAACTTTTAGTACGTTATAGAATGGCCAATTCTGAGCAACTTTTCAACTGGCCTTCATTATTTATTTTCTGTGTACCCTGCATTATGGAAATCAAAGAGACTTCAAGTCCCATAAGCCAACACTTCACAATGGAACAAGATGTGGGTGGGCATGATGACATCAGAGATGATGTCGTGGAGTTATGATGCTGGGTCAGGGTTATTGCATCACTTATATGCAACTGGCTGGGTTTCTGTCAAGTTTTCGCAAATGTTTTAAATGGGACAGTTTTCCACAAACAGCCCTTTGACAAACTGAGATGTTCTGTTGAAACCCACACGGCATGAGTAAGACCAATCCTTTAACTACAGGTGTGGGATCTCTTATACAGAAATCAGTTATCCAGAAAGCTTTGAAATACAGCAATGCTAATCTAGAAAAACATTCTCATTTTCAATTGATTTGCTTATTTTTTTTTCTGTAATAAGAAATTAACTGCACTGATATTAACTAAGCCGGACAAGGTGAGTATCTTGGTATTTAATTGTATTTTCATATATTGGCAGATTTTTGTTCGGGTTTCATAAGGCTGAAAAGCAAACAGAAAGTTAAGACCTGAACAGGCCTTAGAAAAACCGAACTGTTCAGGTCAAAAGTGAACAGGTGGCAACCCCAGTGGACTGACAGCCTACAGGAGACTCTGTTTGGCAGTAGACTTGTTTTTTATACAACTAAAACTTGCCTCCAAGCCTGGAATTCCAAAATAATCACCTGCTTTGAGGCCACTGGGAGCAACATCCAAGGGGTTGGAGAGCAACATGTTGCTCATGAGCTACTGGTTGGGGATCACTGTTCTTGGCAGAATGTTACTATATACGTTCTTTCCAGACTGCATTTATTGCAGGAGGAGAAGCATTTGTCAGTAACATGTTGCTCATGAGCCACTGGTTGGGGATAGCTGTATTACACTGTCAGCCTAAGGGATTTTGGGAAAAGGTTCATTAGATTAGCATGGCTTCCTTTCAATTTATGGAATCAGTGATGCCTGTGTCAAAATGCCTTTCTATTTATTTTATATTTAATATATATTTTTGGAAGATTAGACAGTGTTTCTGCACCTTTCTACATAAGCCCCACAGAACATCTACAGTTGTTTCCATCTCTACATTCAGGAATTCCACCCTATATTTGGGGACTGCTCTGCATCTTTTTTTACTACCCCGGAGACCAAAGGTCATCTGAAAGGTCTATTTATTGACCCAGAATTAATTGGCCAGCTATTATAGCCAGCCTTAAGCATTTCTTTTCTGAAAGACATTATGATTGAATGTTATGCTGATGATCACTAATTTCAGAAGACATTACAAAGGAAAAGGGCTGCTCACATCACCACTAGAGTAAGAGAATGCATAGCACTTGTTAAACTTGCTTTAGAAACCCTTCTAGACTAGCCTGAAACTCAGCTCTGTTATTCTTTTTTTTTTCATTCAGGGGGTTCCTTTTTACACATTATTTGTGTACAGTCACTAAGGCAACCATGGTAAATAGCCAACATTAATCAAATTCGGTCAACCTTATGGTGTGAACTGAATCCGAATGTCAGGCGGATAAAGGCACTGCTAACCCAGAATTTCTTATGAATGGTTTGTCCTTCCCTTCATGCTATTGTTTTGTAAGAAATGTAAATACCCTAATATGTTCTTCTCACTCATCATCAGCACTGAGCAAAAAATAAGTTAAAAATTCTAGAAAGTATATGTTTAAAATATGGGAGCCTGGAGTTTGACTGCTTCAAGGAGGTCATGTTTAGCCTGAATGTCTCTTTATTTAATGATATACAGGTATAGGACCTGTTATTTAGAATATTACAGTAGGGATGGTTTGTTAATGGTCGTTAAAAATTTAAATTCGACTAGGAAATTATCGAGTTTTTAAAAAAATTCAAATTCAATTTTCGAGATTTATCGCACTCTGGCCCTTTAAGAATTGAAATTTGACTATTCACCACCTAAAACCAGCTGAATTGCTGTATTAGTCAATGGGAGAGGTCCAGTGAGCAATTTGGAGATATTTGCAGCCTTCCTGACATTTTTTTTGGAGAAAAAACTCAAATCAAGTCTGACGAGTTTTCAACTTGGTAAAATTAGTTTAGATATTCTATTTTTATAATAAATTATCGAATATTCGAATTTCGAACAAAATCTTATTCATGGCAGATGAAAAAAACTCACATGAATTCAAAATTCGAATATTGATAAATGTGCCTCCCTGTCTACTAAAAAAAATGTATTAAACCCAATAGGATTGTTTTGCCTCCAATAATTAATTATATCTTAGTTGGGCTCAAGTACAAGCCACTGTTTTATTAACACAGAGGAAAACAAAATATTTTTAGGTTTCTGGATAATGTATCCTATACCTGTCATTTGTGTGTAGTTGCAATGTTATTTTTCTCCTGTAACTGCATCATGGCTGGTATTTAGGTAAATTTTCTATGCCGATGACTACATGACATGGCATGACAGGTCTTCCTTCTGTGCTTTACAATGTTCTTAAAAGGCTTCACCTATTTTTCCAACTGTATCCTATATTGATGTCACTTGAAAGTCCCACTTTTATTGCAACAAAAGCAATTGGTTATGAAAAGAGGATGTTTTTTGCCTTACGCAACTGATGTGATGAAAATATTTCTCCCAAACCGTTTACGATTGTTGTAAGAAGAACTATAATGTGTACCAGTAGACAGCTATTCCAATGGCAGCAGAACTTTGCACAGGGTCAAGACCTTGAGATCTTCAACCCATCCATTTTTTACCATTCAGACAGTGCAGGCTAATTTTGTTGAAAAAAGATAGACCAATTGAATGTTGATAGATAAGAGGGGATCAGACTATTTATACAAACTCAATCTTCTACTCATTGACTAAAGTCCTAACAAGTCAATTATCTTTTTGGGCCTTACAAACTTACCTGGTAAACCCAGTTAATTATTCAGGAAGGAAGAAAGCCTTTAAAGATTTCTCCTCACTTAGGCATGTTGCCTGACAATACAGATGTCTGTAGGGAAAGGATTTTAAGAGCAAATGTGGTAAAGAAATTGAAGGCTAATAGGAGGGGAGTCTCAAACAAGAGCTTGGATCTCTAGATCTTTAGAGCACCATTATGGAATCTGGAGATTTGTAAATGAAATCGAATCATTCATTGGTTAACAAACCACCTGTTTTCTTCTCTCCCCAACCAACTTTTTAGGGAGGGACATTTTAGGACAAGAAGAAGGTTCTCAGCAGCAGGGGGGCTTGCTGCTCTGGCAACTGTTGATTCTGTAAATGTTGTAGAGCCTGAGCCATGACTGCTAACTGCTGAAATAACTTGACTACTATGCAGTATATTTTTGAAGTGTGGGAGGAAAACACTTTCTATGCAGATGGTGCACTGGTTGAAATCAAACCAGCTTGATAACTAGACCCCCTTAGTAGGGAGAGAGAAAAATTGCCTTTAAGGGCTGGGACACACTGGGCGATTTGGGGAGATTTAGTCGCCTGGCGACTAATCGCAGCGACTTTTCTCCCCGAATGCCTCCCCTCGCTCTGCGCCTGGCTAAAATGAAAAATCGCCTGTGCTAATCACACGCGGCGATTCGTTTTCCGAAGTCGCCCGAAGTTGCCTCACGAGGAAACTTCGGGCGACTTCGGAAAACGAATCGCCTCGTGTGATTAGCGCAGGCGATTTTTCATTTTAGCCAGGCGCAGAGCGAGGGGAGGCATTCGGGGAAGATTGGTCGCGGAAAGTCGCGGCAATTAGTTGCCAGGCGACTAAATCTCCCCAAATTGCCCAGTGTGTCCCAGCCCTAAAAAGAATTATTACAAAAAATGAGGTGTAAGTACCACACTTTAGCCAAAATATGTAAGCTCGCGTGCCACATCAAGGCCCTTCATTGTAGGGGAGTCCTACACTATTTGTGAGCATTCTACGGTTGTAGTGCATTTTAAATCAAGTCCCCCAGTAGTAGTTAGACCATTGTGCAATTACCCTTAGCGCAGGAGATCTAGAATGAAAGCAGGGAACTTTTAAGCCCCAGCCAACAAACATACACCTGTGAATAATTCCCTTCCTACACTATCTATTAGCATTTTAAGTTTGTAATGCATTCAAATTCAAGTCCCCCAGTAATAAGACCATGGTGCACTTCCCCTTAACTCAGGAGCTCTAGTGAAAAATCTGAGAGCTTTTAAGCCTCAGACAATTAACATACATCTATAAATAATTCCATGTTTTAAAGGCTGAATGGCACTATTTGGCTACAATTTGTACACTACCCTTAGTAGGGATGGCAAGCCAAAATATAAAAACCAAAAGTATCTGGTTTGTGAATATTTAATGGAAGAGGGAAATGTGTTTCCATTGCAAAGCCCTTGTTTAAGCCACACATGGAGAACATTAGCAATAGCTGCACTCATTTCTCCAGTGGTTGCACAGTCCTGAGCACAATTGTTTATTCAGCTTTTCCTTAAAGGAGAACTAACTAAAGAAGTAGCCTGAAATGTTGTACATTATGTTTTGGGCTTCTGTACCAACCCAAGGCAACCACAACCCTTTAGCAGTAAAGATATTTGTCTCAAAAGATGCCCCAGTAGCTCCTCATCTTCTTTTCTGCTGATTCACTGCACATGCTCTGTGCTGCTGTCACTTATTGAGTGAGCTTAGGGACCCACTCACAATATAAAGTACACATAGAATAGAAATGTCACAATATAAGGCTGATTAGTAATTAATACAGATAATTACTACATGGCAGCACAGAAACCAGTGCAATTAGCATCAGAATTTAATAATCAGCCCTGTAGCATCAGCTTATATTACAGACCAACCTCATTTTCTGCTGGATAATTAGTGACGACCCCTAAGATTAGCTTCTCAACAGCTGCTCAAAGCCCACTGAGCATGTGAGTGCCAAAAAGGTACTTATGGGTTACACCATTTCTGATCAGATTATAATTGGACATACCCTGCCCTTTAAGTATTCAATAAAAATTTGACTTGTATGCGCTTCCTTTTTAAATAAAGTGTACCAACTTTGCGTTTCCCTTTTACTCCTAAAACGGCACGATTGTCTCTAAGTTAAGTGGGGATCCAAGTATTAGGTCTACGGTCCTTAAGTTCAGCGGCTGTCTCTTAACTTGAAAGAGAAAGAAAGAAAGGCACACCAATGTGCATTATCGTAACTATAGCACAAGATCCCTGCTTAGATTGTACTTAAAGGATCTCCTGGATCGGATCGCAAGAATGTTTCTGTACTACAATGTAACTGGCAGTCTCCTCTGCATACATGGCCTCAGCTCTCCTTATGGTCCCGCTTGTGGTTCCATAAGGAACAGGACCATAAGGAGTTACATTGTAGTATGGAAACTTGGGGGTGCCAAAAGTTAGGCACCCCCAAGTGATTGCATGTACTTACCTAAAACCCCGGGCTGGTGCACCTATTAGGAGAAAACGGCACCGGCCTGCATTCGGAGTAGAACGAAATGGTCAGCTTTCTCGTTAAAGTTCGGCTTTTCGTGCTACTACACACGAGCAGCTGTAAGAAAAAAGAAGAAGCCAGAAGACGATCGCTCCATGCTGCTCGCTGGAAGAATCTGGGGCTGGTGCAGTTTTCTCCTGATAGGAGCACCAGCCCAGGATGTACATGTGATCACTTTGGGATGCCTAACTTTTAGCACCCCCAAGTAAAAAGAGAGGTAGGATACAAAGCCTCATCAAGTAAAACTTTTCTCCTTCCCCACGGTCACCCTTAAAGGGATACTGTCATGGTAAAAAAAAAATTTTCCAAAATGAATCAGTTAATAGTGCTGCTCCAGCAGAATTCTGCACTGAAATCCATTTCTCAAAAGAGCAATTTTTTTATATTTAATTTTGAAATCTGACATGGGGCTAGACATATTGTCAATTTCCCAGCTGCCCCAAGTCATGTGACTTGTGCTCTGATAAACCTCAATCACTCTTTACTGCTGTACTGCAAGTTGGAGTGATATCACCCCCCTCCCTTTTCCCCCCCAGCAGCCAAACAAAAGAACAATGGGAAGGTAACCAGATAACAGCTCCCTAACACAAGATAACAGCTGCCTGGTAGATCTAAGAACAACACTCAATAGTAAAAGCCCATGTCTCACTGAGACACATTTAGTTACATTGAGAAGGAAAAACAGCAGCCTGCCAGAAAGCATTTCTCTCCTAAAGTGCAGGCACAAGTCACATGACCAGGGGCAGCTGGGAAATTGACAAAATGTCTAGCCCCATGTCAGATTTCAAAACTGAATCTAAAAAAATCTGTTTGGATTTCAGTGCAGAATTCTGCTGGAGTAGCACTATTAACTGATGTGTTTTGAAAAAAACATGTTTTCCGATGACAGGATCCCTTTAAGGTCTACAATATATAGTATTTTAACTCCTTAATGCAATTATGCCTCAGGTGTATTTGTTCTTGGGGCAAAAGCAGAATGTCTCTCTTAGGTTTACAAAGCAGCAAAGAATCCTTTTTGGTTAAGCCTCAATCAGTCCATGAGAGGAAAGTTTAATAGTTCTAAAATCCCGCTTTCTTCAGTTGGTAGAACCAAAGGCAGGCCCGGACTGGCAATCTGTGAGTTCGATGGCCGATGGGCTGCTTGTTTTAAAATGTAAATGGGCTGCTCATCTGTATTTAATAGAAATGTAAATGAGCTGTTGCATGAGGCAGCCTAGTCTCTTCAAGTATGCCACACTTTGGCCCTATGACACACATGGTAATTAAAGGGCATCTGGTCTAACTGGGGGCACACAAAGGAAAAAGGAGAATATACTGTAAGTATAGGGCCAATAATCCATCTAATAGAATAGTTGTGATAGAAACTAGGGTTAGATATTTGTTGCAAGGGTCAGTTCCAGCACATAGGGTGTATAATATTGCTGGGGATTATATGGTAATGGACACTTAACATATTTATGAATAAACACTAGTTCTAGTTAATCTTGAGGTTGGAAATATATATCATGCTTTGCATGCGCGTGAATACATGGGCTGCTGTGATACTTTTGCCAGGGCTATTTTCCTTTTCCGGCCCTGAGCAAAGTCATCAATGAACCCACTCAATTTATTTTAAAATAATAATGTGGCAAAAAACAAAAAAACAAAATTAAATATGTGCTAAAAAAGTGTATGTGACATTCCTTAAAGGAGAAAGAAAGTAGTTTGCCACTTGGGGGTACCAAATGTTAGGCAACCCCAAGTGATTGCATTTACTTACCTGACACCCAGGGTCGGTGCTCAGCAGAAAACTGCACCAGCCCGGGGTTATTCCAGCAAGCGAAAAAACCACACTAGCACACGAGACTTGTAAGTTTTTACTGTGGTGGTGCAACGTTTCGGGGCTCCGCCCCTTTGTCAAGCATTTGCAAGGGCTTGCCCTGCAGATCTCGTGTGCTAGTGTGTTTTTTCGATTCAGTTACTAGGAGGTCACTGTATCCTCCATTCACTGTGCACCGAGCAAAGCTATATACCTGCACAATGGGTGTGCGAGGGTCTACTCCAATTGAATTATTCCAGCAAGCACCATGGAGCAATCGTCTTCTGTCTTCTTATTTCTTCTCATGGCTGTGCATGTGCAGTAGAGCGAAAAGCCGAAATTTAACAAAAAGGCAGACTATTTTGATTTGATTTTGCCCTGGGAAATTTGAAGAGTGAAGAAGCAGAAAGACAATTGCTCTGTGGTGCTCGCTGGAATAACCCCGGGCCGGTGCAGTTTTGTGCTGATAGGAGCACCGGCATGGGGTGTTAGGTAAGTAAATATAATCCCATACCTCCCAACATTTCAGAAGTAAAAAGATGGACAAAAGATTTTTTTGCACGTAGAACAGCGAATGTTTTTGACCACGCCCTTTTCTGTGAACACCCCCCCCTAATTACCATGTTCATTTTACATAATTTGGCAGGTTATGAAAGTTTGAAAATATTTCTCCTGTTACAAATTATCTTATTTGCACCTGTTAGCTGTTCTGTGCTCTCCGCTAAAAGCCAATTAAGTAAGAAACTTTGTTTCTTTTTCTGGCTGTTCAGTGCAGAGAAAATAGGGACTTTCCAGTACAAATGAGGGACTGCAGGTTGAGCTGTCAAAAGAGGGACTGTCCCTCCGAAAAAGGGACAGTTGGGAGGTATGTAATCCCTTTGGTGTGCCTAACAGTTTTTCCCCACCAAGTGGCAAATAAATTTCCTTCTCCTTAAAGGTTACAATACATAAAGTATATGAGGATTTACGTATATTGTTAGAGCTTTGGAACAGTCAAAACACAAGTTAGAAGGTGTTTATCAACCTTCCCTGGAGCCAATAAAGATACATACAGTACAGTATACATTTATTTTTAAAAGGCATACATTTCAATGGCCATTATTATAGAGTATTTAGTTAAGTAGTAATATAGCCACAACATCATTTCATGGGAAGGCAGTGGCCTGCAGATCTGAGCACATAATCACACACACACAGTAAGTATTTTACTAAGGTCGAAGGTTGAGGTTAGAAGGAGGGCGATGGGAAGGATGACCTGCCGAGGTCGCTTCCCTGCTGTGCAAATTTCTGGTGCACATGTACTATAGCACATCTGAGCCTCTCATGTGTCTCTACTCAATAAAGATATAAGCAAAGCTGCCATATAATGATACACACAGTGTTTTACTTTATGAATGTTTATTCATTTAATTTGTAGGTGCATTAGACCTATCTACCACTGGCGGGATTTTCTTAGAAAGTCTCTTCCAGAGAATGAGCACACATGCACTCATGTTTATTTTCGTTTAATCACGCCCTAAGGTTATGCGAGACTGAACATTCTTAAAGGAAAACTATACCCCCAAACAATGTAGGTCTCTATTAAAAGATACTGAGTAAAACAGCTCATGTGTAAAACCCTGATTCATGTAAATGAACCATTATCATAATAATATACTTTTTTAGTAGTATGTGCCATTGGGTAATCATAAATAGAAAATTGCCATTTTAAAAAATAAGGGCCACCCCCTGAGATCGTAAGATTCACTGTGCACACATACAAACCACATGTAAGGTCACATGAGCCAATTAACAGACAGAGTTCTGCCTTTTGCTTCCTCACTTCTTCCTGTTACAGTTAGTGTTGTAGTATTTCTGGTCAGGTGATCTCTGAGGCAGCACAGATAGAGTCACGAAATGGTGGTTCAAGGCAAGAGATGTAAAAGGGCGATATTTATGTAAATATATATTCCAGTTTGGTAAGATTCTTTAATATGTCATTCAATTTGATATAAACTATCTGTTGCTTAAGTATTCATTTTGGGGGTATAGTTTTCCTTTAAAATAAAGAGAAGGGTGTAAGTGGGGATAACAGTGAAAGTGAAGTAAAGCGAATACAATAAAAGCCAATCCTCGCACATTTAAACCGAATAAGACGATCCCAAAGAGTTAACGGTGCCCATGACAGCCTATGAGATGTTTCTTTACATTATTTTAACTGTACTTGGCCAGGAAAAGCAAACTTCTGATTGGTTGTTACTATATAAGTCAGCTGTTACTGAGTCAGTAAAGGTGATGCTAAAACAACAAAAACTTCATTTTTGCATGAAAGCAATGTACAATTCTTGGAAAATGTGAGCCATTATGGAGAATATGCAAAAAATCAAAAGCACAGGTCACACTTGGGCGGTTAGTTACGAATATCCAAATGTATCTCATTTTTTTATTAAACCAATCTCTACACTCCCTACACTCCCTACACTCCCTACACTCATGGAGTCAAGCAAAAACTCGAATCGTAAGAATTGTTCAGATTTTACTTCCAAATCACTTGATTTTTTAAGGTTATCATTTGAAAACCCCAAATTTTCCAGTGCAAACCACAATATCTTCAAATTGGGATGGGGACATCTGCCATTGACTTATGGTGGCCATAGACATAACAATTACGATCTTTCTTGGAAAAGATGTTTCCAAGAAAGATCGTTCATTTCAGTACACACGTGTAGAGCTCAATCGTCAGATATACAGTAAAAACAATAGAATTCAACACTAACAATTGCCGATGTTTGGGTGCCTTCAAAAGCATTCAATCCAAATTTTCCATCCAGCCTGATTGACGAGCCGACCGATATCCAAGTCTTCTGCCAATATCAGTCGGCTTGTTTCCCACCATACACGCACTGAATAATGTACGACAATTCATTTTGTATGACCAGGGTAGCCATCGGGGGGACAGGGGGGAGAGTTGTAGGGGGCCCCAGCCATGCCGCACTTACTTGATTAGCCGGGCCCCCCATCTTTTTGAGAGCTGCTAACTTCGGCAAGGCATGGACGTTTAAGGGGCCCTGGCCACCAATTTTGGCCACCAATTTTTTTCCTCATGTGGGGTCCTAGCCACCAATATTTTTTTAATGGGGGGCCCTGACCATCAATATCTTTTTATTTTTTATTAACATGTGGGAACCCTAGCCACCAATATTTTTTTTGTTTTTTTACTGTGTGGTGGGGGGCGGACCTGTGCGATGGGGAGGGCGGACCTGTAGGTGGGGCTTGCGGTGGGCACAGCCCATGGGACCCAGGAAATTATTTTTTATGGGGCCCTGTGATTTGTGATGGCGGTCCTGCGTATGATATTATCTGTGCGTCTATTTATACATGATCTCGACAGATGCCAGGAGATGCCAGGTTGCAGCATTGGGGTATAATAAATCTTGAAAAATTTTACTTTTTGCCCCAAAAAGCCCAACCAGAAATTTTTTTTTTTTTAGTAAATAACTCCCTTGTGTTTTTTCGCTGGTGGAAAAATGCCAATGGAGAAGATGACAATATGGCCTGTTACTGCCCCTATGGGTTGGAATCAACCCAGAAAACTATCAAGTGGGAATTTCATAGCCAAATCTGCCCCATGTGCACAATAACAAACAGGTCCTATTCAGGCCACTGACTGAACAATGGGGTATTGACATGAAAAATGCCATATGTAACAGGGCTCTTATGGTCACTTTTGCTAAGTATTGTTCTTTTCTCTGAGTTTAGCAGCAACCTGTCATGATTTATGGCTTAACTAACCAGATCTTTCCATTAAAACATTCAGGCTACAGAAGCTGAGAATCCATCTGAATCCCTGTCTTTACATAATATGCTGGCGCTATATAAACAAATGATGAACATGATTTCGATGCCACTTGAAAGCCGTCCAGAACTGTTTATACCTGTGAGCCACATTCAAATGTAGAAAGAGTTGGGGAGCAACACAAGCATGAAAAAAGTTCCTGGGGTGCCAAATAAGGGCTGTTTAGTTGTCCCTATATGGACTGTCAGCTAAAGGAGGCTCTGTTTGGCAGCGCATCTGGTTTTTATACAACCAAAAATTGCCTCTAAGCCTGGAATTTAAAAAAATAAGCCCCTGCTTTGAGGCCACTGGGAGCAACATCCAAGGATTAGTGAGTAACATACTGGACCAGATGCAATTCAGTGAGAAAAGTCATGGATGAGATTCAATTTGAAATGCAATTCAATTCAGAAAAACTCTATTGAAGTGTATGGGAAAAAGGAAAATTTTTTTCTCCTCAAATTGAATTCTGTCCGTGAGTTTTCCAGTAGATACATTTTTCTCACTCAATTGAATCTTGCCTATTGTTTGTGAGCCACTGGTTGAGGGGTTTCTGGGTCCAAAGGAAACCTCACTGCAAGGGACCCCGCGGCAAGACCCTCACCCCCTGCATCTGGCCAGCATTTGTATGTTAACAGGCACCGTAAGTGTAATTTTATTTTTTTTATCCATCAGACGTGAGACAATAATGTTGTGTTGATATAACTGAACCATTCTGGGTAACCAAGCAATATACTTTGTGAAATAGTATGCACCATACTACATTGATCCCCCTATATATATATATATTTATTATATTTTTTTATTTCCTGAAGACAATTTAGTGGGCAGAGGAAAGTTACAGTGAACAAAATTAGCATAAGACTGCAGGACTAGACTTTAATATATGTATTCGTTGGGAAACATCTCAGAATGTGGCTGTTTATACAGCTGGCAGCCCACAGATTCGGAACAGGCGGGTGTTCCTTATAACTGGACGACAGCATCAAGCCAATAAAGGAATTTCTGTGTGTGCATTTGTGATGAGAAGCTGTGCCTTCAGAAGCCTGGTCTCTCGGTGGCAAAATAAAAGAGTGGGCCTTTCAAAGTTTCTCATTGTTCTGCCTAAAAGGTGCTATAACCAGTGAATAGCTCTAGATTCTGGGACTGTGGGAGAGTTTATAATAAGGCACAGATACCCTACTGGGGGAACTCAATATGTGCTCCTCTTTTAGCAACTCTTATCAAGGGGACTTGCATTGAAACTGAATGGACCTCTGAACTTGGTCTATTTCTGAGACCTTTTTCAGCAGCACTCCTATGGGAAACAATTTAGAAATGAGCAAACATCAATAGGAAACAGATTTCTTTTTTTTTAATTTTAAAGACCTGCGCTTTGTGCCTCCATTGAAGTAGTGGGGGAAGTGGGAACTAGGAGGAAGTATCTTTTCCCCATCACTGTTTCTTCTATGTCCAATGAATACTCAGCTTCAATCTTCTAATCGATACTGCAAAATGTTGACAGTCATTCTTTAACATAAAAGACATATATATAAGTAGACATTACAGGGCTAATTTACTAACATTTAAATTTCTGGGTTTTTTTTCTTTTATTGTATTTTTATCTAAACTCGTGTTTTATGAATTTCTCTAAAAACTATATAACAAAAATCAAGATCTATTAAAGGCTAGATTTATTAAGGTTCGAATTTATTAAGGTTTTCCATGAAAATTAGAGTTTTCGAGTTGATTATTTTGGTCAAAACGGACATTTTCTGGTTTGTTATATCTCGAAATCGAAAAGCTGGAATCCAAAAATATACCATCTAATACCTGGCGAGGTCATGTAGAAGTCAATTTTTTTAGGAGGATTTTGCCAAAATCTCAATCAATCCGAGTTTTTCGGATCGTTAACCCCAAACTCGCTGATTCGAGTTTTTTCCATTCAAGTTTTTTCTTAAAGGGTCATGGGAAATTTTTTTTTTCAAAATGAATCAGTTAATTGTGCTCCAGCAGAATTCTGCACTGAAATCCATTTCTCAAAAGAGCAAACAGATTTTTTTATATTCAATTTTGAAATCTGACATGGGGCTAGACATTTTGTCAATTTCCCAGCTGCCCCAAGTCATGTGACTTGTGCTCTGATAAACTTCAATCACTCTTTACTGCTGTACTGCAAGTTGGAGTGATATCACCCCCTCCCTTCCCCCCCCCCCAGCAGCCAAACAAAAGAACAAAGGGAAGTAACCAGATAACAGCTCCCTAACACAAGATGCTGCCTGGTAGATCTAAGAATAACACTCAGTAGTAAAAACCCATGTCCCACTGAGACACATTCAGTTACATTGAGAAGGAAAAACATCAGCCTGCCAGAAAGCATTTCTCTCCTAAAGTGCAGGCACAAGTCACATGACCAGGGGCAGCTGGGAAATTGACAAAATGTCTAGCCCCATGTCAGATTTCAAAATTGAATATAAAAAAATCTGTTTGCTCTTTTGAGAAATGGATTTCAGGGCAGAATTCTGCTGGAGCAGCACTATTAACTGATTTATTTAAAAAAAATTTTTCCCCATGACAGTATCCCTTTAAATTAGAAACTATTCAAGTTGTGAGTTCATTTGAGCTCATTCAAGGTATAAAAAACTTCGAACCTTTCATAAATAAATAACCACAAAAAAGTTTAATACAAAAGTTCGACAAGTAAGAGCAGTTGAGGTCCTAAAGAAGTCAAGGGGAGCTGCACTAATCCTAGTGGATATTTTTTTCAGACTTTTAGGGGGTTATTAACTCCGAATGCAAAAATCATGAGAAATAATGATTTTCTTTTATAAAATCAGACTTTTAAAAAACCATGAATTTTCTGAAATTTATTAAACCCCGAGGATGGAAAAGTCAGAATCTGAAAATCCAGCATCTCAGACCTGTCGAGGTTACATATAAGTCAATGGGAGAAGTCCCAATAGTTTTTTGATATGTGCTGGATTTTGTGCAATACCCCGAAGTTTTCGGAGTTTTAGGGCAAAAATCAGAGTTTTAATGTGAAAAGTCTGAAAAAATTGCGAAAATTGGACGAAAAATCCAAATTTTTTCCCTGAAGCAAATTTTCAGGAAAATGTAATAATAATCATAAAAAACTCAAACAGATTTGATCGGAGTTTGTAGGACAAAATATTGAGATAAATTCGGACTTTGATAAATAACCCCCTTAGAGGTTTTCAGATTTTTTTTCACTAGTCAAGATTTTAGAGGTATTTGTATTTTTAGCACATTGTTCGGCTTTATTTTTCATTTGTACTTATTATATTCAGATCTTTTCATAAATTACATGACATTTAGCGTTTTTAGATAAAATGAGTTTATTTGTGGTTTCAAAAATCTCTAATACTGCTAAAATGAAAATGTTGATAAATGGGCCTCATGGGGATCAACTTATACAACTTCTCTTATTTTTATTTTTGACTGTTTTATGAAAAAGTTTTTTGCCTTAAATTGCATTTCTAACATGCTTTATTTCAATGTGTTGCTATTTTGAACATTTTGGTTTATTTCAGTCTATATATAAAATTTTTTGTCAGACCTTGATAGTGCTTCCTACTCTACGTTTCATCAGTTTCTATGGGAGACTGAAGAATTTGTTTTTAGTGAAAACAATTAAATATTTGTGGAAATGTTGAAATTATCAAAATGTTAAAGTTAATATCTATCTATTTGCCCAATCAGATGATGGCTTTCAGCGTTGAACCTACAGCTGACTGAAAAAAGCTAATCACTGATTGGTTGCTATGAGTTACTGCCCAGGGGCAAATTTGCCCAGTGTTTATAAATGAGCCCCATTATATGGGGTTGATTCATATCTCAACCAAGTACATGCATTGGACCTGTTATCCAGAATGCTCTGTACCTGGGGTTTTCTGGATAATGGATCTGTAATTTGGATCTCTATACCTTAAGTCTACAAAAAAAAAATCATATAAACATTAATTAAACCCAATAGGATTTGCCTCTGTAGGGATGTGAAAATCTTAGACACCCTTACACTTTACAGACAGGCACATCCCTAGTAATATGGACACCTCAGTGGGTCCTTATGGGGACCTTGTGCTTATGTAACCCCTGCAGTTCACACAGTGTACACCAGATGGCACTGTGCCAGAGTATAAAAGGTTTAGGAACCATGTGCTCTGGGTCCATTGCTTTAGCCCAACCAAGCAGGCTGGAAGGGAATGGGTAGTGCTGACCCTAGGCGCCTCGGCCCTAGTAATTAGACAGCTATACTCGTTTTATAGATCACTCTAGGAGTGATAGAGTGGTTATTTAGTTGAGCAGCTCAAGGCTCCGCCGAGGAGATTAGAGGGATTAAGATCCCAGGGTATTACTGACCCAGAGTAAGGAACCAAGTGTTGAGATAGGGATGGTAGGAATTCCCCTAGTCTGCCACTGGAAGATATCCTGAAAACTGGGCAATACCCCTCACATGCTGTCAACTTACTCTCTGCTGTATATTCCCTAGCCTGTGGGGATTCAGCCTATACGTGCTGTGAGTATATGCTTCCTTTATGCTGCTTTGTATGTTCTATGCTCCATTGTGGATCAATGTGCTAAATGATCTATGTGCTATTGCTCAATAATCACTGTTCTTTGTTCAACCGTTAAAGAACTACTGGCGCCCATCATTGTGCTATCGCACCTGATTACAGTTATACTACACCCTGCCTCCACCGCGTTGCGAGGGCTTACCCCTGAGAAAGAGAGCTCATCTGTGGTCTCAGCCCACAAAGGAAAGTAGCTAAAACTGCCCTAGCACAAGTCAGTTTACTATAGCGCTACACCTCCAATAAGGATTAATTATGTCTTGATTTGGATCAACTTTTAGGTGCTGTTTTATTATTATTTCATTATTACAGAGTAAAAGGAAATAGTTTTTTTTAAAAAATTGAACTATTTGGATAAAAAATGGAGTCTATGGGAGACAGCCTTCATGTTATTCTGAGCTTTCTGGATAACGGGTTGCCAGATAACGGGTCCTATACCTGTATTGCAAGACAAACCATATCTGCTTAGCAAATCTTTTTACTGAAATAGTTCACAGGGAGTCTGCTTCTATGATGGTGGGACTACAATAATCTGTAGAGTGACCTCTGTTTATGAATATTACACAAGACGTGATCTTTACCCAAAAACTATTCGATGCACAATTGAATTGCCTATAATTTAATATGCATGACTGGTGTCTCCTAACGACTGTCAATAGATTTACATTTGTAACACGTTCAGACCCATGAAAATCCAATGTGACAATTTGACCTACAGATTGAGATGTCCATATGTCAAGCAGCTGATAGAAACATTTCCCTGTGGCTTTATGGAGGGTCTTCAACAGACACGGCAGAATATGTCTTTGGGTTACAGTGTGATCAAAGCCAAGAATGACCACCCAGCAGCTCCTGGAGGAAGGGATAACATTTAATGGACCTGAAGAGAATATCTAGGCACATAGATCCTACTCCTTCTGTAGATTAGAGGACAACATCTGCAGAGCCGGGCGCAGGACATTCTTTCCAGTGGGGATTCCCTTCCATTTCTGCAGATGGTGTTCACATCTAAATAAACATTCTTGGTCCTTTAATGAAGAAACCAAGTGAAAGACATTCTTTCTTCTGACTTTATATATATACCCTCTGGTGATAATTGCAGAAGAAGGAGTGCGCTCTTTAACCAATCTTTCATCCGTTAACAAAAGTGAATTATTGTGGTGCCAGAAAACAAGATAAATACGATGATCAATACCAGGGGGGCATATTTATAAATGTGTGAAAGTAGAGCTTGCCAGAATAAAAGGGGAACTATCGTGGAAATAAACATTTTATAAGCTTTTTAAGCTCCATCATACTGAACTAAGAAACTTTCTAAATACAATCAATTAACAATTCTGTACCGTTTCTGAAATAATCAAGTTTATCTTCACTATTCCTCTTTCAGCATCTGTTTCTCTTCATTCTCTCTTCATGCAGCAGTTGGGTGTCAGATATTTATTGACAGTTAGATCCAGTATATCTTATAGAGGGGCTCCTTTTGCCTGGAAGATGTATTAGAGTTCACTCCATTAAAATCACCAGACATCATGTCTCTCTACATGCAGGATTTCTGCAAAAGGCAGTTATTTTGTTTGTACCGGAATCAATTATTTGAGTGAGCTCTAATACATCTGCTAGGAAAGGAAGCCCCCCTATAAGATAAATTGGATCATTCATCTGACACCCAACTCCTGAATGAAGACAGAATGAAGAAAAAAAGATGCTGAATATAAACTTGATTATTTCAGAAACAATCCAGAATTTTAGATGGATTGTATTTAGAAATGTTCTTACTTCAGTATGAGGAAGCTTATATTAAACTTTTATTTTCACGATAGTTCCCCTTTAAATTTCACAGCTATATAGGAATAAAAACCCTTTGGTAAAAATGCACTGAAAATTCATATACAATACGTGGGAATAGAAAGCTGAGGAATTGCCCTCTGGTGAACTCTGTTTTCATCATGATAAATATGCCCCTTTATGTAAACAAAAGGCTTAATCAGCGGTATGTTTAGGGTGTCTGACCACCAAATAAGAAGATCCAGAGCCAAACTGGATTGTTCAACCCATAAGATAAAGATCGGATGGTAAGTAATGTCAGAGGTTTATTACATGCACAATGATAAGAAGGTGAGATGTATGCAAATAAATATCTGTGCATTGCCATATTCAGTCCTCCCTATTTAGTGTAACATTTGGATGTAGGACCGGATAAGGTACAAGATATTGTATCGGGATGCTGATGAACTGGTAAACTGGTCAACCATTGCTTCTAGGCTCAATCAAATAAGGGACAACAGAAGATATGAGTGCATGGCCCTGATCAAATGAGAGACAATAGACAGCATGGGTTGCTATGGTTTTGTCCTTGCATTCAATGTAAATTTTATTTTGTGTCAGATGCTGATCAATTTTGCTTTTTATGCCCAAATTTGTAAACATATAAACAACAGCATCAGATATTACAGGTATGGAACCTGTTATCCAGATTGTTCAGGGCCTAGGGTTTTCTAGATAAGGTGTCTTTCCATAATTTGTATCTCCATACCATAAGGAGGTTATTTATCAAAGATTATATTTTAGAGATTTGTGTGGTTTTTTTATGCCTCGAATGAATTTACAACAACAAAAAATGAGCAGAAAAAAATATAATCAGTGAATTCTCGGTGAGCAACCTGAAAACTCGAATGAATCAAGTTTTCCACGGGATACAACTTGAATCACTCGAATTGACAGAGTTCTCAAGCGAAACCAAAAAATTTGAACATCATGAAGACTATTAACATCTTCAAATGGTTCAAGAACCTCTGCCATTGACCTTGACAGGTTTTAGCTGGAGTATTTTCGGATTCAAGTTATTTCCAGCTTCAGGGTATAATAAATTTTGAAAAATTCTAGTTTTTTTACAAAACCCCCCAAAAATTTGTGTTTTTTAAAAAAAAAAAAAAAAAAACGAGAATTTGAGTTTTTGACGGAAAACTACCCTTGAAAAACTTGAATTTTTCTGGAAAACACAACTTGACATTTATTAAATCATGTAACATTAAATGAAACCAATAGGCTGGTTTTGCTTCCAATAAGGATTAATTATATCTTAGTTGGGATCAAGTACAATGTGCTTTGGCTTTCCAAAGTTGCACGAAGTTTCCTGATGAGACGATTTACATTCTAGCTAGTAGGAAGGCATTTATGGGGAGGTAAGTCACCTGAAGAAGACGCCATTTGTCGTTGGGCGACTAATCTCTCCCAGGAGCAGCTTGTGCCACTGTCCTTAGTATATGTTAGCACAGACCAGTGATTTCTGCTATTAACTCATGATACCTTGGGCAGATCCAGAATGCACTGCGTTCTGTGTCATGGAAGTTTCCCAGGGAAGTGAATGACTAGAATACTGTAAAAAGAGACTTCTACCCTGCCAGTGGCATCCCAAATGCTATTTGCACTAATAACGTGTTACTATATATATCAAATGCCCTAAAATATCACACAAAATAATTTTCAAAATAACGCCAAAATAACGCATGCTATAAAATACCGCAAACAATTCAGCTAAAATGAACATAAAAATATCACTTCTTAAGTTAGACAAGTAAACTTTTAGGGGCAGATGTATCAAGGGTCGAATATCGAGGGTTAATTAACCCTCCATATTCGACTAGGAATTGAAATCCTTAGACTTCGAATATCAAAGTCGAAGGATTTAGCGCAGAAAATGCGATCGAACGATCAAAGGAATATCCTTCGATCAAAAAAACGTAGGCAAGCCTATGGGGACCTTCCCCATAGGCTAACATTGACTTCGGTAGCTTTTATCTGCCGAACTAGGGGGTCAAAGTTTTTTTTAAAGAGACAGTACTTTGACTATCAAATGGTCGAATAGTCGAACGATTTTTAGTTCGAATCCTTCGATTCGAAGTCGTAGTAGCCCATTCGATGGTCGAAGTAGCCAAAAAAACACTTCGAAATTCGAAGTTTTTTTACTTCGAATCCTTCACTCGAATTTAGTGAATCGGCCCCTCTGTGAATCAATCATTAATTCTAAAAATATAAGAAGTGATAACATTTTTACGCCATACGCCAACACTCACTTTATCGACTTTTAGTGAGTCAGCCCCCATTTATTAAACCACAATTTTTTTCTGGTCAAGGCTTTTAGGGGGAAAAGTTGAATTTTTCGTGGAAAAAAGCCTTGAATTTTTAGAGATTTATCATACCCCAAATCCGAAAATACACCTTCTCAAGCCAGTAGAGGTCACATAGAAGTCAATGGCAGATGTCTCTGAAGTTGTTTCTTGACATTGTGATCTGCGCTGGATAATCAGAAAAAGTTGAGGTTTTTGGCCAATAATCGGAAAAAGCGTGAACTGTATGATACGAATTGACACCCAATTTTGTCTCCATGTTTTGTTGCCCCGATTTTTCCAAGAAAAATTATTGATAAATGAATCCAATTTGTGGAAGGGAGTTAGATTGACTTTGTTTGCTATAACAACTTAGATAAATTCGATTTTTAGTAAATCAGCCCCTTAATATAATGCAGAGAGTGATATTCTGAGACAATTTTCATTATTTGCGTTTTTTGAGTTATTTCACATTTTATTTAGCAGCTCTCCAGGTTGCAATTTCAGCAATGGGTTTGCTAGGGTCCAAATTATCCTAACAACCATGAAATAATTTAAAAATAGAAATAGGAGGGGCCTGAATAGAAAGATGAGTAATAAAAAGTAGCAATAACAATAAATGTGTAGCCTTACAGAACATTTGTTTTTAGATGGGGTCAGTGACCCCCCCATTTGAAAGCTGGGAAGAGTCAGAAGAAGAACTATAAAAAAAAGAAAAAAATGAAGGCCAATTGAAAAGTTGCTTAATATTTGCCATTCATTAACATACTCAAAGTTAGCTAAAAGGTGAACCACCCCTTTAAGTAAAGCTGAACTGCATACAATGAACATTCAGGCACATATAAGTCCACAGGTGCAGTGAGAAAAGTGCAATTTTGAGCACATTCGTCAATTGCAATTCACCCTATTTTGGAACAGACCGGTATCATCCACTTATCTCCAGTGAGGGTGTTTTGTGAAGGCCATTTTTCCCATTTATATTTATACGTACAAATAGAATTGTTATGTGAGCATAATAAACCATTGATTAGCCCATGATTAAGTGAAACGTGTAGGGCCAATGGAGATATTGTTCTTTTTTTAATGATTCTACAATAAGGGGCTGATTCACTAACTTCGAGTGAAGGATTCGAAGGTAAAAAACTTTGAATTTCGAAGTTTTTTTGGGCTACTTCGACCATCGAATGGGCTACTTTGACCTTCAAGAAAACGTGGAAATACGGATCCGCACACACTTTATCTTCAAGCAGATGGGGATTCCCCCAAGTTTATTGTGCCACCAACAAGATCAACGTTTCGGGGGGGTTTACCCACCCTTCATCAGGATAATCACAAATGTGCAAAAAACACCTTTTAAACACAAAGCCCCTCCTTGTTTTCCCATAACACCACGGTCTGAAGTGTAATAAACCTTTTAGTGTCCATTCTCCTTTTTTAGTCCATTTTTAAGAAGACAACTTTTCTTCTTGGGGTGTTCAGTCCATAACAATGTCCCTCAGGTAACGGACTGTTGTGTTACATATCAATGTGCAATTGTTAAGAAACAACATTAAAATGTATCAAACAAGCGTTTAATATATTAATTGATTACTCACAGCCAGTGGGGTCATAACTTTAACCATACTTTTCTATGTCTTCCCACCAGCTTTTCTTATCTGGAAAAGGCGAATTTACAATTAGAAACATATTCAAAGAAAACATGTGAGGCTAAAATTTTCATTTAATCCTTTTGGCCATAGGGTTTTTAGTTTCCAAATCCAAAAAGATTCACGTCTTAAAGGAGAAGGAAAGGTTAAAACTAAGTAAGCCTTATCAGAAAGGTCCATCTAAATATACCAGTAAACCCCCAAAGTAATGTTGCTCTGAGTCCCCTGTCAAAAGAGACACTGCATTTCTTTCCTTCTATTGTGGACACATGGGCTTCTGTATCAGACTTCCTGCCTTCAGCTTAAACCTCATTGCCCTGGGCAAGAGCATGCTCAGTTTGCTCCTCTTCCCCAACCCCTCCCATCTCTGCTGTAATCTGAGCCAAGAGCAGGGAGAGACTCAGGCAGGAAGTGATGTCACACCATGTTAATACTGCAGCTCCTATCCTAAACAAACAGAGTTTCTAGAGCTTTTTACTCAGGTATGGTAAAACATTCTACAGAATAAATATAGCATTCTAGCTTGCACTTTTGCAGCTAATCTATTGCCAATAAAATGCCTCTGTAGCTTTCCTTCTCCTTTAATAAAGACATTTTTTCATTACCTGCATCAATCCTAACCACCTCCAGAACCTGCCATCTCAGTTGTGAAACACTGTGGCCTTGTTCAAAGTAATGTTTGGCCAAAAGAGTTTCTTTTTTAAACTTATCTTTTTCTTTGTCTCTTTTATGGGCTGTTTTACTGTCTTCTTTGGTTTCAGGGATCATCTACTTTGACCTTCGACTACGACTTTGAATCGAAGGATTCGTCGTAAAAATCGTTCGACTATTCGACCATTCGATAGTCGAAGTACTGTCTCTTTAAAAAAAACTTCGACCCCCTAGTTCACCATTTAAAAGCTACCGAAGTCAATGTTAGCCTATGGGGAAGGTCCCCATAGGCTTGGCCAACTTTTTTTGATTGAAGGATATTCCTTCGATCGTTGGATATTCGAAGTCGAAGGATTTTAATTCCTAGTTGAATATCGAGGGTTAATTAACCCTCGATATTCGACCCTTAGTGAATCGGCCCCTAAATATTATATTTTTAACTTTAATAAGGGATCTGTTATCCAGAATGCTCAGGACCTGGGGTTTTCCAGATAACAGATTTTTACATAATTTGTATACCTTAAGTCTACTGGAAACTCATTTAGACATTTAGGGGGTCATTTACTAAACCTTGGTTTTATCTGGTCGGGCTTTTTGGGACAAAAACTAGATTTTTTTGTGGAGAAAAAAACTAAATTTTTTCTAGATTTATAATACCCTGATGCTGCAGAAAGCCTGAATTCGAAAATCTGCCACCTCAGACCTGTCAAGGTCCTGTATAAGTCAATGGAAGAGACACCAATCTCAATTTGATGGTTTTGTGGTGTGCGCTGGGTTTAGGCAAAAACCTGAAAAATCGAGATTCAATTCAGGACAAAAAGCCAAAAAAAATCAGACAATTCGGGATTTCTCTCAATTTTATTGTTTTATTTCCCAATCCGTTTTTTTTAATTAATAAATAAGGTCAAATCGAGCAGGGGAGTCTGGTTGTGGTTTTATAAATAAAATAATGAGATAAATTCAAGGTTTAATAAACAACCCCCTAAATAAACCCAATAGGCTGGTTTTGCTTCCAATAATAATATAATAATATCTTAGTAGGGATCAAGTACAAGCTACTGTTTTATTATTACAGACAAAAAGGAAATAATTTTTAAAATTTCAGATTAGTTGGATAAAATGTCCAGGGAGTCTATGGGAGACGGCCTTTACATAATTCGGAGCTTTGTGGAGGTTTCCGGATAAAGGATCCCATACCTGTATCAATAAAGCTGAGTTATAAAAATCTACTAACAGATTCCATCCAGAATGAATAGTTGTTGCTTTTCAACAAGGATATGGCAGAAGAACCCAACATACAGGATATTAACGGATGCAAAATAGTATGAAGATGTTCTCAGCAGCTCAGGTGCCACACTGTAAAGACAGCAGTCCGTTAGCAATAAATAAGTGCCTTCCAGACCAAACTAATAACAGGGCAGTACCGATATAATAGGAATAAATAATTAGTAGTTATTTTAGAGCTTTAGGGAAACACGTCTAAAATAAATCTTTTAACAGGGCAATTATCACATTTAATCTGCCTTTAAATCCATAATTGAATTCATACATTTACAAAGTGCTTAAAGGGACCTATGAGACAATCGGAGGACTTCTTTTTTTCCATGTTTGTATTTCTTCCATGGGTGTATAATTTCACAGGTGAATAATACATTTCACAGAACTGTCAGTTAGCCTTGTCCGGTAGAACCAGCTTTGTAAAAAATATGCATTGAATGCCTTCACCTAACCACTCTTTGAAAGTAGAAAACTTTATGGGGCATTACACTTTACAAAAAAAAATTCAGTATCCGGCCAAACCTGTCGCAAAGGATTTGGGGCCGAATTCAAAATAGTGAATTCGGTGCATCCTTACTAAAATGGGGCAGATTTATCACAGGTCCAGGTGAATTTTCAAATGAAAAAAATTCAAATTTTGAGCTATTTTTTGTGTACTTCAAATAGAGAATAATCAAAATTTCGATTAGAATTTGAAAAAAAATAAAAAAATTGAATATTGAAATTTATCATGTACTGTCTCTTTCGACCATTCGCCATCTAAAGCCTGCCGAGTTGCTGTTTTAGGAAGAAGTGTGGAAGCAAGAGACACAACTCTGTCTGTTAATTGGCTCATGTGACCTAACATGTTTGGTTTGTTTGTGTGCACCGTGAATCATACGATCTCAGGGGGCGGCCCTTATTTTTTAAAATGGCAGTTTTCTATTTGTGATTGCCCAATGGCACATACTACTAGAAAAGTATATTATTATGAAAATGGTTTATTTACATGAAGCAGGATTTTACATATGAGCTGTTTTATGCAATATCCTTATATATATATATATATATATATATATATATATATATATAGAGAGAGAGAGAGAGAGAGAGAGAGAGAGAGAGAGAGAGAGAGAGAGACCTACATTGTTTGAGGGGTATAGTTTTCCTTTAAGAGAAATAAATACAAATTCAACATTAGCTGGATTGTTGATAAAATTCTTTATGTAGCCTGCAAGAACATTGTCTGTGTTTCCAATGAAACTTTTGTTGAGCTTCTGACAAACAACCTACATGACCCCTTCAGTTTCAGCTCTTACGTTGTTCAGACGCACAAGTTAAATGCTGAAGGAGTTACTTAGTTTGCCTCTTTACCGCCTGAGGCAGTTAATGTCAAAACTGAACCTTAGAGGAGGTGGTTCACCTTTAAGTTATTGTTACGTATGTTAGAGAAAAGCCAGTTCTAAGCATTATTTTTTTTTTTATATGTTTTTTGCATTATTTGCCTTCTTCTGACTCATTTAAAAGGGGGTCACTGACCCCCATCAAAAAACAAATGCTCTGTAAGGGTACACATTTATTGTTATTGCTACTTTGTATTACTCACATTTCTAATCAGACCCTCTTCTATTCATGTTCCAGTCTCTTAATCAATTCAATGCATGGTTGCTAGGGTGATTTGGACCTTAGCAACCAGATTGCTGACATAACTCAAAAAACACAAATAATAAAAAATGAAAACCATTTGCAAATTGTTTCAGAATATCTCTCTTTACATCAAACTAAGTGTAAATTTAAAGGTGAACAATCTCTGCATAGAGAGACCCTCAATATATGTTATCAGTCTCTATCCCACTGCTGATTGGGGTGAGACTCCTACTATTAAAAACATCCTATACTCCACACCATTTAACTCTGTCCATGGAATAAATCCGCTAAAGACATAAGCTAGGATCCCACACCCTGTTTGAGGTTCTTGCGGAGGCCGAGGGTCAGACTAGTGACCCTGACTCCTTAAGGTTCCTGGGGTCAGGGCCTTTTATCTCTTTAGAAGAAAGTAATAAATGCCTTTCTTTTTTTGGTTTCTGCATAGTCAGTTAATACCATGGAAAACAAATTTCAGCCTAAAAAACTTCTACAAAACCTTAAAAACAATAGGACCACTTCATGTATGTATAATGGGGACAAAAGATCAAATAGTGAAGTCCAGTTGGAATCTTGTGGGCTAAATGTATCCCTCCAGTGTATTTTTATGCCCCCCTGATTCCATCAGGGATCGGTCGAGGTTTAAAATGGGAAAACTTGAATTTTGGTGGGGAAAAAAACCTCAGATTTTTAGAGGTTTATTATACCCCAAAGTTGCTAAAAATCAAAATCTGAAAATACGCCATCTCAAAGCTGTTGAGGTCATGTAGAAATGCCCCTAAAGTTGTTTCTTGACATCTGCACTAAATAATCTGATAATGGGCCAGATCCAATTAACTGAGAAAAAGTTATCTCATGGTTTATCACATGAAAACTCATGGGGGCAGATTCACTAAAGGGCAATGTGGCAAATGCGAGCAACTAATGCCAGCCAGTGTTACCATCTGCAGGGACATCGCCAATTCACTAACAGGTGCAGGCGCCAATTCGCTAGTGAAATAGACCGTCGCTAGCTTTGTTCGCACTCTATCAGCAGCCGCAAATTCAGTAAAGTTCAGAAAGTTCTCTTTCACCAGAATTGACTTTGCCACCTCAGACCAGGCAAAGTGCTAAAAAGCAGCCAGATCTTCCTCAATCTTCTGTCAATTACATCATATCCTGTGTGCCGAAAATGCATTAAAGTTCCAAAAACGCTGGCGACTTTTGCTTTTTTGAAGTGGAATTGGCTGCAAAAGTCCTGACTTTAACTTTTTTTGGGTAACCGGTCTGTTCTCCAGACATTTCGTAGCAAATGGAACATTCATTTTACAGTGGGCTCATGTGTAGGGCTTTATATTAACTCTCTTGTCTTTAGTAAGGTTCCCTGGACATGTGTAATAAAAAGTGGTAACTTCAAGTATTTGCACCAACATTTATAATAAAGACCTGCATACAACTTTAAATTACCCACCCTATGCAAAAGATTAGTAGCGAATTTTCGCTTGGCACAAACGAACGCTAGCTCATCTTCGCTATGAAATGCTTACACTGCCGAAGTAAGACTAGCGAAAAGTCACCAGCGTTCGGCGCACAGGGCGCAACTTTGCATATTATTGAATTAGCGTAATAGCGAATTTGCACCTGGCGAAGTGAAGCGATGTGTGCAAAGCGGTTGCTGGCGACAATTCGCCCTTTATTGAATCTGCCCCATGGACGAGATTCAATTCGAGGAAAAAAAAACTTTTCTCCTAATTCCTGTTTTTTCCCATAGACTTCAATAGAGTTTTCACGTTATAGACAGTAAGATACGTTTTTCTTTAAGTGAAAAGTATGCCAATTTCTGAAACGAAACTTCACATTTTGATAAATATGCATATTCTCTGTGAATGAAAGTTGCGCGATGTATGGCGAAGCTTTCTGAAGCGTAAATTTGCCCCCCTGAGTTTTCAAGTGATAAACCAGGAGATAACCTTATCTCACTGAATTGAATTGCATCTCAAACTGAATCTCATCTATGAGTTTTCATGTGATAAAACCTTTTTCTCACTGAATTGGATCTGGCCCAAAGTCAGGGTTTTCATCCGATAATCTGAAAAAGTCGAGTTTTCAAATTGACAATTCAATAAAGTTGAGTTTTAGGATCACACAATACAAATCATTGCTCGCTTTTGTCGATTTTTTGTTGACTTTTTCGAGAAAAAATATTTATAAATGTAAACAAATCACAAGGACTCATTGCCTCCAAGGTTGTTTTTTACAGTCTACGTGCCCCATATAAAACTTGTCTCCAAGCCTGGAATTCAAAAATAAGCACCTGCTTTGAGGCCACTGGGAGCAACATCCAAGGGGTTGGTGAGTAACATGTTGCTCAAGAGCCACTTGTTGGGGATCCCAACTAATTAAATAAGCTTTCATCCCATATTTTACCCCATTTGACTTGAAAGTTGGGTATGCAGGGGTATCTTGGATAGCCTATGGACATTTCACCTTTTCTCTGGCCCAAACTTTTAAAGGAGAACCAAACCCTTAATTCTAAAAACCCCTACCCTGCTCCCATCCAGCCTAGGTGTTACCCCTGGTAAATGCCCCTACCTCTTTACTTATACTCGGTGTAGAGTGGAGTTCACGGGCACCATCTTCTTCTCTTTGGTAATCTTCGGGTCTTCTTCCGGCGCTTTGGTAATTCCCATCACTTTTGTAGTTGTCAAACATCGGAAGACTGCTCCAACTGCGCATGCGCCAATCCACGATCTCTTCCTAAAGATTACCGAAGAGAAGAAGATGGCGGCCGTGAACTCCGCTGCACAGAACCTGCACCGAGGGTAAAGTAAAGTAAAGCGTAAGGGGCATTTACCAGAGGTAACAACTAGGCAGAGGGGGAGCAGGGAGGGGGGTCTACGTAGGGTAGGGGGGTAGGGTTTTTTTTATAATTAAGGGTTTGGTTCTCCTTTAAAACTACTGTACTAGATCTATGAACATGTTACTTAGCCCCTCCCCAAACCTACTACAGGTATGGGATCCGTTATCTGGAAATTTGTGGTGTGGAATGGCCATATCTCATTGACTCCATTTTAATCAAATAATTCATTCTTTCTTTTCTTTGTAATACTAAAGCAGTACCTTGTACTAGCTTAGATATAAAGAGTGATATTCTGCGACTATTTGCAGTTGGCTTTCATTTTTTATTATTCATGGTTTTTGGGTTATTTCGCTTTTTATTCAGCCGCTCTCCAATTTGCAATTTCAGCACGCTACTTTATCAAACGGTGAGTGAGCTTTAACTTTCACCCATTGATAAATACACTTCTAAAAATCCCATAGGAATGTGTTAACAGAATGCCCAAACTCTTTCTTTAATTAGGGCAAAATCCCAGATTTCACTAATGGGCCATTTTTCCCACTCCTCATTCAGCCTGGGCACTCGTTTTGCATTTCTAATAGGAGCACAACTGACAAAGCGTGAAAATGATCTGAAATTAAAAGGAAAAGAGAAAAAAAACCTCACACACAGAGAAAACAAAGATAGGAGGTCTGGCTTATTTGTGCCGGGGCTAATCAATATTCCAGAAGCTCCGCTTCTCCTCTCCCGTTGGCTGAATTTTTACCCCTTTTGCTGTGCAGTCCACACCCACTTTCTTAAGTGAGAGAGCAGCAGTAAAGTGGATGTATGAGTGCACATGTTCACTGTCCTCTGTCTGCTTCTGCTGCTCAACGCTCCACATCCAACATCTCCTGTTTCTGGACAAAGGTGAGTGACCACTTGTACTTTCTGCCTTCTCCAAAGTGCATTTTGCTCTGCAGTTAAATCTGTCAGTCAACAATCACACATTGATGATGTTTCCGTGACATACAAAATATATTCTGCTGCAAACTTCAGAGAGGAATTTGGAATGCAAAAGAATCCAGACATTTCCGTTCCCCCTTTTAACTCTGTTTTGCCTAATTCCATGAAAAGGGATCCTCCGTGTTACCGCTGACAAACAATCATTACGGGAAACCTGCTGTAATTGGGGATTTTAATGAGGCAATCTCTAGTTCACGGAACATGTGAATTCCTTAAAAATTACACTCTGTTTAGACCTAATAGAATTTGCCCAAACAATTCATTCATTATTTGACATGAATGAAACACAATATCCAGCTTGGAAGTAGATTCCACTTTACCATGACATTCATTTGCCTTTTTTTTTTTATTGTGATAGTGTTTGTGCAGGGCAAAAGTTCTAGCAGCTGATTCTCTCCTTACATGAGTTTCGCTGGGAAAAGTGAGTTGCTAAGAACGGATAAGGTTTCATGCGTATGCGTAGAGATTTAATGCTGTTAGTGTGGCTCTTCTAGAGGATTATTTTATTCTTTAAACTAAAGCAACAGTTAATCTCGACTTGCAGTAGAACTAGTTATTGGAATTCAAGTCTGCTGAAAACATAGTACAGGTATGAGATCGATAATCTAGAAACCCATTATCCAGAAAGCTCTGAATTATGAGAAGGCTATCTCCCATAGACTCCATTTTTAAAAATGATTTCCTTTTTCTCTGTAATAATAAAACAGTAGCTTGTACTTGATACCAACTAAGATATAATTAATTCTTATTCATCATCATCATATATTTATATAGCGCCAACTCATTGGAGACAAAACAAGCAAACTGGGTTTAATGAATGTTTAAATGATTTTTTAGTAGACAAAGTCCTGAGCATTCTGTATAACAGGTCCCATACCTATATATATATATATATATATATATATATATATATATATATATATATATGTTTGGAAAAATAGTTAGGGGGTCTGGTTTAAAAAAAAAAAACAAGATTTCAGCTGGGAGCCCAGCCTGCGCAATAATATAGATAGAGTCTGTTGGAATTATTAAAATAGTGAAACTTTCTATTATAATGGTATAAGATTTAGCTTTCAGCACTTGTTAGACAAACAAAAAAGAACTTGGGGAACTTTAGGCTAATGGAAAAGTTTGATGAACAATAAGCAAACAAGTGAAAAATATGAAAATATAACATACTGTAGCTATGCTATAATTCAATGATAATTAAAATGTATATAAAGGGATGGAATCTGTTATCTGGAAACCCGATATCCAGAAAGACTCCATTTGATACAAATCATTTTTTAAAATGGTTTTCTTTTTCTCTGTAATAATAAAACAGTAGCTTGTACTTGATCCCAACTAAGAGATAATTAATCCTTACTGGAGGCAAAACCAGCCTATTGGGTTTATTTAATGTTTGAAAAATATATATGTACAAGTGTATTCATATTAATATGTATTTATATATTGATATATCTGCCAAAGGCAACTGAATATTATCACAAATGGTTAATAAAATGTATGTGCAGGATCTTTTCACATGTGGATTGTATAGAGTGCATCTTGTAAAGGGATTATACTAGCTGAACTGTTTCAAATTACCGACAGATACTAAATTCCATTCTACAGTCCTCTGGCTAAAAATCTGACGAGACAGGTGAAAATGTTCTGCAGCTGTCTCACAAGCAACGTTCAGTTAATATTATTATGGTCTAGAAATCTTGTGAAAAGAGAGGGGCAGATTCTGCATTTGATTATCCCCCAAATATATTTTAGCTCAAATGTTGCATTAAAACAGGACAACATTGCTATCAGTTGTTGCATGCAGACAGTTCTGTAATTACATTTAAACGTGTAGTTACGGTGAAGAGATGTTCCGAAAAAAATGTTATATTTATAGAGAGTCTGCCCTAATTTACTTGCAGGTTTCTTTAAACAGAAATATAATCTGGAAATATTCAATTTATCATTTTAACCAGAGATCCTTGAATTTCCATTGTATTTCCAGTACTTTTCAAACACAGTCCTTATTCCTTTACAGCTTATTGGTTAACTAGAAATGATCAGTCCTGAGAAAATGCTGAAATGAAGGAATTCTAGAATATTTTAAAATGACTGATACCTTAGGCTCTAATCAACATCAATGTGTTTATGTTTTGGTTCGTTATAGTAGGATAACCCAAGATCTTGGCCAATCTACTCCTTAAACAACATACAGTATATAAATGTTTTCCTAAAGTTAACCGTAAGATTGTAGAGTTGTATGAGATGCTTGATGCTCACCATGACAAGTTCTCATTTTGTCTTCTACTTCTTGCTACTCAGCCTACTCCCTTTCATCATCCCACTGGAAGTTTTAGCAACAAGAGGCATTTAAAGGGGGAAAACAAGAAGATGACTAAAAGCAACGGGGAAGATCCACGGTCAGGGAACAGGATGGAGCGCTTCCAGGAAGGGGTTCGCCAGCGTTCTCTGATGGCCAAAAAAAAGATGCAGAACATAACAAAAGATGATGTGAAGAGTTTCTTCCAGCGGAATGGCTTTGTCCTTTTTACTGTCTTCGCTGTCATTATTGGTAAGTGGTTTAATAGTCCATTGAAAGCTGAATGTTGATTGTTGCATAAGACATCCAGGGGCACATTTACTTAGGGTCGAATATTGAGGGTTAAGGATTTTGCGCAATTCATTCGATTGTAGGATCGAAAGAATAATCGTTCAATCGAACGATTAAATCCTTCGAATCGAACCATTCGAAGGATTTTAATCCATCGATCGAAGGATTATCCTTCGATCAGAAAATTGTTAGCAAGCCTATGGGGACCTCCCCCATAGGCTAACATTGACCTCGGTAGGTTTTAGATGGCGAACTAGGGGGTCAAAGAAATTTTTACAGAGACAGTACTTCGATTATCGAATGGTCGAAATATTCGAACGATTTTTAGTTTGAATCGTTCGATTCGAAGTCGAAGGTCGTAGTCAAAGGTCGAAGTAGCCAAAAAAGACATTCGAAAATCGCATTTTTTCCCCTCTATTTTCCTCTATTCCTTCACTCGAGCTTAGTGAATGGGCCCCCTAGTGTGCCCAGATACGTAAGCTTTGCTTACTAACACTCATTAGACTTTTATTTACTATTATTCAGTCTCACTTACAATGCAAGTAAGTTTTGACATTTTTTAAAGATACATTTCTGGAAGAGTAGGATGTAATTTAACTGGAAGGAAGTTACAAGTGATCAGGCAAAAGAATTTCATTGGTTTGCTAATTCAAATGAATAACTGCTTGATATAGTTTCTTCAGATTGAAAGACAGTTTTCCATTTGTGAAGGCCAAGTTGATGCCATGTGTCAATAAAACTGGCACCAGTGTAAGTTTGCCTTTTTTCCAGTGGCTTAGAATCAATAGTAATTAATCAGTTTGGCTGGTTAGGTTTTTGTCCTATCCTAGACCGTTTAATAAAATGTTATTAAAGTATTGTTGTGGTATGAAATGACCTCCACCCTTAGCCATGATTTTGGCCTCTGTTCCATATACTGTCAAGCAAAACAATGTATTGGCATTCATAACATCTAGCTCCACAACTGGTCTCACCATTGTGAAGTTTCTTCTACTTGCCCTTACCACTGCTGCATTCCATGTACAGGTACAACAATTATGTTTTTGAGTCTTTTAAATTAACCAGAGGAAATATATTGTATCACTCAAGCTGCAAGAAGATATCGGTAGATTTTCTCGCAATGCCCCACCTTAGCTATCTCAATTAGACTCTCACGGTGCCACACCTCAGCTACTGAAATGTGACACTTCTTCAAAATGCCACACCTAAATGATTGCCATCTGATACTTTCCCATTCAGCAGAACATCTCTCTGCTCCCGCGAGGCTTATTCCTATTAACCACCCTCCCTTACACTTCTTTCCTCCAGGCCCTGTACAGATTAAGCAAAAAAACAGTAACAAATTAAATATATTATCATTTAGTCAGCGTTTTACAGCACCTCGTGAACTGCTAGAACTCTTCCTCTCATCCATACAACTTTCCTTTACACTTCTGCTGCACCCTAGCTTCTTGCCCATGTAACTGCACCCTTGTTTTAGAACTTCCTTCCAGTCACCTAACTATGTCCTCTCTTTAACATCCATTGTATTGAATAGCTAAAAGTGATTTTGTGGTTGCAGAAAATTCTATTTATTGTATCATTGTTGGTTAAAAAAAGTGGGTCTCTCTTACATTTATGGTGCATTATGTTGAAATGTTGTTTGATGTACAGCTATATGTGTTCAATGTAGCCCCACTTTTCCTTGTGGTTGGGTGTTCTTAGATTGTGCCCAATAAGGGCTGTAATTGGCTATTTGGTAGCCCCCATGTGAATTGACAGTCTACAGGAGACTCTGTTTGGCAGTAAACCTGGTTTTTAAGCCCCCAAGTCTGAAATTTAAAAATAAGCTCCTGCTTTGAGGCCACTGGGAGCAACATCCAAGGGGTTGGTGAGCAACATGTTTCTTATGTGCTACTGGTTAGGGATAACTGCGGTAGGCTATGGCTACTATTAAATGGCCACTGTACCCTAAAATTTAGCCGCTGACCTGTTCATAGTAATGGAGAATACCTATAATGGAATCTCTAGGAACAGGTTAAAAGAAAACTATTTGCACCTAATGCTTATGGCAGGAGGACACAAAAGGTGATGGTGATCTACTTGATCACCAAGTTGATCCTGAGCTGGTGACCAATAGAAGACTGTAGGGCACTATTGTTTACAAGCGACTCCATAAAATCAAGCTTCTGGGTTCTCATTCTTGACATCCCACAATGACACGAGACTTAGGCCCTTTACGGGTAAGGATAATGCCACACAATAAAAAGGCTATAGGAGTTGATAAGAGAGGTGCCTGAGAACCTGAGAACACTAGATCTTAGGAAAGACTACAGCTAAAAGTCAGTAATAGCATTATAAAAGCTAAAGGGGTCAGCTTTGCTGGGAGAGAATGCTAAAATGCATTGGGGGCACAAGCTACTGGGGAGCAATACAGGGTTCTTGCATCTGATACTACCTTGCCTTAGATTAAAGATTTGATGCAAGGTGCAAAGGGCATCTAGTACCTCCAACTGCTACAGGCTCAACTACTTCATGGATGAGCCTAAGTGGGTCTATAGATTGGTGTTAATCAATGTGAGTGGCCAAGCAATGCATTTACAGTATGCCTCTGCTAGAACACTGTGTGTTTAGCTTTACCAGGTAAGATATTTTTAAATGAAATATTGTTTTAAACATGACAGTATTATTTGAACCAGCAAAAGCCAGAACAAAAGGCAAAATGATTGGGCCACTGTGCATTCTACACTAGATTTTTAAATCGTCTTTTATTGTATAACACCATCTTTATAGGGGACGACTGCCCCTCCTTGATTTGGTCTGTTGTACAGGTATAGATTTTTGTGTTTATAGACACTTGGGACTCACTCTGGTGATATGACATTAGTATGAGCTGGGTATATTATTTGGGTATATACATATCAGTGTCAAAGCATGGTGTAATATGTTACACATTGCGGTGCACTGTAACCGGTGTTCATGTAAAAATCTCAGTGTAATCCAGTTTCGCCCAATCAGAACTGAGGTTCAGTGTAAAGGAAGCAGGATGGATGTGTCCCTTGAACAACATGACCACCCAAGAAGTACATTTCTGGGATGAGAAGAATGGCTGACCAGACGTGAATAGGGCATTTTAACTCTCAGCGGGTGCAGAGCAAGGGAAAATGTCAACCATTTATAATGGAAGTCTCTAAACATGTCATGCATGTTGGACTGCTCACTTGGCTATAGCATATATCATGCTAATGTTGTTACTGCTGTCTTATATAGCTTCATTTAGATTATGGGCTCATTTATGGATGCAATCATAAGCTCTAAGCGCTAAAATAGATGTAAGTTTAAATGCCTATTGAAGGAGAACTAAAGCTTAATTAAAGAAGTAGGGTAGAAATGTTGCACATTATTTTTTAGGTCCTGTAACATCAGCTTCTATGACAGATAAACATAATTGTCTGCTTGATGATTTGCGATGGCCCCTAAGCTTAGCTGAACTGCTGCTCAAAGCCCACTGAGCATGTGAATGTCACAGACACTCCTAACAAAATCCGAGATGGGAAACTTCTGTGACAACTTTGAAGACCTGGATAATTACTACTATAAAGGTGCTAAACGTTTAGGTTGGTTTGGTTCAATGAGTGCAGTATATAAAATATGGCGCTTATAGCCATATTAATTTGTAGGGTTTAGATTCCCTTTAAATGATAAGTAAACCTTACAAATAAGCACTTATGCAATGTACATTCATTAGTTATTTTTTTTAATTCCAAGATATTAAAGGATACATGTGCTGTTAATATGAATGAATTGTGTTACAACAGTGCCACCTGCTGGTCATTTTCCCACCAGTCTGACCAGCAAGTAGTCAAGGAAGTTGTCAGGAGAAAGAAAGAGGCTGCTCTGATCTTCTTCTGCTTAGGAAAGATTTGAGAAAGGTTTCTATTTTTTTTCCTGAGCATTAGAACCTCTTTCTGAGGCTGCTCTGATGTTCTTCTGCTTAGGAAAAAAATTAGAAACCTCATACAAATCTTCCCTGAGCAAAAGAACATCAGAACTTCCTTGACTACTTAGAAAAAGATCCAAACATGCTCATATGCTACTTGCAGCAAGCACCTTCCCAGCTTTCTCTGATGAGCTGCCTACAATTAAGTGCATGGAAGAAAGGGAACCCCTGTTATTACCAGCAATCTGGAGTCCAGTCTCTGGACCTGATGGTAATTCCAAGTTCCCTTAGCAGGTTGCATACATAGTTACTACTGACTTGAACTAAATGAATGCATAATAGTCTAATTATTGGGGGTCATTAGTATTATTAGTGAAAATAATCTAATATGCTGTCTGGAAAAAATATAGAGCCATGGGTAAAAAAACCCTGAATTTTAAAACTGCGCATATTGTCCTGCCTTCGTAAATGAGCTGTTCTGTCTGTTCAGATGCTGGTATTGCATATAATAATGGAAAGCATGATGTGATTCTATTCCCAGGCTTTTTTACAGTAAAACTGTGATAAATGGTTTATCCTAAAAGCTGGTTATGTCAAGTGTAATTAGCCGACACATTTCAAAGAGAGAGGAAAAGTTATCGCCTTATAGCTTTTGTTGTATCGCCCCCAGTCCTGCAGGTGGCGCTGTTAGAAAGTAGCAGCAGCTGTTCCCTGACTGTGTCTGCTTTTGCTCCATACATTACATGCACCCTGATCTCCAAATAACCGTACCTACTTCTATGTTGGTACCACCTCTGGCCACTGATTTTCTTCATTGTGGTTTGGGGGAACAGGCAATTTGCTAAGGTGCTCTTGTGCGTCATTTTCTACTAGAGTTTTGCTATGTCAGCCCATTGCCCATAGAATTGTTACTTGCCTACGTCTAGGGTTGCCACACGACCGGTAAAACACATGCCGGGGCCCGGTATTACAAATTTACCAGCAATGTAGCTGCCGGTAAATTTGTAATACCCCTAACAAAAGCACTTGGCCAGCCCCCAAATTCGCTCAAACCTTTTCTCCGCCTTCTGGCCATCGTGCACCATGGCTCCATCCCCTTTTACATCACGCCCGCCCCTTTTACATCATGGCCCACCTCTTTTGTTCCTGCCCCACCACCGGCCGGTGGAAATTTTATGAAAAGGTGGCAATCCTACTTATATTTAGGGTTGCCACCTTTTTAAAATAAAATTACCGGCCAGTGGTGGAGGCGGGTACTAAGGGGGCAGACCGTGATGCAAAAAGGGTGGAGCCGACAGTGACAACCCTAAACCAAAATCCAAAATCGCACCTTCCAGGTCACGTAAGCACCGTGACAGGCACTGCATAGCTGGGGGATTTCAAGCAGGGAGGGAGAAGGGAGCAGCGAAGCTGCTTAAAATTAAGTGGCGGTTCCTCCCCTCAGAATTTTACAGGCAATGTAATTGCCTTGAGACCCTTTTTTCTGGCTGGGCAGGTTAAATACCGGCTGGGTGGCAACCCTACTTACAATTAACATCAATAGCACCCCTTGCCCCTAAGCAAACACTCTCTTATCACTTTATATATTAAAGGGGTGGTTCACCTTTAAGTTAACTTATAATATGCTACAGCATGACGAATTCTATTAGTCTTCATTATTTATATATTTTTATAGTTTTTGAATTGTTTGCCTTCTTCTTCTGACTCTTTCCAGCTTTAAAATAAAGGGTCACTGACCCCATCTAAAAAACAAATGCTCTGTAAAGCTACACATGTATTGTCATTGATACTTTTTATTAATATTTCTATTCAGGCCTCTCCTTTTCATATTCCAGTCTCTTATTCAAATCAATGCATGGTTGCTAGGGTAATTTGAACCCTAGCCACCCGATTGCTGAAATTGCAAACTGGAGAGCTGCTGAATAAAAAGCTAAATAATTCAAAAACCACAAATAATAAAAAATGAAAACCAATTGCAACTTGTCTCAGAATATCACTCTCTACATCATACTAACAGTTAATTTAAAGGTGAACAAACCCTTTAGCGTCTGTTAGCATCCAGTCTCTTTTTCTGACTGATAATCACAGTTTAAGATAATGCATGATTTATGCTTTTCTTTGAGTTTTGTGTAAATGGATACATTGACTTTGCTTCGTATTTTTTTCCTTGCCCCTGCTTACAGGGCATACAGAACCCTCCAGTCAGTACCCTGCATGTCTCTTTCCCCTCTGAAGGCAGCTTTTCACTACTCTCTTTATTCAGCATGGTTTTACATTAATATATGTTTCCTGGACTGGTAAATCATTTCAGCCAATCCGCCGCTAACATAATCGATCTACCACTGTTAGGATAGCAATGCTAATATCTGATTGGCTGTTATGGCGGAGCAGACCAGGGCACAAAATACAAAAATACTACTTCCTGTATTCTTATGCTTTTTTTCTTATTAATAACATTGGCACCAAGAATAATTTTTATAGCCAGGCCAGATAGCAACCCTAGCTGATCCTTTACCTGCTGTTCGGGATTATGGTGCCAGATACATATGAACACTTTGTATTCCCTTTATATTTAAAGTAAGATGATATAAATATATGAGGGTATGGCTTATTGAGTTCAGCGGGTGCATTTACGTAATACATAAGAATGGGGGCTTGTTTTAGCATTGGTAGGTATGAAATGTTCCTCTGGGGAGGCTAGTGTTTCTTAATACTTAGTACTTCTTATATATTTGTTTTCTGCATATATTGTTCCCAGCCTGTTCTATTAAAGGTGTAGTTCACATTTAAATTTACCTTTAGTATGTTATAGAATGGCCTGAATTTGCTGTGTTATTGCCATGTATTGTGTTTACATGAGATGATTACATCCTGTCCTCTGTTTCCTATAGGTATCATCCTGGGATTTTCTGTCCGAAAGTATCACATGACGTTCAGAGAGATCAAGTACTTCTCCTTCCCAGGGGAGCTTCTCATGAGAATGCTGCAGATGCTGGTCCTCCCTCTGATTGTATCCAGCTTAGTGACAGGTACCAGCTCTTCTTTAGAAAACATTAAATGTACTGCGATGCTAGAGAAATATGAAAAATCTATTACTGGTATGGAATTTGTTATCCGGAAACCCCCTTGTCCAGAAAGCTCCCAATTATGGGACGGCCGTCTCCCGTAGACTCCGTTTTATCCATATAATCCATATATATATATATATATATATATATATATATATATATATATATATATATGTAATTTTCTCTGTAATAATAAAACAGTAGCTTGTGCTTGATCCCAACTAAGATATAATATATCCTTTTTGGAGACAAAACCAGCCTATTTGGTTTATTTAATGTTTACAGGATTTTCTAGTACACTTAATATATGTAGATCCATATTACAGAAAGATCTGTTATTCCGGAAAGCCCCAGGTCCCGAGCATTCTGGATAACAGGTCCCATACCTGTACTTACTTTGTAAACATTTATTACTAGAAATGCTCATCACAACAGTCAGTTTTTATGGCACCGTGTGGTGCTGCTGGCTGATTTTCTCTTAATTAATGACAGTAATATTTTTAAATACAGGTATGAGACCTGTTATCCAGAATGCTTGGGACCTGGGGTTTTCTGGTAAATGGATCTTTCCATAATTTGGAAAAGAACCTTGTCTACTAGAAAATCATTTAAACATTAAATAAACCCATGATTTTTCTTCCAATAAGGATTAATTATATTTTAGTTACTGTTTTATTATTACAGAGAAAAAAGAAATAATTATTTAAAATTTGGATTATTTGGATAAAAGGGAGTCCATGGGAGGTTGCCTTTCCATACTTCGGAACTTTTTTGGTAACGGGTTTCCAGATTCCATACCTGTAATTATTTAATTATTTTAAGGCAACATACGTTGAAATGTATTAAACTGAGTTTATTCCAGGTCTATTAAATAATTACAACAACCAATCAGATATTGTTATTCAAATAGGTGACCAGTAAATGCTATGTACTTATTGTTGCTATGGATTACTAGACCTGAGCGCAACCTTACCCCAGATGAACTGCTATCTGAATAAGCCCCAAGAGCCATTATTTTGCTCCACTTGAACTTCTTTTAGGGGTCTATGTAAATGAACCTGACTGTGCTGACTGCTAAAAAAAAAGCAAAAGCAGTTTTAGTGACGTCAGCAACCAACTCCTCAATCAAGGCTATTTTTGTCACAAGTTTATATTTCATAAACATCTATGTTGTAAAAGTTGAAACATGTTATTTGCTGAGCATTTAAATGCATTCAAGGTTCATAGCTAAATCAGCAGCATGCAGCAGTGTAGTATATCTAACACGCCTTTCAGATAAAGGGTAAGTTAACCTACCATGTGCTCTTTAAAGAGACTATTTACAAAATGCATCAGTTAATTGCACTTCTTCAGCAGAATCCTGCAGTGAAATCAATTTTTCAACAGAGCAAACTGATAATTTAATGTTTAATTTTGAAATCTGACATGGGGCTAGACATGTTGTTAGTTTCCCAGGTGCCCTCAGTCATGTGACTTGTGCTCCGATAGACTTCATTCACTCTTTTACTGCTGTACTGCAAGCCGGAGTCATATCACCCACTCCCTGTGCCCTGTACAGGCCCGGATTTGTGGAAAGGCCACCAAGGCCGTGGCCTAGGGTAGTAGGATTTTAGGGGGCAGCATGTGGCCCAACCACACCCACATTCATTTAGAAACATTGGGTATGTGCATAAAATAAAAGTTTTTTTTAATTTCCAGTGGGCCAATCCCCATTGCTCTGGTCCAGATTATTTGCACATATAAAAGGGAGGGGACGGGGGCAATGAACGTCAGCAGGCCTAGGGGTCCCCGCTACGTAAATCTGGCCCTGGCCCCCTAGCAGCATAATACATTTATTGGTTCAAGAATAACATTTTGTATGGTAAAATGAATCACTTGCAATGTACGTAGTATAATTTAGCAATAAAAACTATACCATACCTTTAAGACACCTGTGCTAATCTCAAGCATACAGTTTACTGAAGAACTCGACCATAGAGCAAGACACAAGCTCAACAGACTGTATATATTGTTTTAGGTTTTTCATTTTGTCGACAATATTCCTTTAAAATGCCAGTTTGAAAAAGGGCATAATACAAAGGTGCAAAAATAAATCAAAAAAATAATAAATATAGACACATTACAAAGTTAAGTCAACGACTACTGCAAATGGGGGTGTAAACGGGAGAAAATTCAATCTTGAAGGGTATATTTTCCCATTTAAATCCCCCCCATCACTTGAATGTTGTTGTTGCATCTCTGTCCCACCTGCACTGAGTTATCTGCAGTCGTCTCAAGCAGAAGATCAGAGATAGAAACACAGGCTCATCTGATGGACTGAGCTCAGCACAGAGTCTCTGAATGGATGCGCTTGTCTTCAGGGCATTATTGGCAGTGATTCAGTGAGGAATGCTCATTGTCCTGCCCTTTGTTCTATAGATTTACTAGATCTGGGGTGATTTAGACCGTGTGAATTATTTGATATCCTTCTCCCTTGAAAGGGAAAAAAGAATCGCACAACCCTCCCTTATTTCCACCCATTAAAAGAGCTATTGATGGTATTATACCCTGGGTTCCTGTTCATCGAAAGGAGGAAATCTGAATACGAGATTACACAAGAGGAAGTAAAATGCTGAAATAATATTAATCTTGGTCCCATGGCTCTTTTTGACATTGTGATATTTGAATTATTTAACAAACTAGAGGCAGCTGCAAGCCCTATAGGAGGCGAGATAATACTTTTATGTCATAAGATTATTGAAATACCTGTCTTTTGTAAATATGGATATTAAACATGATGAGCAAACTTGCAGCAGTAAGCAACTTTTCAACTGACCTTCTTTTTTTCTGTTTTGGAATTATTTGCCTTCTTCTGACTGTTTCCAGCTTTCACATGGGGGTCACTGACTCCATCTAAAAAACAATTGCTACAAATCTATTGTAATCGCTTCTATTTATTACTCATCTTTCTATTTAGCCCTCTCCTATTCATATTCCAGTATCTTATTTAAATCAAATTATGGTTTCTAGGGTAAATTGGATCCTAGCAACCCATTTGCTGAAAATGCAAACTGGAGAGCTGCTGAATAAAAAGCGAAATAACTCAACAGTCACAAATAATCAAAAATGAAGACTAATTGCAAATTGTCTTAAAATATCACTCTCTGCCTCATACAAAGGGGCAGACTTATCAAGGGTCGAAATTCGAATAAAAAAAGACCAACCAAAATTTATTAAAAAACAATTTTTTTTTCTGGGTGAATAGGCCATTTTTGTTCGAATTTTACAAATCGAACTTTGATTTTTCAAAGTCCAACAATTGACTCCAAGGAGAAAATTTACTTAACTCTGAAGTTGCGCCAGCATTGGCTTTGCTGCACTTCGCCAGGCGAAATTTCGACAGGGCGCCGCTAATTCACTAAAAGCCGAAGTTGCGCTCAGGGAGGCGAAAGGTAGCAAAGTTGCGCTAGCGTAATTCGTCAAGCAAAGCGAAGTTACACTAGCGATGCGTAGTTAAGTCCCTTCACCATAGCGCGACTTCGCCTGACATAAGGGTGCAAAGTAGCGCTAGAGTAGGTCCACTTTGCTAGCGAATTTACAACAGCACTCGTTAGTCAATCGGTGAAGTAACAAAATGATGTCACGCTGGCGAATTTTCGCTAGTGTTAGCTGCTTTAGTGAATTTGCCCCAAATAGGTTCTAGGAGCTCCCCCATAGGCTAAAACAGGAATTTGACAGGTTTTAGATGTCGAATGGTTGAAGTTGAATTTTTAAAGAGATAGTACATGATAAATTTCGATATTCGATTACAAATTTTTTTCATATTCAAATCTAATTTGGACTATTCCCTTGTCGAAGTACACAAAAAATAGCTCAAAATGATAATTTTTTTAATTCAAGTTTTCACTTCGACCCTTGATAAATCTGCCCCTAAAAGTTAATTCAAAGGTAACAACCCCTTTACGGTGTTTTCAGCTCTGCAATAGCATATGCATTGCCCCACATTGTTAGAGAAGGCCCTTTCCACTGGTTTACAAATTATATTCATTGAAAAATTAAAGTCTCCTGTGTAGGATATTATTTCATCTTCCATTAGGATCTTCCATTAGGAGTTACTGCCCACGATGGCTTAACAGACGTACACCAATTTTTCTTTTTTCAAGTATATTTTCCCCCAAAATAAGAAGTTCTATGTATGGCTTCCTCTATCTTGATCTACCCATGCTCTGTAGCCTATAGAAGACACACATTGTAGATTCATAGTAAAAGAGTGCTATGCCATTTATCAAAACAGGAAAATAGTAAAGTGATCTCTTTTATTGGCTAAATTAGTAGATTATAGAATGCAAACTTAAAGGAACAGTTCAGTGTGAAAATAAAAACTGGGTAAATAAATAGGCTGTGCAAAATAATTTTTTTTTTTAATATAGTTAGTTAGTCAAAAATGTAATGTATAAAGGCTGGAGTGACTGGATGTGTAACATAATAGCCAGAACACTATTCCTGCTTTTCAGCTCTCTAACTCTGAGTTAATCAGTGACTATAAGGGCTCTTACAGACAAGGGTTTTTACCTGAGCTCCCCTGCGTTCCGTTTTTCTGCGTTCAGCCGCAGGGGAGCGCAGGAATAGACGCATTACATTTTTTCCAATGGGGCTGTACTCACACAGGCGCGTGTAGGCGCCGAACGCAGGTTACTCACATGCGCCTGTGTGAGTACAGCCCCATTGGAAAAAACGTAATGCGTTTATTCCTGCGCTCCCCTGCAGCTGAACGCAGAAAAACGGAACGCAGGGGAGTGCAGGTAAAAACGCTTGTCTGTAAGAGCCCTAAGGGTGGCCACATGGGACATAACTGTTCAGTGAGTTTGCAATTGATCCTCAGTATTCAGCTCAGATTCAAAAGCAACAGATATTACCCATGTGGCCTTCCCTCAAGTCACTGAAGTAGTGTCCTGGCTATTATGTTAGACATCCAGTCACTCCAGCCTTTATACATGACATTTTTGGCTAACTAACTATATTAGAAACATTTTTTATTTTGCACAGCCTATTTACACAGTTTTTATTTTTATACTGAACAATTCCTTTAAGGACCACTTAGGTTCCTGTTTCAGGGTTGGCATATTACCCTGCCTGAAGCAGAGACCTACAAGGTCCCAAAAGCTCACATTTTATAATAATCTACTAAATTAGCCAATACAAGCTATCACTTACTCTCCAGTGTATCATAGGTTCAGTGAGAGACTTCATACAAACCAAACAGTGTAAAAGAGTTCAGCCCTAGGCAGTGATACACATACACTATATTTTCCCTTGCCCCTATCTAATACTGAATGTAAAAGATAGCTTTGATTGTAAGTCTGACTTTAATACTCTATATCCAGGAGAACAATGGGGCTGATTTACTAAAGGGCGAATTGTCGCCAGCGACCGCTTTGCACACTTCACACGCTTTGCCAGGCGCAAATTCGTTACCACTACTCTAATTCACTAAAATGCGAAGTTGCTTCCTGGGCGCCAAAAGCTGGCGACTTTTCGCTAGCGATACTTCTTCAGTGGAAGCAATTCATGGAGAAGATTCACTAGTGTTAGGTATATCGTAAAGTTAGGACTTTTGCAGGCAAATCCCGCTTAAAAAAAGGAAAAGTCGCCAGCATTTTTTCAACTTGAATTTTCGTCAGACAGGATACGATGTAAGAGACGTAAGATTGAGGAAGACATAGCTTCATTTTAGCAGTTCGTCTGGTCCGTGGTGCTAAACTCTGGTGAAAGAAGTAACATTCAGTAAAATTCACACTAAAGTAAATTTGTAGAGCACCGACCATTCGCCTGAGAGAAAAGTAGTCTGGCGATAGAGTGCGAATGAATGCTAGCGACAGTCTCTTTCGCTAGCAAATTGTTGTCTGCACCTGTTAATGAATTGGCGATGTCCCTGCGGATGTGATTTCTGGCGAACAGTGACTAGCGTTAGCAACTTCACCCTTTAGTAAATCTGCCCCAATATAATTAGTAGAGCTTGGAGTGCTATTATAAGGGACTATTCTGTTATATTGTCAGTGCTGCGAAATATGCTGGCGCTGTATAAAAAATGTTAATAAATTGTCCTCTGAAGAAATACAAAATAAACAGGGGTGTTGCAGTGGGAATCCTTTATCAGGATAATCAATAAGCTTTCTTGTAGTTCAGAATATTGTATGACTGTGAGAGGGGTGTAGGCATGAAACTCTAATTAGTTTCTCTAGAAAGCAAGAGGATTGTTTTACATGGAACACATACAGAACTGAAGGAAGTTGTACTGAGGATATAACAGAGTTCAGTCATGGGGCAGATTACCTTTGTGAATAACAGTTTCATTACTGCCACTGAAACATATACAAATAAAAGTGAAGCAATGCAGCCGGTTGTTTTCCTTCTTCTGTGTCCTTAAAGGAAAACTATACCCCCCAAACAATGTAGGTCTCTATTAAAAGATACTGAGTAAAACAGCTCATGTGTAAAACCCTGCTTCATGTAAATGAACCATTATCATAATAATATACTTTTTTATTAGTATGTGCCATTGGGTAATCATAAATAGAAAATTGCCATTTTAAAAAATAAGGGCCGCCCCCTGAGATCGTAAGATTCACTGTGCACACATACAAACCACATGTAAGGTCACATGAGCCAATTAACAGACAGAGTTCTGCCTTTTGCTTCCTCACTTCTTCCTGTTACAGTTAGTGTTGTAGTATTTCTGGTCAGGTGATCTCTGAGGCAGCACAGATAGAGTCACGAAATGGTGGTTCAAGGCAAGAGATGTAAAAGGGCAATATTTATGTAAATATATATTCCAGTTTGGTAAGATTCTTTAATATGTCATTCAATTTGATATAAACTATCTGTTTCTTAAGTATTCATTTTGGGGGTATAGTTTTCCTTTAAGGCGCCTAATTCAAATGTTCATGAGCGCTGGGTCTCTGGGTAAAGCTGGCCATGGATGCAAAGATCCGATCGTTCGAATCCTCAAACGATTGGACTTATCGGACTTCCCCATCTCCCGACCTGCCAGTAACCTTTCAGATAAAATAAAGAACAGATCAGCCGATGTTCTGCCCCTGACAGCAATCGTACGAAAGTTATGTCCGACAAAAGCTAGTGACAGTCTCCCACTGAAGATCGTCAGATTGGCAATACATGCAGAGATATTATCGGCAGCTGAAATTTTCTAACCTGTCCGATCATCTGAACGACTGATCTCCATGGCACGACATACGTCGGGACACACACGATCCGAAAATCATATGAGGATTCGTACGATCGGATCTTTGCATCTATGGCCAGCTTAAGTCCAGCCAGGGCACTAGCTGCAAGGATTCTGTATGTTCTTCCAGTCTCCACACTCCAGAAACATACAGACAGCTTAATTGTTTCCAAATAAAATTGACTACAATGAATATGAAAGAGACCTTTGATTGTAAGCTTATGGTATGTAGCATTTGGGGCATTTTGTCAACCACTGAACTGTTGCTATTTTCTGGCCTTGATAGGGCAGATGATTCATTTGAAAAAGAGCAATTAAAAATACTGTAGTATTGAAATTTGTCCATAAATGTTTTCATTCAGTGTTGCTCTTGTGCAAAGGATCTGCAAGGGAACAGCTATTCATTTCAGTTTCCCATGTGATTGTTGAGCTGCTGAAGGATCATGAAACTCTGTTGCCTGGAGACACTTGGCAAGGCTGTATTTTTGTCTGATACATCTAACAGCGATGATGCCAAGGAGCTGTATATTTTATTGACTCGAGAATTCTAATGGAACCAATTTCCATGGTCGCCATATGCATAATGCACAAATAGTTTCCAAGTGTGGTGACTTTGCACCCGACCTCACACACTCACTTCCATCTTCATAACCCTGACTTACATGAATGGCACCTGTTCCTAGAGCGTGTTCTATGATGAGAGCATAAAAAACCCATTTGACAAGGCAGTGAGCAAATGTCTCCCTTTGCATATAGCACATTCAGCAGCTATAGGTGCTCTACAGTATATTGCACCATTTGACTCACAGGTTATTGGAGGCTCTGCCTCGCTGCTGCCTATTACCTTTCATTCCTTTATCCTTTTGTGTTCAGTTTACTAAATGGCACAAATCTTTGCACCTCTGGTATCTGGTGCTGAAATGTGCACCTATGATACTACATTGTAGGTAACCAACACAGGAAACTGCACCTTTTTATTTTTTACACTTCTTTAGTAAATTAACCTTTCTGGGTGTATTAGACTAGGACAGTGCCTTAGCCTGATAAAAGCAACAGAAATTTGTGGTGTGGAAGTTCCAGCCAACTAAATTCACAAGGGTGATGGCATCATTTGTATTTTAAAGGGAAGGAAAGATGAAATTGCTGGGAGTTGCCAAATGTTAGCAGTAAACTCCACCAGGCTGGAGCACCACCGAGTGATCACTTTTCTGCGTCTTCCTTCTTCGCACCAGTAGAGTAAAAATCAAAAAAAAAAAATAAAAGGGATACTGTCATGGGAAAACTTGTTTTTTTCGAAATGCATCAGTTAATAGTGCTGCTCCAGCAGATCCATCTTTCAAAAGAGCAAACTGATTTTTTTTATATGTAATTTTGAAATCTGACACAGGGATAGACATATTGTCAGTGTCCCAGGTGTCCCCAGTCATGTGACTTGTACTCTAATAAACTTCAGTCACTCTTTACTGTAGCACTGCAAGTTGGAGTTCTATTACCCCCTTCCCCCAGCAGCCTAACAACAGAACAATGGGAAGGTAACCAGATAGCAGCTCCTTAACACAAGATAACAGCTGCCTGGTAGATCTAAAAACAACAACCTAATAGTAAAATCCATGTCCCACTGTGACACATTCAGTTAGATTGAGTAGGAGAAAAGACAGCCTGCCAGAAAGCAGTTCCATCCTAAAGTGCTGGCTCTTTCTGAAAGCACATGACCAGGCAAAATGACCTGAGATGCACCTACACACCAATATTACAACTAAAATAATACACTTGTTGGGTTAGGAATGAAACTTTAAATCGTAGAGTGAATTATTTGCAGTGTAATTTAGAAATAAAAACGACACCATAAAATCATGACCGAATCCTTTAGATAAAAAGCTGGTCTTTTCCCTCTATTACACGTGTTTGACCAGGTCCATTGAAGAAAGAAGAAGCGGAAGGTGAGGATTACGAGGATTACTCCATGGTGCTGCAGAGATGTACCCCAGGCTGGTGCAGTTTTCTGCTAATAGGAACACAGACCTGGGGTATCACATACACAATTATAATCACTGGGGTTGTCTAACATTTGGCTACCCCCAGTGATTTAACCTTTCCCTCTCCTTTAAATCTATACACCCTACTATTGATCAACACTGCAGAATATACTGGTGCTTTCTGAATACCTGTTGTTAATAATAATTATAATTATAGTAACTAATTCATATGTTTTGCCAAATGAAGAAGAGAGATCCTCCTTGCCCTTGAGTCAACAGTATCTCGTGTACATTAAGCCTGACTCAACTTGTATTTTGACAGAGTGGAAGTACAAAAATACCATAAAAAGGCACAAGTTTCACCATTCAGCAACAAATCATTTCATTAAGTTTTTAAATCATAAATAACTATTTTTTTTTTTACAATACTTCTCTTTATCATGAAATAGTTCTGTAGGGTTAATGTTCATTATAGAAAAAGTCTTGCAAAAAAATTATAGGCCGGCTGCAAAGTAAAATATTTTTATTAATACTTTTTAATATGAACATTCTTTACTTCTCCGGATCCAGCAAAACCTGTTTTTTTTTTTGCTTATAAATCTGAAACAAGGAAATATCAGGATTTGTCTACAGTTATTTTTTTTGTAACTTCAATACTAAAATACACAACGTTGGCCAGAAAACTGTGCTCCCTTTGTTCACCCCTCTTTAATTATGGAGCTGTATTTGTATACAATTAATTAGTAATACACAGGCAACAATGGTAGCAATTCATTCTCCCACTCTGCTCCCATATCTGAAAGCAGAGTACATACTGTAGAGGGACAAGCTGGAACTCAAGGGGCCTATAATTTCCCACCCAATACTAATATTCTGCTGCTGTCACCAAAACCTTATTTTACCTTAATGTGACACTAGATTTTCCCAGCTTTAATATAAATTGTGTTTGTTGTTGTCCCTGTGAAGCTGTAATTTAGGCCTGTGAGTGGGCCAACAGGCATGCCCAAATGGGTGGTAGATAACTAGTCACTTGATCACAGTGTTGTGATAAGGAATCACCAGGACTCCCAGCACAATAAAGCCATTATTTGCTCAGATATGTTCTTAAAACCTTTTCATTTGCTCACTATTGCAATTGTCTGGCACATTGCTGCATTACAGAAAAGCAGATGCAAAGGTTTCTTGCCCTAAAGTAAAAAACCTTAAAGTTTTGAAAATGAGTTACTTGGCATTAACTGTTATAGTCAGAAAAACAAAACACAAAAACGGATAGTTTATTACTAGAGAGGCACTATGCACTCATTTAAAGGAGAACTAAAGCCTAACTAAAGAAGTAGGTAGAAATGTTGTACATGATGTTTTGTGCTTCTGTACCAGCCCAAGGCAACCACAGCCCTTTAGCAGTAAAGATCTGTGTCTCTAAAGATGCCCCAGTAGCTCCCCATCTTCTTTTCTGCTGATTCACTGCACATGCTCTGTGCTGCTGTCACTTACTGAGCTTAGGGACCCACTCACAATATACAGTACACATAGAATAGAAATGTCACAATATAAGGCTGATTAGTAATTAATACAGATAATTACTACATGGCAGCACAGAAACCAGTGCAATTAGCATCAGAATTTAATAATCAGCCCTGTAGCATCAGCTTATATTACAGACCAGCCTCATTTTCTGCTGGATAATTAGTGACGAGCCCTAAGCTTAGCTTCTCAACATCTGCTCAGAGCCCACTGAGCATGTGTCACAGACACTTTCCAAGATGGTGACCCCCTGTGACAAGTTTGAAGTCCTGGATCATTTCCTTTGTTAAGTGGGATTGCCTGCAAAAGTCCTAACTATTAAATTTTTTTTGGGTTAACATTTTCTCCAGACATTTGAGGGCCATGGAACATTCATTTTAGGGTGGGCTCATGTGTAGGGCATTATATGATCTCTTTTGTCTTTATTCAGGTAGGTTCCTTGGACATTTGTAATAAAAAGTATCCACTTCAAGCATTTGCACCAGCATCTCTAATAAAGACGTCCATACAACTTTAATGTACCTGCCCTATTTAAATTGTCTAAATCGTTAGAGGGCTAATAAAGTTTCGCTAGGCAGAAGCGATAGCTAGCGCAATTTCGATTTGAAACGCTCCCACTGCCAAAGAAACTCTAGCGAAAAGCCAACCAACATTCAGCACCTAGGACGCAACTTTGCATTTTAGCGAATTAGCGTAGTGGTAACGAATTTTCGCCTGGCAAAGTGGTGCGAAGTGTGAGAATCGGTCACTGGCGACAATTCGCCCTTAAGTGAATCTGCCCCATAGACTCCATTGTAATCAAATAACTAAAAATTTTTAAAACTATTTCCCTATTCTCTCTAATAATATAAAATTACCCTGTACTTGATCCCAACTAAAATACTATTCATCCTTATTAGAATTAAAACAATCCTATTTGGTTTATTTAATATTTAAATTATTTTTAAGCAGACTTAAGGGATGGATATCCAAATTACGAAAGATCACTTATCTGTAAAACCCCAGGTCCGGAACATTCTGGATAATAGGTCTATAATAGGAATTAGGCTTTTTATCAAACGCTAATCTGTTGCTCCCTATTCCTTGCACTGCTGGTTCGACCTATTGAAAGAATGTTCTGCTGGGGAACTTGGGGCTTAGAACAACACTTATACTGGCAAGTAGAGTCCTGCAGCGGGTCACTACCCGCGGGTTACCCACAAAAACCTTCGTTACCCTGCGGGTAGAAGTTCCCGGTGCGGGTAAAGATGCGGGTTGGCGGTTCTGCGGGTTTGCGGGTCGGGCCACGGGTCTTCGCGATAGCGATATTTACTTGTTTTTTCTGGTCACGTCTTCTTCCAATGATGTCACTTTCGGTTTACAATGACAGCACTTTCTGATTCTTGATGGTCAGCGAGTCACGGGTCCAGGTTGCGGATAAGGTACTTGCGGGTCGGGTAGCAGTTCCAAGCGGGTAAGAATGCGGGCATTGGAGTTTGGTCAAGCTTTTTTTATTGGGACAATGAGAGATTGCAGTAAATAACCCACTATATCTTAGTTTGGATCAAGTACAAGGTACTGTTTTATTATTACACAGAAAAAGAAAAACACTTCTAAAAATTATTTTCTTAAAATGGAGTCTACTGGTAGGGTTGCCACCTTTTCTGGAAAAAAATACCGGCCTTCCTATATATTTCTCTTTTTTCCCTATTAATAAAATCGGGATCAGCCATAATTTTTACCGGCCAGGCTAGTAAAATACCATCCAGGTGGCAACTCTATCTATGGGAGATGGCCATAATTTGGAAATTTCTGGATAATGGGTTTATGGATAGCAGTTCCCATACCTGTATTATATTTGCCACTGGGCTGCAGTGAATGTTGCCAGTTGAAGGGCAATCTAAATGGTCGCTGTACTAAATTGTCTGAATTGTCTGATTGCAAGATTTCTTTGTGTTTGTTGCAGCTTTGTTTCTTTATGCAGCAATGCAAGTTCATTGGGTGTGTGACCCACATATTTATCAATGAAAGAGCTGCCTAATTAAACAAAGCCAATCCGCAGATTCAGCATAGAGACTGTTCCTTTTGTGGCACAGATGCCAAGACTGGGTGGTAATAGAGAGGCTTTGATCCTGGATTGCCTTCACCCTCCTTACTGACCCTGAGATCAAAGGTCAAAGAACCCCGGGATGATAAAGAGATGGAGACAAAGGCACATTCACTAGGAACTGCCATTGGCTGCAGCTGGGAATGGGCTCCATGACCATTAGATCAGTGTAAGAGACACAACACGTGACTGGGCAATTGGGGAACCATGTCTGATCCTATTAGAGAGCTTTGTGACTAAATGACTTACATTAATCTGACATTGATTAGCTCATTGAAAACTGAAAGAACATTTAAAGGGCAATCGCAGTGGTCTCACCATCACTGCCTCCCACATCCTCATCTTTCTATGTATTAATATAAGAAGGCAGGGCTGGAGGTTGGGAAGGGAGGTAAAAGTTGAGATATCTGTGCAAATGTCTGGACTGGCAGTCCTCTCGCTCCCAGTATGCCTTCCAACAGACAGGTGTCGGTTTGTCACAGGATCCTGAAGGTTGCACAGTTATTTCCCTTAAAATAAATGTAAAAAATCGAAACCATTATACACTTTAATAACAAGAAATGTGTAACTTTTGCCAAATGATTTCTTGACCATGGGGCGCTTGTCACACTGAGAGCCCAGGGAAAATTCCCTTCATTCTTATTAAATTGGTTCTGTGTCGGAAGATAAAGTTGCTAGACATGGGCAGACATTTGCATTACCTGGCCAATTAGCCCAGAGAGGATTAGAGCTTTTTTGGCTTTTATATTTAATTGAATAAGACCTGATAGATATGGAAATTTCATAGAAGAGCAAACTATGCTAAGGAAAAGCTTAAAGGGATGGTTCATCTTTAAGTTAAAATTTAGTATGTTATAGAATGGTTAATTCTAAGCAACTTTTCATTTCTTCATTATTTATTTTTAATAGTTTCTTTTAATTATTTGCCTTTTTCATCTGATTCTTTCCAACTTTCAAATAGGGGTCACTGACCCCATATAAAAACAAATGCTCTGTAAATCTACAAATGTATAGTTATTGCTACTTTTTATTATTCATCTTTCTATTTAGGTCCTCTCCTATTCATATTCCAGTCTCCTATTCAAATCAGTGCATGGTTGCTATGGTAATTTGAACCTTAGCAACCAGAAATTGCAATCTGGAGAGCTGCTGAATAAAAAGCTAAATAACTACACAAAAAAAACACAAATAAAAAACAATGAAACCCCATAGCAAATTGTCACGGAATAACCCCCTCTACGTCATACTAAAAGTTGATTTAAAGGTGAACAACCCCTATACACAAGCACAGTGTACAGTAACACCCTCTAAACCCCAATTGAGCTGCAATTTAAACCAACAGAATTGAACTTACTTATAGCGATGGGCGAATTTGTCCCGTTTCGCCAAAAAATTTGCGTATTTCCCTCAAAATTTGCAAAAACAGCGAAGAATTTGCAAAACGCATTGAATTCAATGGTCATCAAAATTATTTTGATGCGCGTCAATTTAGACGCCCGCGATAATTTTTATATGCGCGCCTATATTTTTGAATAATTTCAACACTTTCTAACACGCGACGCGGCAGATTTTTTGCCGGTGAATTTTTGGCGCAGTTACGCAAGTTTACTGGCGAATCCGTGCCTGCCACATTTAGTCGCCAATCACTGCTTACTTACTATGTAACCCATAGTAGTGAATGTGTTTTATACATAGCAAGGATGTTTCGTTCTGTCTACCAACAGGGATGGTATTCTCAGTCCATTTACCGGTAAGTGAATGAAATTATACACAGCAAAAACATCAAATAATAAAAGATTAAAACCAATTGCAAACAGTTTATAAGGGATTGGAAGAATATACAGAAATCGTTCAATATAAAACTTGTTTAGTAAAAAAACATTTCCACGGGTATGTGCAATAGTGACCAGGCAACCTACATTGAGGCTGGAGGAGATTTCACCATAACATAGAAAGGGTTACTTGAACTGTAAGTAGCATTAGTTATGGAATTCCCTACAGAGAAAGGCAGGGGCAATGTTGTACCAGTCGGATGTGTTCACAGCAACACTAAACAGCATATTTAGTGGACCAGTACCAGTATACTTATTATTATCAATCTTTTTGAGGTTATCTAAATAATGATTGGTTTATTCATAGGGCCATAGCACTAGGGGCATCCTGTCTGTCACTGTCATCCAGTGGAAAACAATGAAAGAGCTAGGATCTTTTTGCCAGGTCAAAACAGGTTTTAAATAAAGGCTTCCATGTGCCAGAGCATGATGCTTGTACTGTACCTTGGTAGGTGCAAATTACAACAAGGTAATCATTATAAAAGTGTGAGTTATATTTGTATGCTGTTGAATTGTGCCATTTTCTGTGGATTCCTATAAATGTTCAGAAAAAACTATGAACATGGTTACTTTGTCCAGGGAGACTTGTTTAATGGATAAATAACCCTTAAAAATAAGTGAATGTAAAATTGATGAGGGTGCTATTCTAAACACTTTTGCAATGTACATTTGTTATGTATTTTCTTTTAATTACAAGATATTAAAGGATACATGTACTTTTCATATAAATACATTGTGTTACAACAGTGCCACCTGCTGGTCATTTTCTGATTAATCCGACCACCAAGTAGTCAAGGAAGTTGTCAGGAGAAAGAAAGAGGCTGCTCTGATGTTCTTCTGCTTAGGAAAGATGTGAGAAAGGTTTCTAGTTTTTTTCCTAAACAGAAGAACATCAGAGCAGTCTCTTTCTTTCTCCTGACAACTTCCTTGACTACTTGGTGGTCAGACTGGTGGGAAAATGACCAGCAGGTGGCGCTGTTGTAACAAAATTCATTCATGTTAACGGTACATGTATCCTTTAATATCTTGGAATTAAAAATAAATAAATAATGAATGTACATTGCAAAAGTGCTTAGACTAGCACCCTCATCAATTTTATATTCACTTATTTTTAAGGTTTACTTATCCTTTATTAACTGTTTTTGGAGCTACCATACTGTTCATTATCAGAGCAACCAGTTACATTTGATCCAAAGGCTTTTGGCTGCACTAAGTTTGGGACGCAGTCTCCAAAGACATCGGAGTATCTTTGCTTTTTGCAGAAAGAAATACTTGTACTAATTTTTAAAGAAATTCAGGTCTAAAATGAAGCAGAAGTAAACACATGATTCCACATAGTTGACACCCAGAAGCCACCTTGCAATCAGCCACAGACTGATGGGAATTGTAATTGGGAAGAGCCGCTGCCAACACTGTACCTCAAGCCAGATTATCCAGCACAAGGTTCAGAGCCCAACCAGACCATGAAGTGCTCACTGAATGATATCTAAGGGGCAAACTTTTGCACTCTTTAGCACTTCTGTCAAGGGTCTTTGCAAATTACCCCTTTCTTCTTTTCAAAAAAGTTGCCCAAAAAAGTTGGTGTTACAATAGCAGGTAAGCATGTGCGGCACCAGAATGTATCTTGGATAATGACATTGCCCTCTTTCATGAGTCCCACCACCCAATAAAATAACATTTGTTGTATTTTGCAAGTCAACCCCAAAATTAAAATTTGCCAATTAAAACAAAACATAATTCTAAGCAAATTTCTATTATAAATAAAAAAAAAATCAGTGCTTTTAATGTTACTTTCAAAACGAATTGCGATTGAAAGTCGCATTTGCTTAACTCCTGTTGTTACTTTTTAAACAGTGGGTCAGATTCAATTCAGAGAGGAAAAAAAGGTTTATCAGGTGAAAACTCATGGACGAGATTCAATTTGAGATGCAATTCAATTCAGAAAAACTTATTTCATGGTTAATCACTTGAAAGCTTTATTGAAGTCTATGGGAAAAAAACTGTAACTGAATTTGGAGAAAAAAATTCTTGTCCATGAATTTTCACTAGTGATAGGTGAATTTGCGCAAACGTCCGTTTTTTTGACGCCGACGCCCATTTTTTGATGCCGACACCTGTTTTTGACGCCGATGTCCGTTTTTTTGGACGCCGGCGACAAATTTTTTTTCGCCATGAATTCGCGCCTGGCGAATAAATTCGCCCATCGCTAATTTTCACATGATAAACCATGAGATAACTTTTTTGAATTGAATCTAGCCTAATGTTGCAAAAGTCTTAGTTCCCCAGCAAAGACAGGTCTGTTAATCAGTGGCCTTGTCTTACATTGTATCAACAGCCTGAACCACCAGTGCAGAGAATGAATGGAACACTGACACTGATTTCAATACAAATGCATATACAAATAACTTAAAAAACCATAGAATACTTGTAATGAATGTATTATTGCAAAGTTACTTAGAATCACGTTTTCTTTTATTAGGCAAAAAATAATTTTTTGGGTTGACATTCATTTTAAGCTACAGGACTAACTGGCGGCAGAGGAGTTTTTCTTGCTGTTATTTAATTGGTTTACTTTTGATCCTATCAATTAAAGCATAAGGGTTTAGCAAACATAAAGCTGATGAATTTAAATCATTTTTGATGCTAAAATAAGGACAGACGTTGGAAGTGGAAGCCATTCCAATGGATTCTGACGCTAAAGCAAGACGTGTAATTACATTGAAAAAGTCTGGTAATCTCAACAAAAATGTGACATTGAACACGCTGACAATCAGGGCATAAAATATCGGTCGGAAGCACTTTCCCTGCTTGAGAATGCTTTTTTTTCTCAAACGTATGTATCCTGAATAATAGGCCTGAGATATCTATTTCTTAGAGATTTTACAGCCCCAGGAAAGCTATCCGTGTGCCACGTCTTGCCGTGCTCTGTGAATGGCTTGAACATAAAAAGGTATCTATTGGGGATTCCATTGTTCAGGTAGCAGCAGTGTTCAGTTACAGGAATCTGTGCTGCTATTTTCTCTGCTTCTGGTCTCCTGATTCTTGGCTCTGGGACAGTCGGCCCTTTGTGTTTCCCCATTGCAATGAGGTAACCGAAGAAAAGAGAGTCTCGGGCTGCGACTGTCAGCTGTTACTAATCACCAGTCTATAACTTGCTGTGAGCCCCCTGCTTGCTGCTCCCTCCTGCTTCACTTAGCACAAATAATGGAGATAAATGACTTCATAGTTTCCCCTTCTCAGGGCATTTTGTTGGCACATTCTAATACTGGAAGTGATAATGGGATCCTGCGAAGAGTTAAATGGGGATTCAAACAGAGCAGCAGCAGGTTATCTCACCGCGGTCAACGCCGGTTTCAGGAAACGCTTTGGGAACAAAAGATCGGCTTTTGGAACAAATCTCCCAGACAACAATAGGTTCATAAATAGGAAAGATGCATTTGTGAAATGATTAATTGCCAATGTTTATATGTTTCAATTCATATCCCACTGGGCTGTTTTTTTTATAACCTCTTGTAATAGAAGAGCAAAGCTAAATTATAAGGGTATGCGGAAATTAGTGCACACTCTGTTGCACATGTAGGTGCTAATGTAGAGCGGCAGGAATGCCTTTCATGAAATACTTTGGGTCGGAATCAAGTGCAGCGAAGGGAGGAAAGTGGAAACACAGTTGTGGTCTACTCTGCATGTTTACATTTGAAGGGCGGCCATTTAACTTGTCATGTGATCCCACTAGCATTAAAAGAAGGTAACAGGTGTGAGACTGTATAAAGGAATACACTAGCAGCTCTAAGCCTGCAGCAGAGGTAATGCATCAAGAAACCCAGAATATATATTTAACTAACTGAAAGCTTTTTACCCAGAATTCAGCTTTTTTCACATCATTCCAAAGTAATTGAGCTCAGTCCATTGCAAATTGTGCCTGAATTTTGTCAATATGCGCTCTCCATTGCATAAATTTCAGAGCACCTACTACTGTGGTTGTGTTTGTAAATTACCTCTTATGACTTCTGGGTATTTTTCATATATATAGGCAGCACAATACTTCTAAACTCCTATTGGATAGCTGTGAATTCTGGTAAATGTCAGAGGGGCTTTTGCAAGATGCCATAGACAGTCACCAGTGGGCGGGTGGGGGCTTTTGGGGTCTATGTGTACTGAAAGGAAATGTAAGCCTTTAAAATAAGTGAATGTAACATTGATGAGTGTGCTATTCTAAGCAGTTTTGAAATGTACATGGTGGATGAAAATGGTGTTATATCAAAATGTAGTGAATGGTGATGGAAATGTGAGAAAATAATTATGTGTAATTTTGATGTTGAAAAGTTGAATTGTTAAAAAGGTTTGTCCACAGGGTTCTCATTAGTTAAATAAAAGTTATATAATAATGTTATGTAAAATGTAGTTCCTGCCCCGGCCACTAGAGGGAAATAGTGAGACAGGCTAGAAAAGGTATAAAAGGGATGGTTCCACCCAGGGCACGGTTAATCGGATTGGAAGGTTTAGATAGATAGAACTTTAATGGGGCACTAGGTGCCATAGCCAGTGGGGGCAAAGTTAGAAAGGGTAGCTGGCACCCCACCAAGGAGTAAGAGGCTTAGTAGCTGTGGCTCGGCCACAGATAGGGAAAAGAGATAGACAGGGCAGTGTGGACAACCCAGGCCTGTGGTGAAAAATCCTACCCGGAAAGGTTAGGGGGCGCTGCTGTGGCGGCCCGCTAGCTGAAGGAGGGAAGGTGGCACAACGGAAAAAATTCCTACCGGGGCGAGGTGGAGGGCTCGTAGGATGTACGGCGGACTGCCTGACCAGTAGGTGGTGCAAGAAAGGCCAAGAGGCTGGGTTCGCAAGTCCAGTATCTGTGGGGAATAAGAAAACACCTGTAAGACTGTAAAGGAATATCTTGTAAGCTGGTTGGTAAGAGTTTTTGGCATTTCTTCAAATAAAAAAGTTTTTTTAAGAAATTGGTGTAGTGTGCCTTTAATCACCGGAGGGCCCCCTACACATACATTCATTATTTTATTTTTTAATTTCAAGATATTAAAGGATACACGTTAACATGAATGAATTTTGTTACGACAGCGCCACCTGCTGGTTATTTTCTGACCTGTCTGACCACCAAGTAGTCAAGGAAGTTGTCAGGAGAAAGAAAGAGGCTGCTCTGATGTTCTTCTGCTTAGAAAAACAATTAGAAACCTTTCTCAAATCTTTCCTAAGCAGAAGAACATCAGAGCAGCCTCTTTCTTTCTCCTGACAACTTCCTTGACTACTTGGTGGTCAGACTGGTGGGAAAATGAAAAATGACCAGCAGGTGGCGCTGTTGTAACAAAATTAATTTATATTAACAGGACATGTATCCTTTAATATCTTGGAATTAAAAAAAAAACAAATAATGAATGTATATTCAGTGCCTGTTCCAGTGCACAACTAGGTGCCACTGGCTGAACGAAAACAAAACCCAGTACATAGCACCAAGAGAAGGACGAGTTCCTTTAAATACACCCAGCTAGAAAGAAGTGTAATATTCTCCCACCCTCTTGCTGTTATATAGTGCAACCTGCACCCTTAACTGAGAGTCCCAGTTTCCTAGATTCTGACATCCCTGTGACCCAAGTGCATCAGGAGTAGAGGCTAATTGTTATCTCAGGACATTTTGTTTTGATGTATAATGGAAACAGACTCAACGTGACTCAACGTGACCGTGAGATCAAACAGAACTGATCTTTTCTTTAATTATTTCATTATTTTGTTCAAAGAAAGTGACCCTTGGTTGCCTCCAGGCTATGAGATGTGCTACATTCTGCTGTTTGCTGAGACGATGATCATAAAAGTGTCAGTTATGTTAGGCTGGCAATTTTTGCCATTTGCCCTTCCTTTTTCAGTGTGTCATGTTTTTGGGAATATTGATGTTACTGCAGGATAACACTGTGCTTTGTGTTACTTGTGGCAAGTGTTTGTGAAATCAGAATGCAGAAGGGAACTGTTTCTTGTGTTTGTTGCTGAAAGCCCCATATTAGACAGTTTATCTTTTAAAGAAACATTTTGAGAACTGAAACCCAGTGGATTATGTACAAGACCCCCTGGACGCCTACTCCCCTCGATTCTAAGAGCTAGGACAAGGAGATACAGTCAGTAAGATTGTGACTTATAGTAAGTGTTTTGGGAGTTGTACATCACCAACTGAAGGGTCACTGTTGCCTCCATGTCCTTCTGTGACCCTATTGTACTGCTGTCGCAATATTATCTTTAATAATTATAATATATAAAAACTCCCTTCACCTTTATGTGCAATAAAATTAAGGGTTTCATATAGTTTATATGCCCTTTATTACTGTATTTTGATATTTAGATATTGACCAGGTGCAAATCTACAGAGGAAGCAGACCCTGTGGCTGCAGGAGGGTCCAGGGGGCCATAATTAATGAGCTATTTCAATATCTATTGGTAAAACAGCTCAACGCCTGGATATGTTGGGGGCCCTAAAATTTGCTGTGGGGCCCAGTGACATCTAGTTATGCCACTGATGCTGACATTTTATTGGTTTTGGAGGGAGGGTTTAATCAGAAGGGGAAGTGAGCACCAATGAATTCCTTCCCAGCAATTAGTTATTTGAGTTCCTGTTTATTCCCAATTAATTAGTCTTTTTCCCTTCTTTTTGTGGGTTTAATTACAACGGCTACCCTGCAGGGCCCAAGGCAGTCACTACTGCCCCCACCCACCCCAATGAACGACAGCCTTCTCTACAGACTGTCTCCTTTAAAAGAGACACTACAAAAGAAGATCGAATTGTGTGCACTCATTTAGGGTCTCCTCAGGGCACAGCAGAGATCACAGCATATGTTTCTCTTGTAATTATGTATCTTGGCTAGTAAATTTCCAAATGATAAAAAAAACCCTTCATAATAATTGTGTTGTTGTTGTATCCAACTACAAAGTTTTTTTGCTGTGTTCCACACTGACCCTTGCCCCACAGCTTGGAATCATTCAGGGACTCACAGTTCTTTTCTTTATACAATATACAATGAATAAAGTACCCCCTATTGTAAAATATAATGGAGTTCTACTTTTTATAATGGTCATGGAACTCTGAGGTGACTTTTAATATGCCTATATTTTACAACAGAGGGGTCCTTTATTATAATGCACAGGTTTAAAGAAGAAGAAAAGGCTAAAATTAAGTAAGTTTTATCAGTAAGAGTCTATATAAATACACCGGTAAACCCTCAAAGTAATGCTGCTCTCAGTCCTCTGTCAAAAGAAACACCACATTTCTTTCCTTCTATTGTGTACTCATGGGCTTCTGTATCAGACTTCCTGTTTTCAGCTTAAACCTCCAGGGCTAGGACTTGAGCATGCTCAGTTTGCTTCTCTCCCCCTCCCTCCTCCCCTCTCTGCTGTAATCTGAGCCCAGAGCTATGAGTGAGAAGGGAAACTCAGGCAGGCAGTGATGTCACACCAATAAAATATGACAGCTGCTATCCTAAACAAACAGAGAGAGCTTCTAGAGCTGTTTACTCAGGTATGGTAAAGCATTCTGCAGAATAATTAGTGTTATAGCTTGCACTATTGTAGCTAATCTATTGACAATAAACTGCTTTGCTAGCTTTCCTTCTCCTTTAAGTGAGTTGTGTGACTCATTACATCACTAAGCACCAATTATAAGGATATCAATTACATATATATATAACTCTTTGCCCTGTTTTGACATGATCTAGACTCTGCAGGGCTGGAATTATTCAGGTACTAGATTCTGTCATTTAACACATGTAAATATAGTATAGTTTGAAAATTTTAAGCTTGAATGTGCTTAGAAGAGTGTTTAATATCATGGGCCCACCAGAGAACCCATTGTCAAGGGCCCACCAACTGGTCAATCCAGTGCTTCGGTACAGATATTTAGCAGGCACTTCATGATTCAGACACTGGGTTCGTTATCCGGAAACCCGTTATCGAGAAAGTTCCGAATTAAGGGAAGGCATCTCCCATAAACTCCATTTTAATCAAATAATTCAAATGTTTTAAAATGATTTCCTTTTTCTCTGTAATAATAAAACAGCACATTGTACTTAATCTCAAATAAGATATAATTAATCTTTACTGGAAGCAGAACCAGCCTATTGGGTTTAATAAATGCTTAAATGATTTTTAGTAGACAAGATATGGAGACCCAAATTACTCAAAGACCTATATCCATAAAACACCAGGTCCCGAGGATTCTAGATAACAGGTCCCATACCTCCCAACATTTTGGAAATAGAAAGAGGGACAAAAAGATTTGTCACAATTTTGCCAAAATTTTGTTTTGTTTTTTATGTTTCATTACAGTTTTGCTAATAAAACATAAAGGGCTAATTGCCCTTTAAGCTGTGAGTCACAGTTTTCCCCAAAAGACCAGATTACAAAGGTTTAACTAATAAAGTGCATAGTTTAGATTCATGAGTGTAATGTGTTGTATCCTTCATAAAAGATAGAAGAAGATAGGATAAGCAAAGCAGGAAATCTGATCTACTAGTAACAGCATGTGACCAGATTAAAGTGTTCCACTCCCCATTTTCTTGACTAAAGGAAACAGTTTGACACAACAGGTAGAGGTGACTGTCTAATTCTCTTATTGTGCGAAACACAACCGTTCATACTCTGTTTTAGTCTGGGCACTGATCTGCAATAAGTTTATATTTTTCCCCTTTTCCTCTTGGGGTTTCTCCATGCACTCCTTAGGCCTTCGGCAATACCCAAGCATCAAAGTATGGATACAATGAATCAGTTTGAATTAACCATTACTACAAGCATGGGACCTGTTATCCAGAATGCTCTGGATAACGTATCTTTCCATAATTTAGATCTTCATACCTTAAGTCTACTAGAAAATCATGTAAACATTAAATAAACCCAATAGGTTGGTTTTGCTTCCAATAAGGATTAATTATATCTTAGTTGGGATCAAGTACAAACAACAGTTTTATTATTACAGAGAAAAAGGAAATTTTAAAGGGGCCTGAAGCATCCAATGCATTTTATACCACAGCCTCCCCTGTATCTATAGACCTGTTCATTTATGTTCATGTTTTAGAAGAGATAATCTGGTCTCTTCATGGACCAAGTTGAACAGCACCGCTATATCTGTATTGAAACATATAGGGTTAATTATCAAAGGTTGCATCTTAGAGTTATGTGAGCATTTTGGGACCTCGATTGAACTCAAATGATTTCTAATTTAAGAAAAAACTAGAATGTAAAAAACTCGAATCGGTGAAGTCGGGGGTTAACAACCCGAAAACTCAAATTGATCGAGTTTTCAGCAGAAAGTTGCTTGAATTGATCAAGTTTTACAGCAAAAAAAACCAAAAAAAAACCATCATGAAGGCTATTAACATCTTTAAATTGTTCATGAGACCTCTACAGGTTTTAGATGGTGTATTTTTGGATTTTAGCTATTTCTAGGGTCAGGGTATACTAAATCTCTCATGAATTCAAGTTTTTTTTAAGTTAATTTTGAGTCAAACATGTCCTCAATTTTTTCTAGGAAAGCACAACTTGAACCTTAATAAATGAACTTGCTTACTGCAGCATCTACCTACACTCAAAATACTTAATTAATAAGTCTAATTTAAATACAGTAATTCTGTCCCATTTAGCTGATGTATTTGGAATAGATAAGGCACAATAGTGGACAGTTTGTGTCTGGATAACACATTCCTGACGTTGGGTTTAGATTCATTTAACATAGTGGACACATATGGTGGCAGGATAATGTATAAAGTCGGAAAAAACAGCTTCAAGGCAGTATTTTCAAACTGCATGAGTTTTTTATTAGCAGTGCAAAACACTACATGTTTCAGGTACAACCCTTTTTCAAGTGTATAAGGAAGTGCAAGGTAACATGGGATTAAATACCTTCCTCCTATCCAGGATCCTCCCCCAATCATGTCATAAATTCCAAGATTCAACAAGCTATACAGTGTAAAACAATAAATAAATATTGAATATAGAATATAAACGTCCATATGATCAAATCCAGTGTGTCTTGGTGTTTATTCCATTGTGCAAGTGATATCCAAACGTCCAGTAATATTTTTAAAAAGTTCATAACCGGGAAATTGCATTGTCAGCTTATCCCTGGTGATAAATACAAGAAATCACAAGTACTGCAAAACAATGCCTACTTAAGAGTCACAAGTAGTGATGGGCGAATTTGGGTTTCTCAAGCCGGCGTCCATTTTTGATGCCGCGGTCTATTTTTTTTGGACGCGGCGACTTTTTTTTGACGCCGGAAATTTTTTACCAGCGAATTTTCGCGCCGAGGCGAATCGCGCAAATTCACTGCAAATTCGCACCCGGCGAACAAATTCGCCCATCACTAGTCACAAGAAGCATGTATGTATTATTTATAATTGGTTAGACAAACCAGTACCAGCATAGTTAAAGCATAACTCCTGTATCAGTACTTCGCACTAATTAGTATATATCAATTATCTAATCAAATTACTTACACGGCAGGAGTTCCGTGAAATTAAAAAAACAGCTAACTGGTATTTAGTATCTAAGGAAAAAGAAGAGAATAATGAATAACGTTAATTGAGATATTAAACAGAGACATGTTATGATCATTCGTACCTCTCTGTTTGATACAGTCTAATTTCACTATCCACCGAGCTTCACATTGAAGCAGAAGTTTGTCCCAGTTACACATTGTGGCAATGGTTGCACTGAAGCTTGGGTGATAGTATGTGGATACAGTGAGCTAAATAAATGGTCTGTAAGTGGGGTCAGGACTGAATGGAAATCTGGCATAAACACTTGATAGAGGAGCAGTAAACTGAGTTCTGGGGCTTTCACGTGTCACAGGCTTTTGTCAAGAGTTTTTCTTTTCACAAGCAGCTAGCAAAGGCCTCCATTGTTAAAAGTAGATGTATGTTCTCCTTTAATCTCAAAGCAGTGCTCTCTCCCACATCCCCAATATTGTATTCCTGTCCATGCCTGGTCTTCCCCCCTCCCATCTCTTCTTGTCCCTAATAGGCCCTGGGAAACGAGCAGGACCTACAGGTTCCACAAACAAGGATGCCTCTCATGTTGCCTGGGCAACTCCAAATCTAACCCTGGCAATTTATTTTTCTACACACACTCAGTTGGTGAATAGAATAGAATGACGTTAGGAAAAAAGAACTTTCAAACAAGAAAAATATCCTTCAGTCCTCTCTGTTTTTTGGCTTTTTTTTCTCTTGTGTTCCTTAAGCCAGTGTGAAATAGTCACAGTGAGATCAGAGAAAGACTTAACAAGTTCTTCATACCACAACATCCCAGTTAGCACTGAAACAGCTCTTTACTAATGCCAAAAGAGAGGAGCTGTTAATTCCTTATAATCAAACAACATATAATAAATTCTCATAATTGCATAAAAATACATGTACACTGTACATGGTTTAGATTATTATATTCATTGAAAATGTATTTTATTCATATGTGCTAATACCTAGAATTGGGAGCTGCCGCATTACTTAAAACCTAACTATGAATTATTTCCATAGTCTACAAACGGGGTCCCCAACTTTTTTTTATCTGTGAGCCACATTGAAATGTAAAAAGAGTTGGGGAGCAACACAAACATAAAAAAGTTCCTTGGGGTGCCAAATAACAGCTGTGATTGGCTGTATTGATTGACTGGCAGCCTACAGGAGGCTCTGTTTGGTAGTACAGCTGGTATTTATGCAGCCAAAATTTGCCTCTAAACCAGGAAATAAAAAAAAAAAAACACCTGCTTTGGGGCCACTGGGAGCAACATTCAAGGGCTTGGTGAGCAACATGTTACTTATAAGATACTGGTTGGGGATCACTGGTCTACAACAAAGGCTTCTTTGTTTAATTTAAGTTTCCTTCAGCAACAGGAGCAAATCTGGAGCTATTTTTCCCTGAACAGTTTGTGGTCAGATATAATAGTTTTAAGAGGTGGTTCAATAGCTTTAGCCAATTAGAAAGTGCAATGTTCCTGGTAGTAAATGCACATCGTAGTGTGTAAGGTGTGAGGACTGATATGACACCACTAACCCGCTAAGATTTTTTTTCCCCTGGCTAGTTTAGTTTAGGGCACAGAAAATATTTCCAAAGAGCCCCAAAATGTCATCACTGAAGGTGCAACATAAAAATCTTTTTGATATCTTTGGTCAGTAAAGTCACAACATATTTGAATGCGGCCACCATTAGGTAGTTGCACGTGGCCACCTTCCCCTGAACCCCTGGACCTTCCCAGCTGTTGGAATATGCTTGTTTACTGTTATGATGCTTAACTTAACAGTGCTCTGATAGGCTGCTCAGTATAAAAGGGGAGCATCTAATATTCTTTAGCAGCCTACTGGGGCGCCGTATGACTATAATGGCAATATGAATGGTTGAAGGAATGCATGCTCTGCCAGGTTTCTGCTTCAGTGCAGGTTCAGTGTTGTTGGACATTGGGTGATATGTTGTTTTTCCATCATTATTAAAGCCTGTACAATCCCCACATTATTTGGTACCCGATATGTTTTACCAAATTGTCCTTCAAACCCAGCCTCATCCCTTACTAAGCCTTCCATTGCATGTTCTATGTTTTTATTTTCTGTATACTGCCTTTAAGTTTCAGCAAGCTGAAGTTTTGGGGTAAATAAAATGTATATTAAAGTTAATCAACAAACACACGTCTTCAGAACATTAAATGATAGTTGGTTAAATCACAATGCAATTCCCGTATATAGTTCATTCAGAATCATTGAACCCACTTATAGCAGAATATTTATGATCGGATCATGTTCTGGTTCTGGACTGGTTTTTCATAAGAGGGTCAAACCTTCCACCAGTAATCCAATAAACACATCATACCTTATATTTATTCATTTCATTTATAGGTATGGGATCCATTATCCGGAGAACCATTATCCAGAAAGCTCCGAATTACAGAAAGGCTTTCTCTATTTTATCCAAATAATCCAAAATTTTTAAAAACTTTTCTTTGTAATAATAAGACAGTACCTTATACTTGATCCAAGCAAGATATAATTAATCCTTTTTGTAAGCAAAACAAGCTTATTTGGTTTATTTAATTTTTACATGATTTTCTAGTCTACTTAAGGTATCTAGATCCAAATTATGGAAAGATCCATTATTCAGAAAGCCCCAGGTCAAGAGCATTCTGTATAACAGGTCCCATACCTGTACTTATTAGTTTATGTTTGATGGTAAAAGAAGCCATGCACGTTACTTAGTTAATGTCAGGTTTAAAGTACTGGACTTCATTCACATTAACAGGTGCAAGAACTATGTTGGCACAAGGAACTAAAAAACCTAGGCACAACTAATTTGTGTACAGTATTGCAATGCACACTAGTTTGCACAAGCTTTAGTACCTAGAGTTTTACTCCTCAATATTGAATAAGGCTCATTTGTATGGGATGTTGTATCTGTGAGCTCACAAACCCATCATAGGGTAAACTGAACCATAATTGTTTTCTTTCCTAGGCATGTCTGCTCTCGACAGTAAGGCATCGGGAAAGATGGGTATACGAGCCGTGGTATATTACATGACAACAACGGTGCTTGCTGTTTTCATCGGTATTATTATTGTCATAATAATCCACCCAGGAAAGGGCAGCAAGGAGAAAATGCACAGAGAAGGAAAAATTGAGCAAGTAACTGCAGCTGATGCTTTTCTGGATTTAATAAGGTAAGCCCTAGGATCAGTGTGGAAGATAAGAGATGTTGGTATTGTAGATATCACAGATATGTCTGTAAATGATGCCTAATTTAAAGATCTGCCTCCACATTGAGGTGGCCATTTGAAGTGTGTATTGGTCTGCTAGAAATCACCTTAGAAAGAAGGGACTTGGACTTGGAGTCTTACAGATTTCTCTTCCCAGGATACAATGAACTGGCTCAAGGGTCAATGTGACTTCAGGTCTCTCACTACAAAACTGTGGCACCAAATGGAATGCTTAAAGTAGAACTAAACCCTAAAAAGTAATATGGTTAAACATGACATTTTATATACTGAACTTATTGCACCAGCCTAAAGTTTCAGCTTGTCAATAGCAGCAATGATACAGGACTTCAAACTTGTCACAGGGGGTCACCATCTTGGAAAGTGTCTGTGACACTCACATGCTCAGTGGGCTTTGAGCAGCTGTTGAGAAGCTGAGCTTAGGGCTCGTCACTAATTATCCAGCAGAAAATGAGCTTCCCCTGTAATATAAGCTGATGCTACAGGGCTGATTATTAAATTCTGATGCTAATTGCACTGGTTTCTGTGCTGCCATGTAGTAATTATCTGTATTAATTACTAATCAGCCTTATATTGTGACATTTGTCTTCTATGTGTGCTGTATATTGTGAGTGGGTCCCTAAGCTCAGTAAGTGACAGCAGCACAGAGCATGTGCAGTGAATCAGCAGAAAAGAAGATGGGGAGCTACTGGGGCATCTTTGGAGACACAGATCTTTACTGCTAAAGGGCTGTGGTTTCCTTGGGCTGGTACAGAAGCACAAAACATAATGCACATTTCTAGCTACTTCCTTAGTTAAGCTTTAGTTCTCCTTTAAGGAATATGGGTGAAAGATGAAGTAAATTAAATAAAGATTGGAAGCATATGTATTTGGGTAGTGAGGACAGTGAGGGGAACTCAGTTTCAGAGTGTGGCCCATGGATTTCTAGCTAATCATTTGAGCATAATCATTGTACTGCTTCAGTGGAAGGCTGCCAGAACCTGTATCAATATAAATGTACCCTCTCGGAAAGATGATAAGCAATTAAATTGCCTTTGTCCATAGTGGTTACCATTTGCTATGTGTGCATGATATGCAACTGAGCATTTAAAGTAACCTATGAGCAAGACTCAACTTAGGTTGAGAATGATAATACTCTTAGGAGATGCTCAGCATTGGCACATGTTGAAGTACATTGGCACAACCAGTGACAGGACTAGGCCTACTCTGGCAAATTGATAATCAGCAAATGGATCAGATGAATGGAGATTCTCCAACAACATGTGCATGTGTAGCCAACTTTAGGGTTATGTAGTGTAGTCTATGTAGTGGCTTATGTAGGGTGCTTCCCCACAGACTTGCAGCATCCATCTGAACATAACTGAATTTGAAATGTTTAAAATTTTGAAAAAGATGTAATATAAAGAATTTGTTTACCATAGTATTTTTTTCTTTTTAACAGAAATATGTTCCCGCCTAACATGGTAGAAGCCTGCTTTAAACAGGTACCTAACTTTTTCTATTTGTTTTATGTATATGGTTTATTAAGGTTTTACATTACATATTTATTTACATTTTACATTTATTTAGATTAAGGATTTATTTTGATAAATATGAATTGCTTTATGTTATCCATGTAAGGTATCCCCACTGATCTTGCCGTACCATGTGGTGACACCTCATTTAACTGCTGGAGGCTTAAATTTTTAATTTTGTTGGAACGTGTCACATGGTAAACGTAGATTAATCATGGCAAAGAACACAGGGTTGGACTGGTGGGAAACGAGAAAAAAAAAACAGGTGAGCCCCCAGCCCTTGGGGCTTCCTGCAGCTGGCAGAGCCTTAAAGCCCCCATACATGGGCTGATAAAGTTGCCAACAGACCGAGTCGGCAGCTTATTGACCCGTGTGTGGGGCCATCCGATGGGCTTCCCCGATGGATATCTGGCCAAAAGTGAATCTCTACGTCTATGGCCACTTTTAGCTCCTTCCTGACCTCCCCCTGCTCCGCCCCTTGAAGAAATAACAATCTTAAAGAAGGTACTTGCTGGTGGGATTGGGAAGGGGGCACTTGGGGGTGGCGGATGGATCAGGGGCCTGGGGATGTGTGCAGGCCCCAGATGTGGCAGCACCAGTGGACCTAGACCCCCTGATTCCCAAAACAAGGAAACAACACATTATCTAAAACAAAGCTAGTTCAAACCCATCTATATTATCCTTCCAATATTTTTTATTTGTCGTCTTTTTTGTCTCTTTAGTTCAAGACAAACTATGAGAAGAAACTGTTTCGAGTCCCCATTCCAGCCAATGAATCCCTTCTGTCTTCAGTAGCCAATAATGTATCCGAGGCCATGGAAACATTGGTTAAGATGAGGGAAGAGATGATACCCGTTCCAGGAGCAGTGAATGGAGTCAATGCCCTTGGACTTGTGGTTTTCTCAATGTCCTTTGGGCTGGTCATTGGAAACATGAAAGAACAGGGGAAAGCTTTGAAGGACTTTTTTGATTCCCTCAATGAAGCAATTATGAGATTGGTTGCTGTAATCATGTGGTGGGTGTCAGCTGTTTTTTCAGTTTATACATACCTTTTCTGCCATATCACTCTATATAGATGAAGTAGTCCCATCCATCTATTTGTAGAGTGCTTTTCATAACGTCACATTGAATTTAATTTTTTTGTTGTTGAACAGTTTAAGCTGTCATAATCAGATGTCCATAAATGTATTTTAATTTTTAGCTCTATTCCAAGAGACTGATTCACTTCTGCTATTGCTCTACTTCTGCTGTTTCGGGTATTATTGCACTGAGTTCCATCTTCTTCACCTTCTTTAGGTACGCACCAGTTGGTATCCTCTTTCTGATTGCTGGAAAGATTGCCGAGATGGAAGATATGGGGGTAGTTGGTGGGCAGCTTGGAATGTACACCATTACGGTTATTATAGGACTGCTCATTCATGCTGTGTTCGTTTTACCGCTCCTCTACTTTTTGGTAACTCGGAAAAACCCATGGGTTTTCATTGGTGGATTGATCCAAGCCTTAATCACCGCTCTGGGAACCTCCTCAAGGTAAGAATAATTTGTTTTCTTTATTCAATTGTTCTTGAATTTTGTTTTATTCAACAACTTCTTGGCAAGGGTTCTACTATACTCTAGGTGCTTGTTCAAATACTATCGGTTGGTACAACCCAACAAGAACCAATACATCTTCCATGTTAATTTGTTCTTTGATGCCCATGTTTCATTAGAGTTTATAGATCACTAACAGTATGGCAGCTACCAGTTACATGAAATAATACTCATATACAAAACAGTAAACAAAGTTTTTGTGCTACTGCAGTTTCATTTTCATTAACAACAGCTGTAGACCAGTCCTAGAACCTATAAAGAAGCTTCAGACTATTTGATGTATTAAATTTGAATGAAACATCTCCCAGAAATGGCAGAACAATTTATCATCACAATATTCTGCACCACAAAGAGCTGAGCCCTTTACTGTATGCTGGAAAAATGGGTCTTGGTTTGTGTTCAGTGCTGTTGTCTGCTCCTGTTGCTATGAAACCTGACTGCAGAATTGGTGTTTCACTAACACAGATGTTCAGATGTTCTGTGGTCCTAATAAGCTGCACCCTTATATTGATCTTTAATGGGTTGAAATAAATCTTAAAACAGGCCTGACTTTATAGGTTCCAAACAGAAGCCATCACCTCTGATGTATGAGTGATGTAACTCCAGCAATGCATTTGTTAGCAACAGCAACATGTACTTTAGTCCTCGTGTTGATTATATTTATAACTGTGTTTTTTTTTTTTTTTTTTAGTTCTGCTACATTACCAGTTACATTTAAATGCCTGGAAGAGAACAATCACGTGGACAAAAGAGTTACAAGATTTGTGCTACCAGTAGGAGCCACAATCAATATGGATGGCACTGCCCTCTATGAAGCCCTGGCTGCCATTTTTATCGCTCAAGTCAACAATTATGACCTGAATTTTGGGCAGATTATTACAATCAGGTAAATGACTAATTACAAATGTTTTCATGAGAATGTGACTTTTGCAGAGGACTATCAAGCCTCAAACCGAAGGAGCCAATTTACCATATGCTACTGAAAATATATCATAATACATAACAAGGGTTGTCTGACAAATTGAGTTAGGGCTCCACATCCCAAAAGTTTTATAATGTATATAGTAAAACTACAAGATACAGAATCCACTATCTGGAATGCTTGAGAGTTTGAGGGTTTTCCAAATAATGGATCTTTCCATAATCATGAATCACTATACCATGAATCTACTAAAAACCATTTAAAGGATATGTAAACCTTAAAAATAAAAGTGAAATTGACGAGGGAGCTATTCTAAGCACTTTTGCGATGTACATAAATTTTTTTTAATTCCAAGATATTAAAGGATACGTGTTGTGTTAACATGAATGAATTTTGTTATAGCAGCGCCACCTGCAGGTCATTTCCCACCAGTCTGACCACCAAGTAGTCAAGGAAGTTGTCAGGAGAAAGAAAGAGGCTGCTCTTATGTTCTTCTGCTTAGGAAAGAGTTGAGAAAGGTTTCTATGTTTTTTTCCTAAGCAGAAGAACATCAGAGCAGCCTTTTTCTTTCTCCTGACAACTTCCTTGACTACTTGGTGGTCAGACTGGTGGGAAAATGACCAGCAGGTGGCGCTGTTGTAACAAAATACAGCTTAGTCACCAAGGCCAAAGTACAGTTTTTATTATTAAAAATGTGAATTATTTGGTTAAAATTGAAACTAGAGAGATGACCTTCCTGTAATTAGGATAATGGGTTTCAATTAGGATAATGGGTTTCTGGATTAGGGATCCCATAACTGTACTATTAAACAGTATAACAGGCACTTTGTCCTTTTTTCTCCCACCAAGGGGCCCCTCTAATGCTGGGAACCCAGAACAAATGTTCTTTTCTGTGCCCTTTTTAAAAACAATCCCCATGTCTAGATTTTTAAATCCATATACAAACAGATCTTTGCCTGATTTGGCTTTCCATGTGTTGGGCCTTTTATATTTTGGCCTTGTGTCCATGATCAGATGATAATAGGAGTCTATAGAGACCCATTGGGAGAGGATATAATCAACTGGACAATGCATTCTTCTCCCAATTTGAATTTTATAAATCAGACATCAGGACCAATTTTAGTATAAGGTATAGAGGGCATTTCCCTCGATCCTCCAGAATCACACAGGTCCCTTTAGGAAAACATGTTTATTAACTCACAAATAATTGATTAAGTTGTTTAACAGTTGTTCAGATCTTTAGTACATGTAAAGGATCCTTTATCCAGAAACCAGTTACCCAGAATGCTCTGAATAACAGAAAAGCTGTCTCCCATATTTAAAAACGATTTCCATTTTCTCTATTGTAATAAAACAGTACCTTGTACTTGCAAAAATGTTTAACAAAGTTACAAGTTGGTGACCCCCTGTAGCCAACTTTGAAAGCATAAATCATTTTTTTAGGCTCGTAGTGCAGTAAGTTCATGTTTATTATACAAAATACAGCATTTCTAGCCTTATTCTATTTTAGACTTTACTTCCCCTTTTAACCTTGAATTTATCTGGTTGAGTTTTTAAAGGGGAAAACTTGAATTTTTAGAGGAAAAAAAACCTAGAAGTTTTAGAGATTTGTTATAACCCAAAACTGCTAAAAATCCAAATCTGAGAATACTCCATCTCAAACCTGTCGAGGTCATGTAGAAGTCAATGGCAGATGTCTCTGAAGTTGTTTCTTGACACCGTAATCCGATTAAATCTGGATTTTAGTCCGATAATCCGAAAAAGTTAAGTTTTTACGAGTGTCAATTGGACGATTCGAATTGACTCTTGATTTTTGTCAGTGTTTTTTTTTTTTTTTGCTCCGAGAAAAATGATTGATAAATAAGTTTGTGGAGTTTGGTCAACTTTGTTTTAATAAAAAATTCCAGTTTTAGTAAATAACCTCCTAGGTGTGGCTGTTTTGCATTACTAGCACTTTTGGAAGCTAAAGACCATGCACATAATATATAATTATATATACTAATAACAACATATTATAAAAGAGTAACTTTACATGGAAGGGTTACAAAGGGAATAGGAGCTCTAAATATGCAAAGTGGCGCATTCCTTCAGCTTTTGGATATTCATGCTGTTTTTTGTTGTTTGTACATCCCAGTATCACAGCTACAGCCGCCAGCATTGGAGCAGCGGGAATCCCTCAAGCTGGTTTGGTCACCATGGTTATTGTTTTGACATCAGTGGGGCTTCCAACAGAAGACATTACGTTGATTATTGCCGTAGATTGGTTTTTGTAAGTATTTTTCACAAGCATAGACTTGTAATATTTGTTACACTGCTCAAGTGTCACCTTAAATTGTATGGTCTACTTGGAATATTATCAATCTCAATCAATGTTCCTAAATGTTATACCTTTAAGTCTATTTACCTATTTACCATTGATGGTGTTATAGTCCCAAACTCTTAAAGGTCAAGGTCTTGAAATGGGTGCATAATAGCTGAAAACAGCAGTAATTGGATACATTTGTGTTGAGTCAGTAATGTCTATCAAGATTCTCAGTTATCCAGGCCATGATATACAGCACCTAGTAGAATTAAGTCAAAGGCAACTGGATAATTACAGTTCTTGAACTGAAGAGTGGCAGTTGAACTGAAGAGTGGCAGTTGAACTGAAGAGTGGCAGTTGAACTGGAGAGTGGCTTCTTCAGTTCAACTGAAATGGTAGGGAATTCCCTGGTATTTAAACCCGTGAAGGTAGTAAAGTCGAAATTCACAAAATTCAGTCATGTACATTGAAAGATTAACACCTGCATGGTACAATTGTGACTGGATCACACTTTCACACATCTGTGAGTTTCAGTCAACACCTGACCTATTTAAGTTCAGTAGAACCATTGTGATTGGATATGTGTAACTTTACTACCATCAAGGGTTTAAATGCAGGCGAATTCCCTACCCCTTCATTTGAACTGAAAAAGCCACTCGGATGAGCGTTGTAACTTTTCCAGAAAAACTCTAAGGAGGGTTATTCCTTGGGAAATCTGAATGGAAAAAACTCGAAAAATTCTAATTTTTTACTATAAAATCGGAATTTTTATGGTTTATTAAAGCCAGATGCTGCAAAAAGTCCCTATACGAAAATCCAACATCTCAGACCTGCCGAGGTTGTATATAAGTCAATGGGAGAGGTCCCTATACTGTTTGGAACTACTCTGAAATTAGCCAGAAAATTCAACTATTTCTGACTTTTCCGGGGGAAAAGGCCAAAAAAAAACCGTATGATTTGGTAAAAAAAACTCTGAAAAAATTATATGATTTGGCTTTTCGCTCAATTTTATTGAGTTTGTCCCTGATCCGTTTGAATCTAGCTTTTTTAAATAATAAATAAGGTCACGTTGTGCATTCCAGTTTGGTCGGACTTTTTTATTTTAAAATGTCCAGTTGCCTTTGACTTAATTCTTCTAGATACTTGAGTCAAAAATGTTTGACATTTTCATTCTGCAGCCCTGAAATATTTTCATTACCTTCTCTTTGAAGGTACCATGGATGAAGCCATATTCTCTAAATTAGGCAAAACAGCTTAAATATTATATTTAAAATATGGCACCTTGCAGCAGTCATTGACCACCATCTTTTTTTCTTCCAGGGATCGTCTTCGTACCACAACTAATGTACTTGGAGACTCTCTGGGTGCGGGCATCGTAGAACATTTGTCTAGGCACGAGCTCAAGAGAGGCGACGCTGAGATGGGCAACTCAGTCATTGAGGAGAATGAAATGAAGAAACCATACCAGCTGATCTCCCAGGAAAATGAAAGCGAGAAACCCTTAGACAGCGAAACGAAAATGTAAAAGACCCGATCACCTCTTACATTTCTTCGTCTGTAGAAACACAGTCATGTCACTTCCCTCTTGCACTCTGGTGTGATACCAACACATACATAAACCATTGAGAATTAGCAGGTGCCAAAATCCCCTTATAAATACAATTTATATCTTTATTCTGAAATCTCGGCCCTGCTTAGATAAAAAAAAAATTCTGTATAGGAAATCTGTATTATCATGACATTTTAGGGATTTGTCCCATTTAAAGTTTATTCTGCTCATCTTTTATTATTGTCACGAGAGAGCCCTTTGCTTTTGCCTAAAATTTCAAATCAACAAATGTTTTTTTCCCCCTCTTTAAGACAAGGAACGTGTATTTATACAGGGCTCCATGAAGGCTGCTAAGTAACCACTTTATAAGGAAAAAGATAAGTCTCAGTTGGTCCATGCTACATACTCTAGCTGTGGACATGACAATGGAAAGAAATTTCTGAGGCCCGACCCTTGGGTTTCTTAGAGTTAGCTCACAAAGCATTATAATGCAAACACTGAACATTTTTGAAACTTGTAGTTCATTGTTATGTTTGCTAGAGAACAGCGCTTTTTTTGCCATGCGTGACATTGCTTTGTATCTGAAAGCCCATAAAACAAATATCTAAACATATCTAGATGGCACAATTGTGAGGTTAACGTGTTAAAGGGGTGCTCCACCTTTAAGTTAACTTTAAAGATGCTATAGAATGGCCAATTCTAAGCAACCTTTCAATTGCTCTTCATTATTTATTTTTCATAGGTATTATTAATTGATTGCCTTCTTCTTTTGACTCTTTCCAGTTTTCAAATGGGGGTCACTGACCCCCTAATCTAAAAACAAATGCTCTGTAAAGCTACAAATATATTGTTAATTTGTAATACTCATCTTTCTATTCAGGCCTCTCCTATTCATATTCCAGTCTCCTATTCAAATCAATGCATGGTTGCTAGGGTAATTTGGACCCTAGCAACCAGATGGCTGAAACTGCAAACTGGAGAGCTGCTGAATAAGAAGCTAAATAACTCAAAAACCACAAATGATAAAAAATGAAAACCAATTGCAAATTGTCTTAGAATATCACTCTCTACGTCATACTAAAAGCAATGAATTCTACTTGGCCTAAAGATCAACTGAAAGCACAACAATGCCCCACCAACCTACCCTTTGTTTTTTTTTACAACCTGTACATAAAACAGAGTAGATTCACTGATAACACAGTCACAATGTGAAGTAATTAGTAAGATATTGAACTGATGGTTCTAGTGGGACCTTTGAAGGATAAGTAATCCTTAAAAATAAGTGAATGTAAAATTAATGAGAGTGCTATTCTAAGCACTTTTCCAATGTACATTCATTATTTTTTTTTTTTGAATTCCAAGATATTAAAGGATACATGTACTGTTAACATGAATTAATTTCACCACAACAGCGCCACCTGCTGGTCATTTTGCCACCAGTCTGACCACCAAGTAGTCAAGGAAGTTGTCAGGAGAAACAAAGAGGCTGCTCTGATGTTCTTCTGCTTAGGAAAGATTTGAGAAAGGTTTCTAATTGTTTTCCTAAGCAGAAGAACATCAGAGCAGCCTCTTTCTTTCTCCTGACAACTTCCTTGACTACTTGGTGGTCAGACTGGTGGGAAAATAACCAGCAGGTGGCGCTGTTGTACCAAAATTACTTCATGTTAACAGTACATGTATCCTTTAATATCTTGGAATTAAAATAAATAAATAATGAATGTACATTGGAAAAGTGCTTAGAATAGCACCCTCATCAATTTTACATTCACTTATTTTTAATGTTTACTTATCCTTTAATAACTGGTCTGTGTATATATATATATATATATATATATATATATATATATATAATATATATATATATATATATATATATATATATATATATATATATATATATATATATATATACAGTAAGTGTGTGAGTAAACAGCGCTTTTCCTCTATAAGTGCAAAGTAATATCCCAGAAATGTTTCCGTGTTCTAGAATGTACGCTTAACCTCTTGTCTCCTGGCCGGTTAAAAAAACTGCCCCCCCCACCTTTGGGCTGGAGATGAGCCCGTCAGGCAAGGGAGGTTGATGGATATAAAGGCATTACATGATAAGATTTACAGTTTTTATTTTGCTAATATGAATAGAGAAAGAAATCTTATGAATTGTAATTAGAGATATTTTTTATAATAGATACTGTTTACGTGTGTGAATAAAGTTTAACTGTAGCCAGTGCAAAAAAAAAAAAAAAGAAGTAACTTTGTGTTTTCCTTGACATTTGTGAATTTTTATGACAACGTCTTAATGTTAATGTTTGTCTGAAATGTTATGGAAAAAAAAGAAGAAGAAGAAATCACCCGCTGTGTATGTCTGTGATTCTTAACTAACTGTTTGTCAAGGATTATCAGGTACTATACAAACTTTCTCTTCGCAATTACTGGTTCTACTTTCACTTGTTTTTGTGTTGATAGGAACAAAAAGATATATATACTTTGTAGGTGTATTTTCAATAAAAAAAAAATAGATTTTATTATTGTAATGTGTGTATTGTATTATTTGTCCATTATATTCCACTATTACATCTCACAGGTAAGAACCTTATGCAAGCTATATGCGTGCTATGCAAGATGGCAGCCTCCGCCGGGAACTCTTTACTGGGGCAAACAACCTAGAGCTCACAGGGAGATACCCTATTAAATTCCCCAACCATAAGGCGGGCTCTTGCACGGTGCACTTTAAGGTGGGGGGGTGAAACGTCCCTTTGCTGCACAGTCAGCAATAAATGTAGAAGGAATGTGCAGCTAGGGTTGCCATCAAGTGATATTTTACTAACATAGCTCTTAAAGGATAAGTAAACATTAACAATAAGTGAATGTAAAATTGACGTGGGTGCTATTCTAAGCACTTTTGCAATGTACATTCATTATTTATTTATTTTTTAATTCCAAGATATTAAAGGATACATGTACTGCTAACATGAATGAATTTTGTTTCATTTTCCCCAATAGTCTGATCACCAAGTAGTCAAGGAAGTTGTCAGGAGGAAGAAAGAGGCTGCTCTGATGTTCTTCTGCTTAAAAAAGATTCGAGAAAGGTTTTTAATTTTTTTCCTAATCAGAAGAACATCAGAGCAGCCTCTTTCTTTCTCCTGACAACTTCCTTGACTACTTGGTGGTCAGACTGGTGGGAAAATGACCAGCAGGTGGCGCTGTTGTAACAAAATTCATTTATGTTAACAGTACATGCATCCTTTAATATCTCTGAATTAAGAAAAATAAATAAAAATAATGAATGAGCATTGGAAAATTGCTTACAATAGCACCCGCATCAATTTTAGATTATTTTTGAGGTTTACTTTAACATACCAGCTAAGGATGGGGCTGATATTAGATGTCCCTTTTTTGAGGGGTTTCTGGGGATAACCTGAAAAAAATTGAACGATTTGGACATCAAATCCAAAAAATTTGTACGATTCGATTGAATTTATTGAGTCTTTTTCTGACCCAAATTTCTCAAGTTATTTTATTGATAAATAAGATAAAATTGTGGATGGGAGTTTGGTTCAGCTTGGTTTGATAAAAAGATGAGATAAATTTGAGTTTTAGTAAATAACCCTTTAGGTTTAGGCAGGAGAGACAGATGCCTAGTGTAGCCCACCCATGGTGCTTTTTATTCCAGTGGATCCCTGCTTGTACAGATCAACGAGGCTGCAATCAAGGTGCTTCTTCAAACAGTGACATTATTTACTGTATCACAGTATTCGCACAGTGCACATTGAACTCACACACTCTTAAATATATCAGATAGTTTCTATCATGATACAGGCCTGTAATAGTTCATAAACCAGGCCAAAACATTTCTTCCCCTAAATCAGATACATAGCAGGCCTCTCTTCACTAATATCTGGAATCAAACATGTGGACAGGGGTCAGAGCTGTAATGCCCTTCTCCAAGCCCTGGCTGAGCCATTCCATATGGAGGGGGGAATGCACGTACTTTTATCCATGCTTGAGTCCAAAAACCACTGGGTTACCCATCAACAGTCAGGCAAAGAAAAAGGCCATGGAGCGCTCATAATTTGTTAAGAAACATCGACTTACACCATACGACATTTTCCCACATAAATTAAGTCTCATGCTCAATGAAAGGTTGCAAACAAATGTAAAATTAACGAGGAGGCTATTCTAAGCACTTTTGCAATATACATTCATTCTTTATTTTTAATTCCAAATTATTAAAGAATACACGTACTGTTAACATTAACAGCTGGTGATTTTCCCAACAGTCTGACCACCAAGTAGTCAAGGAAGTTGTCAGGAGAAAGAAAGAGGCTGCTCTGATGTTCTTCTGCTTAGGAAAGATTTGAGAAAGGTTTCTATTTTTTTTCCTAACCAGAAATCAAAAGAAAATTAGAGGAGCATCTTTCTTTCTCCTGACAACTTCCTTGACTACTTGGTGGTCAGACTGGTGGGAAAATCACCAGAAGGTGGTGCTGTTAATGTTAACATTACTTTTACATTCACTTATTTTTAAGGTTTACTTATCCTTTAACCTGGAAAAGGAAACACCCCCAACTCTAAATTAGTTCCAGCTGGCCAAAGCCAGGGGATTTCCAACTTGTAGATGATTTCCAAGACATAGGACCCTATGGACCCATACTGTTGTATTTGACACTGGATAATCCAACATTGAAATGGGAAACTGACTGATCTTCCCTTACATAAAACTCATGAAATGAACAATTGTAAGGAAGACCTACCATAATTACCCCCGCTCCATCCTGCTTCCCCAAGATTGAGGCGCCCAGGGATCCTACGTGGTAGGTTCATCACGTCCGTTTGGCACCAAAAGAGGCCTATTTAAGAAGCCAGGACATTTCAGACAATGCCCTAATATAGGTTCTACCTCATGTGTTCCTGGGTGCGCTTTACTCTTTATTATTACTGATTCCTGTGTTTGACCTCGGCCTATTTATTCGTCTTTGAACCTTTTCTGCCTGCATTGACCCATAAGCCCTTTATCAAGTCTTGATAAAGGGCTCAGTGGAGGCCGAAATGTTACCCTTAATTTGTATGCATCTGGGCTAAAAAAATCACGGATTCATTCTTTCACTTTCATCAGAGTGCTACTGGTTTTATTTTACATGGAATGCAAGACCTGATAGGCAGGCAAAGGTCATCCAGTTTGAGCAGCTGACACCCCCTTGGGTGCATAATTAAGGGTCTGAGCACTCCATAACTGATAAATATTGACCTGTAGCTGAATGTCTCATCTGAGAGGCCCCAAGACAAGAAATTACTAATGTCTGTTTCAACTATATACCCCTCAATTCTTAGCCAGGAATCTCACTGGGCTCTCTGTACTATTGTGCCCTTTGACAGCCGCTGGGTTTCTCGTCCGTGTGCTGGATTGCTACAGGGATATCTCCACACCTTTCTGTACATACTTACTACAGACAGACTTTACTGGTTTCTGTCTAGCCTGCTTCTAAATAGACTAGAGCATAGATTAACTGTGTATCTGGTTGTAATGGAGTGAGGTGGCATCCCTACCAAAGGAGGTGATCTGCTTAGAGAGAGAAGAAGAAGAGGTAATTCTCTGGTAGGGTGTTGGCCATTATTTTGGTGAATTTGTCCATTTATCCTTTGATATATGTGTATATAAAGATATATATGTATATATTTAACATCTATAAGGTTTATTGTAATGTTTATTGAAGCAACACTTGGTAATATATTGGGCACAAAACTATGGACATTAAAACAAAAAGTGAAGTGATTGTATCTAAAAGAGCTCTGTATCTTCCTCACTGCGCTTGAGCATGCAATTATTTACTTTAACTTACATTATTGAAGGGCATGTTATTGGCACATGCACTTACTTTAGAATTCTCAGGGAAATGTTTTATTTTGAGTACAAAAAATGTTATCTTGTACTTCGAGGTGCTTTAGTAAATAAGCCCTAAAATGACATTGATAAAGAGACTGAAAAGGGCTAGGCCATTGAACCCTTTGGCACCTCTGGAAGAACTGGAATACTAATACACTAATGATAACTCTCTGTTGTCTCTCCTCATTCTCCACCCAATTACAAACCTGTTCATCTAGTCTTGATGATTATTTTTTATAGTACTACTAATTGTAAACTATGCTGTACACATAATTGTTCAGGCAGTGAGGGCCTACAATACAGAGCTTGCAATCTGAAGCTAGTCAGTTGCAGATAGACATTGGCTGCCAACTTGGACATTCCTGACCAAATCAACAGGCTATGGAACCAAGGGTGGCCATACACAGGCAGATTAAAGCTGCCGATGTCGGTCCCTTAGACAGATTCAGCAGCTTATCTGCCCTTGTAGAGGGTGTTCCGCTTGGTCTCCCCGATCAATATCAGGCCAAAATCATATCAATCGAGCAGGATTTGATTTTTTTTTTGGTGATCGAGGACAGCATCATGTTGATGCAGCCCTCGTCCCGTCTGTGGTGATTTCCTTTGTTGTAATCCTAGGGCCAAATGATTGAATTAACCCAATATTGCCCTACCTTTGGTGGGCATATCAGTTTAAGATCTGCTTATTTGGCGACCTAGCCAAACGAGTGAATCTTCTCTTGTATGGCCACCTTAAAACAATAACCTCTCCAATCAATATCTGATTTGTGAACTGTCACGTCCACATTGGATCATGAATGTTATCATCTTCAGAATGGTCTGAGCTGGGATCCTATGTTATCCAGTAATTGGTCTGGTGGCTTAATGGAGAAAGGTCCACTCATCTGTTGACCCTGTCAAAGATGCAGATATTCTTGGGTATGGCTTATGTTGCACAGACATGACCAATAAATGCTTCCTGCTGATTGGTTGCTATAAATGATTAGACCAGTAGCAAACTTTGTTTTGTTTTATTACATCACGTAATACAGCAATAATTAATAGGCATCCCTATCCCCCAGTTTCTCATGAGACAAGGAAGAGTAGAATTGTGTTACAAGGTGGGGTGACATGGCTAGTTATTGCTTCTCACGCTGGAGAAGAGGCGCTTAAGGGGTGATATGATAACTATGTATAAATATATAAGGGGATCATATAATAATCTCTCTAATGCTTTATTTACCAGTAGGTCTTTCCAGCTGACGCAAGGTCACTCATTCCAATTAGAAGAAAAGAGGTTCCACCTAAATTTTCGGAAGGGGTTTGTTACAGTGAGAGCTGTGAAGATGTGGAATTGTTTCCCTGAATCAGTGGTACAGGCTGATACATTAGATAGGTGTAAGAAGGGGTTGGATGGTGTTTAGCAAGTAAGGGAATACAGGGTTATGGGAGATAACTCATAGTACAAGTTGATCCAGGGACTGGTCCCCATTGCCATTTTGGAGTCAGGAAAGAATTTTTCCCCCTCTGAGGCAAATTGGAGAGGCTTCAGATGGGTTTTTTTGCCTTCCTCTGGATCAACTAGCAGTTTGGCAGATAAAAAAAACCTAAAAGGTTGAACTTGATGGACGTGTGTCTTTTTGCAACCTTACTTAATATGTTACTATGTTACTATAAATGCTGAGTAGTGATGTCATTTCTGTCACATGACTCACTGAAACTTGTGTATTATAATAAATAAAGTACCCCTGTTGCAAAATATGAGGATATTAGAAGTTACCTCGGAGTTCCATGACCTGTATAAAAATACTCAGCCTTCGGCCTCATATTTTTTATATGGTCATGAAACTCCACGTTAACTTATAATATCCTTATAATTTACAAGAGGGATATTAAAACCAAAACTAAAGTGATTGTATCTACCTAAAGTAGCCACTCGCACCCTGTATTGTGTATAAGGAACAAAAGCTACAACCTGCTTAGGCATAAAATGACTCTGTATCTGCCTTGACCAAGCAGTATTTACTCTCTCTTTGCTCACTGTGCTTGAGCATGCAACATTTTGCACTCCTAAACTCCACATAATTTAAGGGCATGTAAAATAATATTTTGAGTTGAGTTTGAGGCACCTGCACTTACTTAAACCAAGAACTGATTCAATCATTAATAGCAATCAGTGGCTGTTACAGTACTAGACTCATATGGTGGCTGCTCTTATTAAAACAGGTCACAACTTAGCTTCCACACTTAGCTAACTCCTGCTTGGTATAAAGGTTTCTAAGATGTAATTGTAAAGCAAGTAATTGTAAAACAAGTAAAAGGCATGATGGTTAGTTAGGGCTTAGTGCTTACTTAGTTATTCACATTTGTCTAAATATTGTCAGTGAATACTCCTAACCAGTCCACCATTCTTTGGGGGAAATGTACTAAAGGGCGAAGTGGCTAACGCTGGCAAAAATTCACCAGCGTGACGTCATTTCGGTACTTCGCCGATTTACTAACGGTAGCTGGCGTAATTTCGCCAAGGAACTAGACTCTGGCACAACTTCACATTCTAACGCCAGACGAATTTTCGGTCTGACAAAAGAGCATTACTACGCAAATTTACTACATTTTTGATTTTACTGACCATTACCTCTATCACCAGAGATAGGAGTTCTTCAAAAAAAAATTTGAAAATTTCCCAAAAAACGCTGGCGTTTTTCCTATTTAAAGGGTGATAGTCTGAAAAAGATGGTAAATTTTTTGTTGTTGTACCCTCCTTCCCCCCTACATTTGCTAACATATGGCACTTAAACTATACACTGGGCTCATGTGTAGGGCATTATAACAACTTTATATAATTTTATTAAGGTTCCCTGGCCTTGTGAAGTGTAATGTATTTGCTGCAATATATACGTCCATTGTACTTTAACTGCACGCCGTATGCTAATTAGCCAACGGTAGCGTATCTTCAATCTGCCGAGGGTAATTTCACTGGCGTAATATCACCAGCGTTCGGTACCCTGTGCGCAACTTTGGATCTTCGTGAATTAGCGTTGTCCAGGCGAATTTACGCCTGGCGAAGTGTTGCGATATGCACGAAGCCAGCGCTGGCGAATTTTCGCTGGTTAGTGAATTTGCCCCTTCATTTTTATTCAATATTACCCATAGCATTTTCCACAAAAATGTTTACTACCAGTTGCCCAGTGGAAAGGCACTGACTGGTTGTATTGTTGCAACAAGAACACAACTGAGAGCAAGGGTGCCCATGTACTGGTTGTGCCCTTGTTGCAACCTTGGCACACCTAAATGGAAAAAGAAAGTGAAGGGTTCCCACTGTGCCTTGTGCCTACAGGCACTTCGTGTTGTTTGTAGTAACTCTTTTAAGTTTTTCTTTGAAGACCTAGAAATGCAATAAAATTGTGCCCTGGACTAGATAATGAATGTACACGTGGTGGCTAAAGATGCCCTGATTTACTGAAAACTTGTAATGATTGCTTATGCATTTGGGCGAAGTAGTATTGCTGTCATATTATTCTGCATGAAAAGGATGATTTATGTCCAGTAGATGCAAGTTTAGTTAGTAGGTTGCCAGAAGAGGTGTTGGTGTTGTTTAGTTTTGTTTTGACCTGAATTAAACTCTGAAGCACCTACTGTACAAGAATGACATATACTGTAAGTACTTTGGCACTTGCTACAGTTCCCTGGTAGAATGGCTGTGGGTAGGAAATGCATTATCCTCAGTTTGTTGGTACAACACTTTGTCCTGCTGCAAGGAGCCAAGATCCTGACAGTATGCCTCTTAGGTGAGTTGTTAAGAAGTGGGCTATTTAAAAATATTATGTAGTGACTTTTTCCCAGACTGGCAGCCCGAATGTTCCTGGGCAGCATTTTTTCTTAGAAATGTATGTTGTTGCTTTTTGAGGTGGTGTAACTACATCACAATCTGTAGAACGATGGCCATGGCCATAAAGAATGACATGTTCCTAATCGATTGACAAAAGGTGCAGTGTAAAATGCACACAAAGCCCCAAGCAATAGTTCAGGTAGATGCATGGACAGAGGAGGCAAGATTGAGAAACTAAAAACAATGTGGGTTTGGGGTGAGCTGGCTCATAAGCTTTTAGCTATGCCAACACTTTCCTGTCTTGGAAAGGAGAAATTGGTAGATTAGACATAGGTTACTGGGCTAAAGGAGAATCGTTTTAGATATCCCCATTCCCAAGTTTCTCCTGAAACAAACAATAGTCTAATATCATGTCACTTGTAGCTGAGTGCATCTTTGACAAGTTTTCTGGTATTGGATTCAGGAGGACTCTCTAGATCTAAAAGTCATTTTTTGTATCTTAAAACTCTTTGTCTGCAAGATACAGTGAGCTTTAGATATAGAAATCTTGGAATTAGGAAAAAGGGGTCCCCTTTCTTAGATATTCTAGACTCTGATGATAGACATGATTTAAAAATTCATGTATAACTCTGAAGAGCTTTCTTCTCATCCCCCTTGATGTTCCTTAATTTCCCTATATCTTTATTGTTTTCCTTCTTAAGTTTATGACAGAGAGGAAAATGTTATTCATTCTGAGAAACTGTTCATTGTTCATCTATATTTTCAGTTAACTCTGTATTCTATGTTAAGTTCTATTTTTCACTAGAATGTAATTGTCTTTTACTCACCCTATGTAAGCAGACTTTTTGGTGCAATTTTATTGCATTGTTGTTTGTGTCTCACTGTATATTTCAAAATGCCAATAAATATAATTGGAACTGAAAAGACAAGTCTTCTGAGAGGCTTTAAAAGCTTCAATAGACAGTACAGGTGTGGGACCTGTTATCCAGAATGCTCTGGGGTTTTCTGGAAAAACAATATTTCTGTTATTTGGATCTTCTTACCTTAAGTCTACTAGAAAATGACTAATGATGGGCGAATTTATTTGCCAGGCGGGAATTTGTGGCTAATTCGTGGGAAATTCGCAGATCTTTCAGCGAAACGCCACAACTTCGCCCATCACTAAAAATTATGAAAATATTAAATAAACCCAATAGGCTGTTTTTGCTTCCAATAAGGATTAAGTATATCTTAGTTGGGATCAAGTACAAGATACTGTTTTATTATTACAGAGAAAAAGGAAATCAGTTTTTAAAATTTGGGTTATTTGGATAAAATTGAGTCTATGGGAGACTGCCATTCCCTAATTCAGATAACAGGTTTTCATATAATAAATCCCATACCTGTACTATGTCCTGCCGAAATGGTATGTCCCTCAATGCTTTAGGATAATATTTGTTTTTCAAAAACACACATTCAGTAAGAATGCAGTCGCTGTGGGGTGTTGGAAAAATAATGAATAATGAAAGTTCACAGTGGAGTATGAAGGTGTCGCCAAACAAGCAGATCTCTCCTCGATATGCCCACATTGAAGTGGGTGATATCAGGCTGGTCCGATCGTGGTCCCTAGGGACCAACGATTGAATCAGAATGGAGGCCAAACGTGTGGTTGGATCACGGGACCACATTGACGAAAAGATGCTGCCACGATCTGAAGGGATTTTTCAACCTGCCCGATCAGCATCTGCCCGACTTTCGGCCAGATATCGATTGGGGACGCCCATCGGATGACCCCACACATGGGTAAATAACCTGCTGACTTGGTCTGTCGGCAGCTTTTATTGGCCCGCATATGGGGGCCTTTACACTAAATGTTAGTTGTAGGAGAGTTGATGCTCTGTTGAGGGCAGATCTGTCTTTAATGGTGAATTCAACTTCTTGGACTGCCTCGTCTATTCAAGATGTTTTTCACATTTGAAATAAGCCCCAAAGTGAAAAGTAAATGGCAGGTTGATTTAGGGTTGTTTCCCAACAACAATTTCCTTTACAGTAAATAATTGTATTTAAATATAGTACACTGTAAAATTGCACCAATCCTGCCTGGCAGGCTTTACTGGTTCCTGACTAGCACTATAGTACACATCTAAAGCTTGTACATTAAATATGTGTCTTGTTTTAGGGAGTAAGGTGGCATTCGTACATAAGGGGGTAACTCTGTTAAGGCATAGCAGAGAAAATGTTGTATTTATTATAGGCTGAAGTGAAGATACAATTCTCTTACATATTATTCCTTTCGTGACTCTTTCTATTTACCCTTTGTTTACCCTTTGATTTATGTGCCCCCAAAGTTTTGGGGGAGGGGGGAGCAGGCCAACGTTGGGGTCTGAAACATGATATCAGTAAGCAGGCTGGTGACAAAATAAATGGAGCACTCATAGGAACTAATAAATGTTAAAACATTTAAAAAGGTTCATTTGAGAAATGTTTTAGTCCCTCAGGGGAACCTTCATCAAGACAGACATTCCCCCCAAGAGACCAAAACATTGTCTAAATAAACCTTTTCTTAAATGTTTTAACCAGTTCTCTGAGTGCCCCATTTATTTTTGGTTATTCAATACAGATATATGATCAGTTATACTTAATGGAGGCAAACTTTTAATTCGAAGTTTAAATGATTTTCTAGTAGATCGAAGGTATGAAGATCCAAATTACAAGACCAATTATCCAGAAAATCTCAGATCCTGGGCATTCTGGATAACAGGTTCAATACCTGTTTTATTTTTATGTTAGCACCAGGACCATTGAAAGAAAAGGAGCAAAAAAATGATGATCAAACCCATAAACTTATATCATTACATCTTCTTTTAGAATTAAAATACAGTAAATGTTTAGTCTCTCCTAAACCCTCTTATGCAATGGTGTCACTACTACAAAAAAAGTATTTTCAGGTGCTGTGTACAGTGGGGCCATGGGTGCCATAATTCTTATTGTATATTAAAAAAAATGCCATATTGCACTATAATCTTGCAGATTGCATTAGTATGTGAGACCAAAACATCTAGGCTAGGTCAAGCACTGAACCCTTTGGAACCTCTGGCACAACTTGAATATTTTTAATTAATGATACCTCTCCACTCTCTCACTTAGTGAGTTAACCCACCCAAATAAAAACCTGTTTCCCTAGTCCGAATAATTATTAATTCATAGATCTAATAACTGTAAACAGGCAGTGAGTATCTGCAATATTGAGCATACGGTCAAACCTACGGAGTACCGAAACCAGAATGCCAAGGAGGATCACTCTTACAACTCCCCACCCTAGGTTGGGAATGAGGGTTAAAAGTGAAGCTGAGGTATAAGAGCCCAAAGACACAGTGATAAGAAGTCTCACTGGAGCATTGTTGAAAGTCAGGCTTGAGTCAGGGCAGGCAGTAGATGAGGGGGGAATGAGACAGGCCAAGGTCAGCAACAGTAGTCAGGAAACAAGTACAACAAATCAATATAAAAAGCAAGTTTCAGTTCAGGCCAGAGGTCAGTCACATGAAGTCAGAAGCACAGGCAAGGGATGCCCAAAAAGAAGGTCAAGCAGGCAATGGTCTAATCTGGTTAAAATTAGTAATAATTCACAAGTATTAGCTATGAAATAATGTCTGACCAATGTGACTATTTGAGGGGCTTCTGGAGATCATGACCAAGAGACAAAGCAGCTGTTAATCCTCCACCTGCTTGTCTGGTATGTGGGGATTATTTCATACTTACATTGCACAAAAAATAAATACAATCAACGGTCAATGGTAGTTCCATTAAAGGGGAAGGAAACCTAGTCGGCGCAACAATTTTTTCAGATGAGTAATTTTAGATTGTTGTGTTGATGGTTGAATGCAGGTGTTTTCTCAACCTCAACCTGGGCTTTGTCCATGTCAAGTAAAAAATGACTTTGTACTTAACCATGCAGCGTGTGGGCCCATCAGTAAGTAGCACTTAAGTCAGACCATGTATGGGACAGATTTCAGATTGTAGTGCATTTTAGACAAAAATTCACCCTGTGTGCTAAGACAGGTGAATTACATCTTTTGCCAGTGTTTATAATATGGGGTTGAATCAGCTGTTTCTCTGGCAGTGGAAAATTACAGGTGAAGAAACTGTTGATGTAACATTAGACTTAGCCTACCCAAACAAAAAAAATCACCCTCCACCTATGGGTGCAATGGTGGGGATGCATAAGGTACTTAGCTCTTCTACACATCTACACCTAGTCCTGGCCCTTCTGCAACTTGGACACATGAGTGAGCAGGCAACCAGGGGAACAGGCAGATTTGTTGCTGATGCAGCGGGATTGTAATAATAATCAGGATGGTGGAGATCAGGGGCTTGACTTGGGGCTTACTTAGCTTTTGGACTTTCTGCAGGCCAACATTTGCTCTCAACTTGGGCATTTCTGAACAACCGAACAATCTATGAGCCAATGGGCTAAAGCAATGACCCTATCAACAGAATTCTGAATGGCAATCAGTTACATATTGAATTAAATAAGTAATTGGGGGGTACTGTTAGTCCAGTTATTATATAGGTCATGGCACATTCCTTATCAGGTGTCTACCACTTAACTGCAGCTTAATTTTCTTCCGTGAAATCAGAACATGGTCAGGGAGCACAGCAGACAAACAAGGGCAGGGCCCAATTTAACTCAGGACAAAGCAGGAGATTAATGATGCAGAACAGGTTGTTGTAAGAGACAAGCTTAAATAGCAACTTAACTGGGCCTTGCCTGCCAATGGATTGTAGGCAGTGTCAGATGGGGACAGCAGATAGGGGAAAAAGTCACTGTCCAGAGCACCAAAAGCATGAGGACTCCAGAGACTAAACAATAAACAGCAGGTCCCTGGTTCTAAATGGAGTTCCTGACAGGTTTTCTCTATTGCACTGCATTCTGTTGGCTATCACTCCATCACAAAGCCATCATTCTTTAATAGCAGGTTCCCAATGCTTCCTAATAGACCTTAATTATAGTTCCTCTGTGCAAGGTGGTCTAAAGGTTCGAAATTTAATTTCCATATTCCAAACCTTGTTGTAATCTTTTCTGTGCCCCTGTCCATAATTAGAGATGGCGCGAACTGTTCGCCGGCGAACTTGTTCGCGCGAACATCGGGTGTTCGCGCTCGCCGGAAGTTCGCGAACGTCGCGCGACGTTCGCCATTTTGGGTTCGCCATTGTTGGCGCTTTTTTTTGCCCTCTCACCCCAGACCAGCAGGTACATGGCAGCCAATCAGGAAGCTCTCCCCTGGACCACTCCCCTTCCCTATAAAAACCGAAGCCCTGCAGCGTTTTTTTCACTCTGCCTGTGTGTGCTGAAGAGATAGTGTAGGGAGAGAGCTGCTGCCTGTTAGTGATTTCAGGGACAGTTGAAAGTTTGCTGGCTAGTAATCGTGTTGATACTGCTCTGTTATTGGAGGGACAGAAGTCTGCAGGGGTTTGAGGGACATTTAAGCTTAGGTAGCTTTGCTGGCTAGTAATCTACCTTCTACTGCAGTGCTCTGTATGTAGCTGCAGTGGGCAGCTGTCCTGCTTCTGATCTCATCTGCTGACTGCTGCAATAACAGTAGTCCTTGTAAGGACTGCTTTTATTTATTTTTTTGTTCCAATACAGAGCAGTATCAAGCAGATTACTAGCCAGCAAACTTACTATCATCTGTCCCTGAAATCACTAACAGCTCTCCCCCGACACTATCTCTTCCAAGCACACACAGGCAGATTTTTCAGATACATTTTTGCCCTTGATCCCCCTCTGGCATGCCACTGTCCAGGTCGTTGCACCCTTTAAACAACTTTAAAATCATTTTTCTGGCCAGAAATGTCTTTTTTAGATGTTAAAGTTCGCCTTCCCATTGAAGTCTATGGGGTTCGCGAACCGTTCGCGAACCGCTCGCATTTTTGCGCAAGTTCGCGAATATGTTCGCGAACTTTTTTTCCGACGTTCGCTACATCCCTATCCATAATTGCAAGTGCTTTACTCTTCCAAGAAATGCATATCTGGGTTGTAGGCAATCGATCCTCCTTAACAGTCCCTGAATAACTGTTTTAATATAACAGAAGGGGAAAACTAGTGGAAATTAGCTAATGATCGCTGGGGGCAGGACCCTACTAGAAGGGTGCCTCATGAATACTGATGGTGGCCTTGCTTCATCCAGTCTATTATTCTTTTGATTAATAAAAGAAATCCTGATGCTTTTAGGTGGAAGTCATTATCTCTTGATGGATGAAATCTCACTTATTCTTCACAACAGCAGCCATGAAGTAACAATGTTCCTGCAGATTGCAGATGGATTGCTACCAGGCACGTATATTTTAAGAATTACCACGAATAATTTCTTGCTTATATTGACCTGTAATTACTGCAGAAACTGTACTAGGGCTCGTTTAGTTCACAATCACAGTGAACACAAGTACAAATTTGTCATGTTTTTTCCCCACAGTGTAGCCTTTACCCCAGAATTCCTGCAGCATTGTGGTCACAAGGGGAAGATGCACTTGATGCAATTATGCTGCTCCTGACACAACTGCAGCTGATTCTCCAAACTGCACATGCATTTTTCTCCAAATCAGACAATTCATTAGTAGCAAGTGTGCTGCACCTATTGATGCTGGGCACAAATGAAACCCTGGTGCTAACGCTACCTCTGGACCAAGTGGTAACTCCAGGGTTCCCTTCACACCCAGTATCATTAGTTGCAGTACACTTGCACCCAAAAAATTATGCACAGATGTCCAGTGTCAGGCTGGGGGTGCAGGGCCCACCAGGGCTGCCACCTTGAGCGCCCACCACCCCATCGACAGAGGACCCTTGCGGTTGCCTGTGCCCACTGCAACTGTATCTCCTAGCATGTTAAACAGTGGGTCTGGGCTGGCATGGCCCAATAGGGCCCAGTCTTCACTCGCATGGTGAACACTGGAAATGATGCCAGTTGCGTTTCTGTGCTATTGCACCTGAATTGAAACTAAATGCATTCACAGTTGCCTTAAGTTTGGAGGATTGGTTTTACTGCTTCAATATGTGCAGCAGAGCTCAGTTTGGAGCAGAAGGCAGGAAGAACTGAGTGGCACCGAGTGCAACTACAGATGAAGAGATTTCACATTGTGTCGCATTGTGTCACTTTTTAGTGCTAAATCCTGCCTCTGGATGGTGCTAGAGTGCAATGGCCTTAGTCCATCAGAAGCAATGTATAAATAAAAATTGCACTCTAGCACCATCTATCTAGAGGCAGGATTTAGCACAAAAAAATGGTGTCTGGACATAGTGCCACAAAATGTGAAATCTCAATGGCTTCATCTGTATATGGAAGTGCAAGGAGCTCAGTTTGCCCCAGGGACCTTTAATGAAGTGGTTTTACATGCAATTGACCATGAGCTCAACTGCACTTGTGAACTTAAATGAGCCCTAATGTCTCTGGAAACCATCTTCCTGACCAACAGAAGCTACTGGACCCAACAGCAGAATCTTTTTAGCACCGTAAAAACTCCAGGAACATATTGAAATTTCATTTTGGATAGATCTAGTATAGCTACCCTAAACCCCAATAAAGTTCCAATCTACTTTCTATACTGTTAGGCCACTCCCGGCACCCTACATACCTATTGGTGAGATGGTGGCAGTTAAAGTTCAGAAATATTTGCAGGGCTTTAGGTAGGACTATAATGCCAACCATCCTTTGCCATTTAACCTGTAGGAGTTCACGTCACTTACACGGCACAATATTGTCCTTCAGATGTGCTATAAAGGCCAACTCTAAATAGTATGATTATTCATATGTAATTCCACAGGTAAGACTATATATGGCACGTGTACAGTTGGTTTATTGATGTATTTCTTTCAGGTTTCCAGATGCCGGCGAGCCCTTACAGAGTGGTCACCTGGGCCCTGGATGACAATTATCAGAAAGAATTCAGAGACGATTTCAGAGAGGATTCTAAAAATTGGTTTATGGGCAGGTGCATAGTTCTTGTTGAAAATAACAACTAGGATGTTCAACTTTAACAGTATTTGTGATTCATCAGTCAATTGATTCAAAGTCAGAAGTCTGACACATCTGTAATTTATTTATGACTGTGAAATGATGTGAAGAATGTAGGAAAACATTTTCAATCAATTGCCCACTGATGTCCCCACTTTCCCCAGAAAGTCTGTCCATGGATAGGCTTCTGAAAAACATCGGCAACGTTTTTAACTTTATCACCATCTTCTCTAAAAATGTAGAGGTTGGTCATTTGATTGCCTCTCTGCTTGTTGGTCCTAAGGCAAATTGCCTATGTGTGCTTCAGGAACAACATTTACATAGACACACTTAGACATTGGTGATGGGGGTGGGTAGTCAGTGGTGACAGCAGAGGCCAAAGGATTCTTTCTGACATTAAGGTGTCCATACACAGGCCGATGAAAGCTGCTGACAGACCAAGTAGGGCCCTCTTATGGGCTTCCCCAACCGATATCTGTTCAAAAATCATCCAGATGCCGGGCAGGTTTGAAAATCCTGTCAGATTAAGAACCACATTGGTTCGTTGATGCAGTCTCTGACTGCCTGCATTGTTTGATCTCACCTCAAGGTGGGCATATTGGGAAAAGATCCAATCGTTTGGAGACCTCTCCAAACAAGCAGATCTGCGCATATATGGCCACCTTTACAGAACACCAGATTTAAACAGTGGCGGAACTACTGGGGGAGCAGGGGGTGCAATTGGGCCAGGGCTCGCACCGCCCCAGGCGGCCAATCGGCCGTTTTCGGGTAAAATAATCTGGTACAGAGGGGGCGGGGGCCCGGTGGCACGTCCCGCACCAGGGCCCGCCCTGTCCAGTTACGTTACTGGATTTAAAATGTATAAACACATACCTGGTCAGTGATCTATTCATTGATATTACGGTGTAGATGCAACAAAGGAATACACTCATAATGGAGTTTTAAAAGGGTCTCTTCATAATAAGGAAATTCTGCAGTTCACTTGGAAGGGTAATAAGGGATGTATTCTTAGTTTTTTAATTTGGTATATTTATATAATGCCACCATATTCCACAGCACTTTATAGCATGAAATATAATATTACTTACCCTGGCTTTCATAGACAGCATACATAACCGGAGAATATCAGAAGAGAATCGAAGTGTAGGAAAAATCCACAGCAGTACTCTTAGACTGCAAATAAATTTATTGGGAACGTGAAGAACACAACATGTTTCGGGCTAGGCCCTTTATCAAGTGTGCAGGAACATACAGAGGGTGGAAATTTAAACATTCTTTGACCTTTCACCTAACTGGTGCATAACTGGAGAATACCCTGATGACCAAAAGATATATTGCAACCATTGGAGCTGATATGCCGTCACATACTTAGACCCTGGATGGACGTGCAAGAGCAAGCGCACCCCTTAGTACCAATTTAGAAAAAAAACCCAGGCAGCATTTTTTTTTCATTAGGTAAAATTAGGTCTCTGCACTCAAAATAATTCTGCAAAATGCAAAACAACACAACAGATTGTACTTTGTACCCCATCCTACAGATCACTACTTAAAGGAACAGTAACACCACAAAAATGGAAGTGTTTTAAAGTAATGAAAATATCATGTAGTGTTGCCCTGCACTGGTAAAACTGATGTGTTTGCTCCTGAAACACTACTATCGTTCATATAAACAAGCTGCTGTGTAGCAATGCCTATTGAAAAATTGAAAAAAATTCTATGTGGCACAGGTTAAATAGTGGATAACAGAAAACACCATTATGTTCTGCAGAACTTATCTGCTGTGTAACCTGAGTCTTTTCTAGTTTGAATGGCTGCCCCCATGGCTACACATCAGTTTATTTATATAAACAATAGTAGTGTTTCTGAAGCAAACACATCAGTTTTACCAGCGAAGGGCAACACTGCATTATATTTTTATTACTTTAAACCAATTTCATTTATTGGTATAGTTACTGTTCATGTGATTTCATTTTCTCCAAGATACCATATATGTTTTCTGAAAGTATTGCAGAACAAATATTTTCTAATTTTTTCTTCCAGAAATACATTGCATTCTTATTTAGCTTTCATGAACCACCTATCACGCCAGTGCAAGATGATATTTAACCAGACGTCCATCGTGAACTTACTAAAGGAAGAGAAGTATGACCTTGCGGTGGTAGATTCTTTCAATCCTTGTACCTTTCTGGTGTCTGAGAAGTTAGGAATCCCCTTCATTGCTGTAACTCACCCATTTGGATTTAGGAGTTCTTGGCATTCAGGTATATCAAGCCAGCTGTCCTATGTCCCAGTGTATCAGTCCCAACTAACAGATCACATGGACTTCTTTGAACGGGTGAAGAATGTTTTCATGTACATTGCTTCCGCTGTATTGGAGAGAAAAATTCACTCGTTATTTGATGATGTTATTGAAGAACATTTCTCAGAAGGTTCTAGACCATCCCTTGAAGAGCTCTACAAGAAAACAGCACTCTGGGTGTATATTACAGATTTTACCATTGAATTTCCCCATCCCCTTTTTCCACATGTTCTGTATATTGGAGGTTTATTAACAAAACCAGCAAAGCCTGTCCCACAGGTGAGTGTTCTGTTTATTTCAATACCCCCACCAGGGTCACCATCAGAAATCGTGGGGCCCTGCACGTCAAAAATGTCTGAGCCCCCTGGGCTCCACCCATCCCAGGCTAGACCCACTGGTGGCCAGGACTCAACGTGCAAGTTAAAAAAAAAAACAGTAATGGCCAGCCCCCCCCCTCATAAGAGTTTCTTTAAAAAAAGTGATTGGTGGCAGCCCCCCCTAAAAGTAAAAAATAACATTGGTGGCCAGGGTGAAAGTTTTTTGACTTACTTGATTTCCAGCCCCCCTTTGCTGTCAGGGAGTTCAGAAGGGAGGGTAATGATTAGGAATGCACTGAATCCACCATTTTGTATTCGGCCAAACCCCCGAATCCTTCGCGAAAGATTTGGCTGAATACCGAACCGAATTTGCATATGCAAATTAGGGGTGGGAAAACATTTTATACTTCCTTGTTTTGTGACAAAAATTCATGCAATTACCCTCCCCACCTCTAATTTTCATATGCAAATTAGGATTCGGATTCAGTTCGGCCGGGCAGAAGGATTCTGTCATATCCGAAGCCTGCTGAAAAAGGCCGAATCCCTAACCAAATCCTGGATTCCTGATTGGTCACTGAAGTCTAAGTCCCAGTACAGCTGCACAGGGATTGGATGGGTCAAGTTTGAACTTCCCCTCTAGCCTATCCAATCGCCATACAGCTTTCCTGGATCTTAAACTTCAGTGACCAATGAAAAGTAGAGAAAGTTGTTACAGTAAAGATACAGCTCTCTGACAGCAGGGGGGTCGGCTAATCAAGTGCATGTGGGCTGGGGCCCCCGTAAGACACAAAAACCCTCAGGCCCTGGAACAACTTGCCCTCCCATATGGTGGCCCTGACCCCACTTAGTTTTGGGTGTTTTGACCTTTGAAGTTATCCCTGGAAGCACTACAGCACATGCATCAAAGCCATTATTGTGTTTTCTGATGGACTGCGACAGAAGTGGGGGATAAGACATTAGGACTCATTTACGCTCCTATGCCCAAATTCACTAAGATGCGAAGTTGCGCCAGGCGCAACTTCGCCGCACTTCGCCGCACTTTGCCACACTTCGCCAGGCGTATTTTCGCCAGCGCTCCGCAAATTCACTAAAATCCGAAGTTGCGCACAGGGGTAGCGTAAGTTTTCGAAGTTGCGCTAGCATTAATTCGCCATGCGAAGCGAAGTTTCGCTAGCGATGGTTCATTTGCATACGGCGCGAAATTCAAATTTCGATGGAGGAACACGTATCACCAGTTCAAATGCCTAGAAAACCTTCAAATCAGCAACTAAAAATTTTATTTTGCCCTACACATGTGCCCACTGTCTAGGTAAGTTGCCATGAGTCAGGAAATGTAGGGGGGAAGGAGGGGAGCCCCAAAAATATTTTCGATCTTTTTCAGCCTATCACCCATCATGTAGAAAACACGCCAGCGTTTTTTGGGACTTAGAAAAAATTTTGACTTTTTTTGAAACAATCCCTATATACTCTATTGCGCTTCGCCAGGTCTGAGGTGGCGAAGGATGTCTAGCGTAAAAGGTAGCGTTCAGTACACTGCGCAAGTTAGTGAATTTGCGTAGTTACATCGCTAGCGAAAATTCGCCTGGCATAAGGGTGCGAAGTACCACAGCGTTCGTTAGTGAATTTGCAAAGTACCGAAAATGCCAAACGCTAGCGAATTAACGCTAGCGAATTAACGCTAGCGTTCGGCGCTTCGGCGCTTAGTGAATTTGCGCCTTGAAGTGCAGTGAGCAAAAGTGCAATTTTGAGTGCAATCCCCGTGTCTTTTCCCACAATGCAGCCGTTTCCCCCCAGAATTCTAGTGTCATTGCAGTATCAAAGGGCCAATGTTCTTGATGCAATTGTGCTGCAACTGGTGCTATATCAGGAGGATTGGAGGCTTGAGGATTGAGTAAGGTCAAGGTTGACCTGTAAAGGATCAGGGAGGAAGCAGGGCACCATCGAGGTCCTTCCTGCAAGTTAATCTGCCTGTGAGGACCCTCTATGGTTTTATTCCAAAATGTCCATAAATTAAACAGAGATAGTGGTTCCCCTTCAAGTTTTTTAGTGTGTTAGAGAATGGCTAATTCTAAGCAACTTTTCAATGGGGCTTAATTATTTCTTTTTTAATTATTTTCTTTCTGACTTCAGCTTTCAAATGGGGGTCACTGTCCCCATTTAAAGAATAAGTAAACCTTAAAAATAAGTGAATGTAATATTAATGAGGGTGCTATTCTAAGCACCTTTGCAATGTACATTCATTATTTATTTATTTTAATTCCAAGATATTAAAGGATACATGTACTGTTAATATGAATGAATGTTGTTACAACAGCGCCACCTGCTGGTCATTTTCCCACCAGTCTGACCACCAAGTAGTCAAGGAAGTTGAAAGAAGAAAAGAAATTAGAAACCTTTTTTAAATCTTTCCTAAGCAGAACATCAGAGCAGTCTCTTTCTTTCTTTCTTCTTCTGACAACATCTTCGACAACTTCACTGACAAACACAAATAATAAAAAATGAAAACCAATTACACATTGTCTCATAATATCTGAGTATAACCCCTATTGACATATAACCCCGGTCTGTAGGGAAAACTACTACTTTATCCCAGAATTATGGATAGGCAGAAAAAAATACACCTGCACCTACTAAAAAATTAAATATATTAAGATCTCAGTAGAAAGATGCCACAGCCTTTTTATTTCTATTCAATGTATTTTACAGGAATTAGAAGATTTTATCTCTCAGTCAGGAGAGGACGGGTTTATCATTGTGACATTTGGCTCGATGATATCATCCAATCCTCTCACTGAGTTTGTAAAGGAGATGAATGATGGTTTTGCGAAAATTCCACAAAAAGTCATTTGGCGATATCGAATATTAGAGTGGCCGAAAGAACTGCAATTGGCTCCGAATATTAAAATAATGAATTGGATTCCTCAGAATGATCTCCTGGGTACAAAATTCCATTTATTTTTTTATTGTTAATTCTGTAGTTGCACAATGCAGCCCCCTATAAACTATATTTGTTATCCAGAAACCTGTTATCCAGGAAACTCCGAATTACAGGAAAGCCTTCACCCATAGGCTCCATTTTAATCAAATAATGCAAATTTTTTTCTCTGTAATAAATAGCAGTACTTTGTACTTGATCCCAACTAAGATATAATTAATCCTAAGGGTTCTGACTAATCACCTCTTCATGTGGGCGACAATCTCCCCGAACTGCCTTCGCGTGTTTTTCCGTCCGCTATAATGAAAAATCGCATGCGCTAAAGCACGAAACTTTAGACGACTTCGGAAAATGGAGCTCCACGTGTGCTTTAGCGCAGGCGACTTTTCATTATAGCGGACGGGAAGACACACAAAGGAGATTGTCGCCCAGAAGAAAAGGCAATTAGTCACCAGGCGACTAAATCTCCCCCAATCTGCCTGTGTGTCTCAACCCTTATTGGTGACAAAACAATTCTATTGGGTTTTATTAATGTTTAAAAAATTTTTAGGAGATGTGGAGGCCTATTTATCAACAGTCTCATTTTAATGGTTTTAGAGGTTTTTGAAACCACAACTAAACTCACTCAAAATGTATCAAAAGATCCAAACTGAAAAGTCGCAGAAAAGTTGCGAAGACCGTGACTTTTTTGACTTGTTGAACAATAACTACAACTTTTTCATATTGTTACAAAGAAGCCAGCGTCAAACACCTCTAAAACCAAGAATCAAAGAAAGACCTTCCAGTTGTAAAAAGGACATCTGCCATTGACTTCTACATGAGGTTTTAGCTGGAGTATGTTCAGTATTTTAGGGGCAGATTTACTATGGGTCGAATATCGAGGGTTAATTAACCCTCGATATTCGACTAGGAATTCGAAGGATTTAGCGCAGGAAATTCGATCGATCGATCGAAGGATTATTCATTCGATCGAACGATTAAATCCTTCGAATCGAACGATTCAAAGGATTTTAATCCAACGATCGAAGGAATATCCTTCGATGAAAAAAACTTAGGCAAGCCTATGGGGACCTTCCCCATAGGCTAACATTGAGTTCGGTAGCTTTTATCTGCCGAACAAGGGGGTCGAATTTTTTTTTTAAGAGACAGTACTTCGACTATCGAATGGTCGAATAGTCGAACGATTTTTAGTTCGAATCGTTCGATAGTCGTAGTCGAAGGTCGAAGTAGCCCATTCGATGGTCGAAGTAGCCCAAAAAAAACGTCGAAATTCGAAGTTTTTTTAATTCGAATCCTTCACTCGAATTTTGTAAATCTGCCCCTTAATGTTGCATAATAATCCCGGAAAAGTCCTGCTTTTTATTCTGCAACTTTTTCAAATTTTTACTGTGAAAAAGTCAGACCCGAAAAAGTTGCAATTTAATAAATCGGCCTCTTATGGTATGAAGAGCCAAATTATGGAAAGATCCCTTATACCAAAAACCCCAGGTCCCAAACATTCTGAATAACAGGTCCAATACCTGTACTTGTTTTGTTTTCACAGAACCTCTGCAGTTCTTTAATATTGAGGGGATAATTATTTTATATTTAATCACTGGTAAAGCTAAAAATCGTATTGGTTACTAAATTTTAAGGTGTAAGACTGTTAGAATTGTTCTGTTTCTGAATATCTTTTATGACAGGACACCCCAAGGCTCGTCTTCTGGTCACTCATGGAGGAATAAACAGCATGCAGGAAGCCATCTATCATGGGGTACCTATGGTGGCAATCCCTCTTTTTGGAGATCAGTTTGACAATGCAGTTCGAATACAAGTTAAAAACTTGGGAATATTTTTTCCACTGGATCAACTCAAGGCTGAGAAACTTGCTGGTGCCATTACACACATAACAGGAGATGAAAGGTAATCGACTTATCTGTGAAGTATATTATAATGTGTTTGCCCTACAGTAGATTTGCTCGACTTTTTCACTTACCAATACTATTGGGGTAGGGCTCTATATATAAATAGCAACCAGTGGTTTTTGTAGTGGTCCCCTGCCTTTTGCAATGACTTAATAGCAGCAGGTTAGTGTACAGTACAAGTGTAGGATCCCATTATACAGTAAGCTCAAAATTAAAGTCCAATTTAAAGGAACAATAACATCAAAAATGAAGATGTTAAAGGGCAGAGACACATGTGGAGATTTGAGGAGATTAGTCACCCGCCAACAAATCGCCTTCTTCTTCAATATAAATCTAGAATCGAAATCGCCTTCGGGATAACACTTTGTTTTCCTAAGTCGCCTCAAGTTTCCTAGTGAGGCAACTTCGGATGACTTCGGAAAACGAAGCGGTGCCATCACGCCTGCGATTTAGATTTGAGCCAGCGAGAAGGCAGTTTAGTCGCACGAAGAAGAGACGATTTGTCGCTAGGCGACTAAATCTCCCCGAATCTCCACGTTTATCTCTGCCCTTAAAGTGATAAACATATAATGCAGTGTTGCCCTGCACTGGTAAAATTGGAGTGTTTGCTTCAGAAAAACTATTATAGTTTATATAAATAAGCTGCTGTGTAGCCATGGGGGGCAGCCATTCAAAGGAGAAAAGGTTCAGGGTACACAGCAGATAGCAGATAAGCTCTGTAGAACATAATGGAGTTATCTGTTATCCACTATATAACCTGTGCCATATGTTACTGTTACTGTTCCTTTAAGCAAATATTTCAAATTTTTATAATAATTTCCATTTTCTCTGTAATAATAAACCAGTACTTTATACTTGATGTTTACTAAGCTGCATTTATCTATATTGGTGGCAAAACAATCCTATTGGGTTTATTTAATGTTAAGCAGACTTGCGGTATGGAGATCCAAATTACAGAAAGACCCCTGGGTCCCAAGCATTCCGGATAATAGATCCCATAACTGTAAATTTGTATTAGTAATGCAAAGATAAACATGTGTCAATACTGAGCTGATTCAGTTTTTACCCCAGCATGTCCATGACCAGGTATTTCTTCCCCAAGTAGATGCTGAAGGTGCTGGCAGCAGCAGTGGTTGGATTGTATTTTACTAAGGTAGCAAGAGATGCACAGCCTTACTCTCTAAGAGAAAACCACAATAAATGTATAATCATTTTATTTATACCAGCAATAATTTTATTTAAACCACAATAAATGTTATTAATACCTACAGCTACAGGAAATCAATAAAGTCCCTAAGCCTGATACAAAGGTCACAGCCTTTTCCCAAGGACCAGCAAATAGTGCGATGGGTGGAGCACATTGTTACTGTGGGCGGAACCAATCATCTTCTTCCATACTCCTACCAGCAACCCTTGTATCAGCAGTATCTTCTGGACGTCATTCTATTTGTGTGCGTGTGCGTCATTGGGGCTTGTTACCTTACCGTGAAGCTGCTGAGGCTGTTCATTCAAGCTCTTTGTTCTGTTGGAAAACTAAAACAAAATTAAGGGCATGTAAGGAATAAAAATGTAAATTGTATTAGGATAAAATAATAATCTTCTTCTCTACCCAAACCTGGCTATTCTGTAGAGCTATTGTTCAGTTAAACATTAATGGTACCATGAGATGGTAAGAAGGACACCAGCCTTCATGGTATTCATTTATTTCATTACAAGCCAACAGTGGTCAAACAATTAGACCCCTCCAAAATCAACACGCCCCTTCCCCAAAATGCTCTGACATCCTATGTGCACTATATGCAAACCCCCTTTTGAGATAAAAACTGAATTCCTTCTAAACAGGCTTGTCATTATCTTTGCTATTGCTTTGTTGACCTAACAAACTAGTCTTCAAATAATTGGAGTCATATCCCCTTAAGCCCATTTATCAAATTGAGTTTTTACCCCACCTTAAGGTGGCCATACATGGAGAGAGGTAGGCAATATCGGGCTGACCCGATCGTGGGCCCTAGGGCCCAACGATCGGATCCTAGCGAACGCGAACGGACGGTCGGATCGCGGGACCGCATCAATGAACAGATGCGGCCACGATCCGACGGCATTTTTAGTCCCATCCAATCGAGATCTGGCTGACTTTTGGCCAGATCTCGATCGGGGAAGCCCGTCGGGGGCCCCCATACACGGGCCAATAAGCTGCCGACTCGGCCTGTCGGCAGCTTTTATCGGCCCATGTATGGCCACCTTAAATCATCGGCCCATGGATGAAATTTGCTGGGGCAAATTACCTTTCACTATCCATAATGCTGATAAAAATCCAAAACAATATAAACCCCTCCTACCTAGCAAAAAAGCTTCAGTATTTGTCTATACACAGGGTGATAAACTATGGTCTCACATCTGCTCTCTACCCTGGCCAAAATACAATCAAATGCAAATGCCTAAATGTAGTCTCTTTCTGCTCATTTCAAAGAAAGAAACTAATAATTGAGCTCCAATTTACAATGAAAACCTATTAGTTCTCCCTTTAACCATCCTTCTTATAATGACTTACTCGAATCCCAATCTGGCTGCCTCTGTCCCAATCCAAACACAGTTTGAGGCTATATTTAAATATCCTTTCCTCCTAAACATGTATTTTCTAGGAATGCACCGAATCCACTATTTTGGATTCGGCCGAACCCCTGAATCCTTCACAAAAGATTCAGCTGAATATGGAACCAAAACTGTATTCTAATTTGCATATTTATATGTAAATTAGGGGTGAGAAGGGGAAAACATTTTTTACTTCCTTGTTTTGTGACAAAAAGTCACATGATTTCCCTCCCCGCCCAAAATTTGCATATGCAAATTAGGATTCCGATTCAGTTCGGCCAGGCAGAAGGATTCGCCCAAATCCGAATACTGCTGAAAAAGCCTGAATCCTGGCCTAATCCCAAACTAGTGCAGAGAGCACAATTGCGCTTCTCTGTGCTACCGTGGTTGACCCCCCAGACTCCCCCTGGCCCCCTCCATCACCAAAAAGGTGAGCTTAGGGGGGCTGAAGCAGCAAGCCGCCTCAAGCGGCAAAAGGAACAGGATTGCCTCTGACCTATATATTATTATATCAGATCTGAAAAGCTATGTGAAATTTTGAATGGAATAACAAAGATATATTTTGATGTACTGTATATTTGGAGTAATTGAAAAAAGTACAAAGGCATCTGTACTGTGGTCATGGCTGTATTTATTTAATGGTATGTTAAAGGTAAATACACTATGATATTATTCTTGTGATGTTTCCCTAGCATATTTTGGGGATTTACTGGCTCAGCTTGCAGTTTCAGACTTGTATAAGCTTCCATTATACTAAGTGTAGTTTAATATAACTGGGACAATCCAAACCTATTCGCATATTACACAAACATAATCACAGCAAAAAAATCCTGTGTTTTACATATCCTTACACAGATCTTCTCTATGCTTTAATAAACCCAAATTTTATCACGCAAACTGTATTACATAGTGGCTCTTTAAAGATTTTTTTGAGTAGCTAGACATGCTGAATGCCATCAAATTGGCAGCTGCCCTGGACTAGATAATGATTGCACATTTTGTGGATGAAGATGTCTTTATTTACTTTGTACTCTGCAAACTTGCAATGATTATCTATGCGGTCAGCTATTAAATACATCACCTCTTATCAATGAGAATGGTGACATGGTCATTTCTTTTATCTTAATAATGTGTCTGTCTGTCTGTCTGTCTGTCTCATACCTGCACATGAAGCAATGACTGTCTAATGTTTACTTTGGGAGAGAAAGCATTGCTGTCACATCACATTCTCCAGGATTAGTTAATTCACTAGATATCAGTTTAGTTACTAAGTTGCTGTAAAAGGTGTTGCTGTTGGTTATTTTTATTTCTTCCTCTGTTGGACTCTGTAGGGCAGTGATCCCCAACCAGTAGCTCGTGAGCAACATGTTGCTCTCCAACCCCTTGGATGTTGCTCCCAGTGGCCTCAAAGCAGGTGCTTATTTTTGAATTCCAGGCTTGGAGGCAAATTTTAGTTGCATAAAAACCATGTGTACTGCCAAACAGAGCCTCAATGTAGGTTGACAATCCACATAGGAGCTATGGGGAGCTATGGAGAGCTATGTGTTGCTCCCCAACTCCTTTTACTTCTGAATGTTGCTTACAGGTTCTAAAGGTTGGGGATCCCTGCTGTAGGGCATACAAGAAAGATATATAAGTAGTTTGACACTTGGTTCAATTCCCTGGAAGAATGGCACCTCATCCTGCTGCAAAGAGCCAAGATCCTGACAGTATGCCTTGCAGGTAAATCATTAAGATCGCACATGACATTAGGTAGTTGTATTGTTACAGACTGGTCTTAGTGTTTCTAGGTAGCATTGTTACTTTGGGCAGAGACACACGCTCAGATTCGGGGAGATTAGTCGCCCCGCAAGAAATCTGCTCTTATTCAGGCGACTAATATCCCCGAACTGCCTTCCCCTGCCCTCCTGCTGGCTAGAATGTAAATCTCCGGCGGAATGGCACTCGGAACACTACATTTTCCCGAAGTCACCTGAAGTTGCATCACGAGGAAGAGGAGATTTGTCGTCAGGCGACTAATCTCCCAAAATCTGATTGTGTATCTCCTGCTCTGGTTTCTTTATGGGGGTATAACTGCCCCATGATACCTAGAATACGAGAGGGACCCATGGGCATAAGACATTAGCAATAAATGCCCCATGCAGGTATAACCCTAATTTGGTTACTGTCTCTTTAAATAGCAATTAACCCGTGTCAATCCAGGGCCCTGGGTCCCTTTTGCGTATTTTGTACTGGGAACTGGGATTTACAACGCAGTGCCTCTACCTAAGGAACACCGAGGAGCACACCTCAGGGGATTTCCACTAGGAAAAATAAAACACACAGTTTGCAATAAAACAAATGTAAACTTTATGTAAAACTGTATTTAGTAACTGTAAATACAAAATCACAAAATATCACTTTACCTGTGTGGACTATTAACCCCTGGCACAGTTTCTCAATGCCACAGTCCCACACTGGGTAGATAAATGTAGAATAAATTCAGTCAATGTAATGTCCCTTCCCCAAGAGCTCTTATGTCCCCAGGTAGCACTACCTGCCCCAAGGTACCTTTCCACTCCCATGTGGCAGCTACACAAGCAAGACCTGTCCTCACCCTGGGGAAAAACACAGTGGCCACGGGCAGGAGATAGAAACTGGCTCTCCCTGAAGCTCAAATACTTTATCAAAGCAGAGCAAACGCCACCCTTTCCTTTTCCTTCTCCCTGAAAAATCCTTTCAAGCAGCACTGTCACACTCAACAGATCTGGCTGCTGCAGCAGGGATCCCTTTATAAGCTCTGTCGGAAACCCTGTACATTTGGCTCCAAATTCAGGCACTCTGTCCCTCCCAAGGATGAACTGGGGTGCCCAGCCAATCAAATGGCTCTCCAGCCTGTTACTGGGCTGGATGATGACACAGACAGAAAAACAGGGAAGTATTTGTCTGATCCCCTACATAGGTGTCCAGGGATATGGGTGAACATTCAGGTGGTATTGAGAAAGCATAGTAGGAGTGGGACCATAAGCTATTTATTACAACACAGCTACTCTTTCATGGCCACCATGTAGTCAAGGAAGTTGTCAGGAGAAAGAAAGAGGCTGCTCTGATGTTCTTCTGCTTCGGAAAGATTTCTATTTTTTTCCTAAGCAGATGAACATCAGAGCAGCCTCTTTCTTTCTCCTGACAACTTCCTTGACTACTTGGTGGTCAGACTGGTCATAAATGACCAGCAGGTGGTGCTGTTGTAACATAATTCATTCATGTTAACAGTACATATATCCTTTAATATCTTGGAATTAAAAAAATGTGCATATTCATGTGCACCGTTTTTTTTCCTCTGACTATGTGGTCCTGATTATGGACTTTGGGAGGAGGATAATATACGGGTTGTACTACCCCATTACAAGATTTTGGGGAAATAGATCCATGCTATTGTTATCATGGATTTGTTTTCCCTAGATGTATTAGGGCTCTTACACAGGGCTTTATTTATGCATTGTAATTTAGGGCAATTAAACCTATGAGCCAGTTGATTCCATTATATTCTGCCTGGGTGCCGTGAGCATTTTGAGTTTCTTTTTATTCCATTTGCATTTTTTTAACTTGTTTTTTAAGAAACAGCTTGCTGAATTTTCTTGCACTTGGAGAACCCAACAGAACAGAGGTTTACATTTGGAGCTGACAAAAACCCATTTTTATAATGAAGAATGCAACAGTTTTGGAATATGAATTATTGTTAATAATAGGCTTTTCAACATAATGCTTACGTTTCTGGATGTAAAATAGACTTTTTTATATGGGCATGTACCACTTTAAGAATTTTTGGTCCCTCTTTTTCAGAAATCCTTTTAATATATCTATTTGCTTACTGCACAGGGATTGGTGTGGGTGGTTTTCAAATGAATTGGTGGGGGTTTTGTAGCTATGAATTTATGTACTGGAATTGGCATGCTTTCCCTTTAAAGGAATAGTTCAGTGTGAAAATAAAAACTGGGTAAATAAATAGGCTGTGCAAAATAAAAAATGTTTCTAATATAGTTAGTTAGCCAAAAATGTAATATATAAAGGCTGGAGTGAACAGATGTCTAATAAAACAGCCAGAATCCAACTTCCTGCTTTTCAGCTAACTAACTATATTAGAAACATTTTTTATTTTGCACAGCCTATCTTTTTACCCAGTTTTTATTTTTACACTGAACAATTCCTTTAAATTAAATTTCGAGGGTATAAAAGGATATATTTGTAGGCTGTTTCCCCTTATAGTGTAAACAGATTGCCGCTTAATAAAGTCCACATTGCAGCATGCACAAACTGAGCAGTTACGGACAGTGAACAAGTATCTGAAATACTTCTCACAGACGGAAATTCATGCTTTGAAGCTAGTGGAAATCCATTTGCATTTCACTGTGGAACACAAGTCTCATCTGGATCAGTGGCTGTCTTCCATTTACAAAGAAGAAGGGTTTTGAACCGGACAGTCTGATTTTTATACATGATGCCTCAGTTAAAACTGGCTGGAGTTCAGAAACCCTGCCTAGAGGATCCCACAATTGGGGCAATTCTTGTCCTTTATCACCAAAACGAAAGAAATTGTTGGTGGTTTGTACAATAAGGTAACAATGCTTTGTGTCCAATTTCCTTGCAGTTGCTCTCTGCTGCAACTATGTTGAATTGGCAAACCAAAACAAAAAAAGGAAAATGAAATTCAACATTTATTCCAGGTTGTGGTAACCTCATTTTGGAATAAATGTTTTGCAGATAACCTTCTGAAGTTCCTTTTTTGTTTTAGCTTGTCCTTTAACAATGCCCTTCTCAACGCCCCTTACTGATATCATCCTGCCACCCCTAATCATCATAATCACCCCACCCTCTATCATCCCTCCACCCCACTAACCTCTTCAGGCGGCGGTGGATCCTCTTCAGGCGGCGGTGGATCCACTTCAGGCGGCGGTGGATCCTCTTCAGGTGGCAGGCGGCAGATCCTCTCTTCGGACAGGTAATTCCAGCAGCTAACGGTCCGTGGGGCACATGCACAGTTCCAGCAGTTAACGGTCCGTGGGGCACATGCGCAGTAGCGCAATTCCACGGACACAGGGACTGGACGCAGAGACACTTGAGGATTATTATATAGAATGATGGTAGCAGTGTCGCATGACTGTCTGCACCATTATAACCTGTCCTGAGATCCCCCCAAAGTTGAATGTTTGGTAACACTTAGTTGTTACACAATGGAGCCCCATACAAACTTCTAATTTTGCTTTCACTGAAGCAGCACAATCCTTTTATTTGGAGAGGGTGATTATTTTATGTTTTAATTTATAATTAATGAATGATAAAGAAAAGCATTGTATTGCTTAATGCTTATTAATGTTTAAGGCTGCTGTAGCAGTAATTGTTTCACTGTAGGACACCCCAAGGCTCACCTTCTGGTCACTCATGGAGGGGTAAATAGTATCCCGGAAGCTATCTATCATGGGGTTCCTATGGTGGCAATCCCTCTTTTTTTTGATCAGTTTGACAATGCAGTTCAGATAAAAGCAAAACATTTGGGAACATTTAATCCTGACAGATCAATTTAAAGCTGATTACAGAAAAGGCCTACTCCCATAGACACAGTTTTATCCAAATAATCCAAATTTTTAAAAATGATTTCATTTTTTTCTGTAATAATAAAACAGTAACTTGTACTTGATCTCAACTAAGATATAATTATTTCTTATTGAACGTAAAACCAGCCTATTTCATGTTTAAATTATTTTCTAGTAGACTTAAGGTGCGAAGATCCAGATTATGGAAAGATCCATTATTCTGGAAAACCCCCGGCCTGGAGCATTCTGGATAACAGGTCCTATACCTGTATTTTAGTGTGTTGCCCAACACTGTCCATTATACCTTTTAATTTATTGCTCCAGATAGTAACAGACAAGGAATTCACTGATTGACCAATATGTTAGACAACCACCATAAAATTTAGTCTATACGATTTTTTCCCCAGCCTGGTGCTGCTTTTTTTTATATACATGTGTAACCCATTTTTGGCCACCCCCCTGGTGCCAAAGTGGTACATCACAATATTTACTGACTTACAGGTCCTGAGTCCCCTTTGCTAGTTGAAAGGGTACCGGGAATTCTTCTCTCTGGCAGTGCCTCCACCTAATGGGATCCGGGAATGCACCTGCGGATGGCCCCATTACGAATAACATGAAACACACACTTTATTATATAAAAACAACAGCTTTATATAAGGAAAGTGTAATTTAAAGGGTAAGCAAAACACATAATATGAATATGCATTAACATAATCCACCTGAACCTGTGCAAGTCCAGTCCTGACACCTCCCTGCCAGGCAAAGTCCTGCACTACTCCTTTGCAGACAAAGAGTCTCAGTCCCTTTTCCCAAAAGAGCACATTTGTCCCCAGGTAGCGCTACCTGCCCCAAACACCTTTCCCACTGGACAAGATATTGGCTCCCACGTGGCAGGCACACAAACAGCCTGTTTCACAAACAGGAGATACACTGGATCTTTATCCTCTTCTACCCTTCCTAAGGCACAATGCATCCAAGGACAGGCATCTTCAGGGTATTGCTCCCAGCACTGTCTATAGCGCGAGCACTCAGATATCTTGCTCTGCAGAAGTACAGCTCCCAGCACTATCCATAGCGTGAGCACAAAAGATATCCAGCAAACTCCAAACCGGCATGGTTGAGCTTTCCAGGCTTTTGGAGTACCCTGTATCAGCCCACAGGGCTATCGAACTCCCTTTTAGCCCCTTACATCTTTGCATGAGTTCTGATCACCTCCTACATGAAAGTGAATGTAGGAATCCTCCAGCAGTAATGGCTGCGAGCACATGGCAATCTCCTTTTATATAGCACAGCAGCAACACTTTGTGGCTGCTTTTGGGAACAGCCATGCTGCACCAATCAGGAAACCCTGTATACACCATGAGGCTCCAAATGAAAAGGGGAACTTACGCCTCAGGGTCCCTACATATATTTTGATATATTAAGGGTTTAAACCATGAAAAATGCAAATGTAAAACTGCACCTAAACTGATTCTAAAAGCTGTTGGTTATTGTGAAAACCAAATAAAATATTTCAAATCAATTAAAAGCTGTTGAGGTTATGAAGAAGTCAATGGAAGCTGTCCTTAGCAAATTGCCTTAGCAAATTGTACAATATTTAGTCATTTCATTTAGAACTTTTTTTTCACTTTGGATGAGGATGTCTACTTTTTTTATTTGGATTTGCTCAGCGTTTTTATTCGTCCATGATATTTTTGTTTGAATTTTTGATAAATAGGCATCTTAGATTCCTGCCTAAGAGTAAAATTTCCTGATTTTACTTTACTGCACATTTAAGGGGCATATTTATCAAGGGTTGAATTAAAAATTCAAATTCAAAAAGACCAACCGAAAGTAAGTCAAAGGTTTTTTGTGGTTGAATAGGTCAGTTTTCAATTGAATAGGTCAAATTCGAATAGTTCGAATCGAAGGAATAGCACAATCGATAGAATTCGATTCAAAGTTTTTAAGGAAAAAAACTTTGATTTTTCAAAGTCCACCAATTGACTCCAAGTAGGTTCTAGGAGGTCCCCCGTAGGCTAAAACAGCAATTCGGCAGGTCTTAGATGGTCAAAGTCGAATTTTTAAAGAGACAGTACATATATTCTAAGTTTCGATTTTATTTCAAATTCAAATTGAATTTGGACTATTCCCTATTAGAAGTACACAAAAAAATAGCTCAAAATTTGATTTTTTTTTTCGAAAATTCATCTTGACCTTTGATAAATTAAGGGTCGAATTTTGAGTTTCTATACTCCAATAAACTCCCATGAACTCGAAATTTTTTTAAAAAATCCACCAATCAAATTCTTTTTTTATAAAAAAGACAAATTCAAATCTTTTAATTTGGGGTGAATGTGATCGACCCGCAATCTCGAATCTAATTCGATTTGAGTTTATTCACCAAAATCAACCTGATTTTCAGGATGTCTCCAAACAAGACCAAATTAATTCCAGGACGTCCCCCATGGGCTAAAACAGCAATTCAGCAGGTTTAAGGTGGCGAATAGTCAAGTTAAAATTCTTAAAGGGCCAGTACATCATACATTTTGAAATTTAATTTTAACTATTCTCTAGTCTATTTAAATAAACTAAAAAAAATTGAATTGAAATTCAAATTTTCACTTCGACCCTTAATAAATCTGCCCCTTAGTTTTGATTATTTGAAATAATTTTCGTCATGAGACACCATTCAGGGTTGGGCTGGGCCGGCTGGACACTGGATAAGAACCTGGTGGGCTGCACTGAACCAGACTCGCACCTGTCTATGGCCTGTGCTGCCTCTTATCTCGTCCCCCTCCAGCCCAAATTGCAGCCACAACGCGTGGGGGCCTGGAGGAGGGATTGTGACTCAGGCGGAGGCCTATAAGGGGGGATGAGGCAGAGGAAGGGGGGCCTGGAGGAGGGTGGAAGCCCCAATGGGCCTCTGACCCACTAGTCTGACACTGACACTATTTGTACCAATATCTACATAGATCAATATACAAAAGTGACTTTCCATGGTTTCAATAATGCAATACATTAAATTAGATATTGCTGCCATGTGCTCATTCTATTTATAGGTTAAAAGCTGTGTTTTCTTAGATGATATATGATAAGTTTATGCAGCAGTTTTGTCAATACTTTAAATTTATTCTTACAGTTACAAGAAAGCGGCAATGCACCTAAGCCTGATACAGAGGTCGCAGCCTTTTCCCAAGGACCAACAAATAGTGCGATGGGTGGAGCACATTGTAAAAGTGGGTGGGACCGATCACCTTATTCCTTACTCCTACCAGCAGCCCTTGTATCAGCAGTATCTTCTGAATGTCTTTCTATTTGTGTGTGTGTGCGTCATTGGGGCCTGTTACCTCACTGTCAAGCTACTGAAGATGTTCATCCAAAAACTTTGTTCTTTCAGAAAGCTGAAACAAAATTAAAAGCATTCCAAGAAAAAAGGGTTTAACTTTATATTTTTTTTTTAAATATGAATAGAAAGGTTGCATACAGCTTGTGTCAACAAATGGACTAATAAAAATAACATGTAACAGTGCATAGCAATTTTCAATAATAAAATATCCATTGTTTATTACTTTCTATTATTGATTGTTACTTTTTACTTTCTAATACAAACTTATTTAGGTTTCATGAAGCCTCTTGTCCATTAATAACTCTTCTTAACCAAGGGGTTCAATAAATATTTCTATGTTCAAGCTCACTTTGAGCACTTTTAACCTCACTTGGATAAGGGCTTCATCTTTGTTGGTTATTAAGAACACTGGCAGCAAGTATTGTAGACTGCACCAGTACATTGGATATATTTCTGTCTTGCACTCACTTTTACTGTGGTGTAGCCATTATTCATCTAAAAATGAATAATACCATGGGATAAGGAGCACCCAATAACATCCAAGTCAACTTATTTGACCAGGATTGCCCCTCAAGAAGCAGCTATCCCTTTCCACCATGCTTGAACACCTATGTTCACTATATCAGAGCCCGCTTTTTTAAAAGATGAACTGAATTCTCCCTAAAAAGACCTGGCAATATCTTTGCTAGTGCTTTGTTGACCTTCATCCTAACAAACTAGCCTTTGAATAGTTTCTGCTTGGAAGATACTCTTATCTGAATCATATTCCCCTTGCTAGCATGAATCAAACTGACCGTTTTATCCCACCTAATTCATTGGCCCTTGGATGGACAATGATTATTAATGGCTGGGAAAAATGTCCTTTTATTATTCACAATGCTGATAAAAATCCATCCCAACTTAAACCCCTCCTATCTAGCAAGAAAGCTTCAACATTTGTTTACAAACAGGCTGATAAACTATGGCCTCACATCTGATTTCTACCCTGGCCAAAACACAATTAAGTCATTTCAAAGAAAGAAACTAATAAATGAGGGCCCTTATCATTTTCCAACTAGTCTACTGTAACTTTCTGTATATTAACTCTGAAATATGTCACATATAAACAGTGCCGGGCCGAGCTGACCGGGCACCTGAGGCGACTCGGGCAGCGACCGTGCTCCCATCAGTGCTCTCGCGTGCACCCCTCTGTGTGAGGGGAGGGCAGGGGAGAGTGCTGGAGGGGAAAGCGCCGGAGGGGAGGGAAAAGCAGTGGAGGGGAGAGCAGCGAACATGGACTAGGGTTAGGCAGACGACCGGTACCAGCCCAGCACCCCCCCTTCGATGTGCCCTAGGCAGGTGCCTCTTCTGCCTACCACTATTTCCGGCCCTGCATATAAATGACTTAGTAGGGCAATTTTTCACAGGTTGTGTTACTTTTTAAGAACCAATACAGTATGTACCTAGATATAGATCTTCCTCTGGCCATTAGAGTCAGGGTCGGAACTAGGGGTAGGCAGAAAAGGCAGCTGCCTAGGGCGCAACGATTGGGGGGCGCTGGGCAGCTACCACTTCTGCCTACTCCTAGACCAGACCTGGCACTATTCCCCGCCCAGAAATAGAAACCAGCACTGACTCCTGCCTGTTCCGACTGTGGCAGGCGGTGTGCACCGCTATTTATCCCTTCAGATGCTGAAGTGCAGCCAAAGAATGCTGCTTCCGTGTGCGCAAAAGTTGTTACTGCGAGCGCGCGAGATGGAGATGGGGGGAACTAGCCGGCTGGGCTGCCTAGGGCGCCCACCTGGACAGGCCCGCCTCTGATTAGAGTTGCCACCTGGCCGGTGTTTTACCGGCCTGGCCGGTAAAAATAATGATTGATCACAATGTTATTAATAGGGAAAAAAGATAAATATATAGGAAGGCTGGTATTTGTTTCCAGAAAAGGGGGCAACCCTAATGGCCATCCATGTGGTAAATCATCATGTTAGCGCTCATAAGTAATAAATAAACACAGAGGGTAAACTGAGAAGGTACTTTTATTAATATTTAATGAATGAGCAAATAACATAACCTACACACACAATTACCTCACAATATTTTCCCTTGTGAAGTACAAACTAGAAGACAAGCAGGGCAACAAACATCATTTAACTGTAAATTATATTTAACTTTGTTTCAAAAGATTTGGGCCAATTCTTTAGAAAATGAAACAGCCAAGAATAGCAGTGGGATGTTTAGTAATTAGTAAAATACATTAAAAAAAAACCCCCAAGAAAATTCATTGAGATATCCCTTTAGATCCCAAGTCCCAACTGTGTTTATTATTATCACTGTGTGTTGCTCCTTTCTGTGTCTACTTCCGCCCCAAGCTGCATCCATAGCAACCCTTCTGTGTGTGTCAAAGATGTGGGAGGGTCGCCTCCTCTGTGATAGACAGGCTGGGTAACCTATAGTCATGCAAGAATCTCTTGCTTGATCCAATGAGCGGCGGCATGTTCAGGCAGAGGGGCGGGGGTAGTGGTGCCTGTTGAATGACAATTGCGTCCATAGTTGCAGGTGGAAAAGGTTGCTGAGAGGAGGTTTCCGAACATCTGAGGTGATGTAAATGTATAAAAACTGTGACTTTCCTGCGTTTTGCCTTTTATTTTCTTCTCTATATTCTGTACTTTGTCTTAGTAACTGGTATTGCGTGTTAGATCTACATAAATGTGTATTATGTAAATAAATACATTTAATAAGGAAGACTTGATACAGAAACGACTGTATAAAAGTACAAATCATTTACAACAGGGGCAAATTATTATCTTTCTATACATATGAGAGGGTTTGTTATACAGTGCAGGTATGGGATCTGTTATCTGGAAACTTGGTTATCCAGAATTATGCAGAATTATGGGAAGGCCATTTTAATCAAATAAGTCAAATTTGAAAAAAAAAAAATGATTTCCTTTTACCCTGTAATAAGAAGACAAGACCTTGTACTTGATCTCGACTAAGAAATATTTAATCCTAACTGGAGGCAGTACAATACTGTTGGCTTTAATTAATGTTTAAATGATATTTTAGTTGACAAGGTATGGTGATCCAAATGACAGAAAGACCCCCTTATCTGGAAATCCCCAGGACCTGAGCATTCTGGATAACAGGTCCCATACCTGTATTTTCCCTGGGTCTTTGCAATAGCAAGTTCCCAATCTATCATATTTGGGACGTGAATACCCAGCAAGTAACATAGTGTGGATCCGGACTGGTGTTTGAGTAGAGATTAGTGATGTGCGGGCCGACTTGATACCTGTGGAACCCTCGGGTCGGGTGGGTTCGGGTTGCACTAGCCCTTTAAGAATTAGAATTCAACTATTCGCCACCTAAAACCTGCCAAATTACTGTTTAAGTCAATGGGAAAGGTGCAGGGATCAATTTGGAGATGTTTGCAGCCTTCCTGACATTCCAATTTTTTCAGAGAAAAAAACGCGAATCGAGTTTGATCGAATTCGATTCGAATTCAATTCGAGGTTGTTTAAATTCGTCCGGGTTTAAAAAATTAGATTTTAATAATGAATTTACAACCAGTCGAATTTAGAATTTATGGGAGTATTTTAAAAAATTTGGAGCATCGGATAAAATGGAGTCTATGGGAAACGGTCTTTTTGTAATTCTGAGCTTTCTGGATAATGGGTTTCCGGATAACGGATCCCATACCCCGTACCCTTTTCTAAGAGGCATTTTATATTTTAAACATGATTTAACCTCTTAATTTTTGAGCTTATTTCCTAGTGTCTCTCTGATAGAGAAGAGTCACACCTTTATTTATTTCCACGTCCATAAAACAGTTTCTGCTCCAGGGATATACAATATCCTATCTATGTCAATCAGTAATAACACTGCATTTTATATCAGATGGGAAAACTGGTTATTTTGAAAATCATGAAATAATTTTTAACTCTGCCTCGCCTAGCTCCCCTAGCCAGATGGTTTAATCAATGACAGAGGGCATGAGTGCTTTTGTGATAGGAAGTAAATCCACTGAGTACTTTTACAACAGCCAAATGTCTGTCTAATAAACTGTTTAAAAAGAAACATCTCAAGTTATCATTATTGTATCTATTTTATGCACATGTTTTTATATATGGGAGCCTCCGACAAGAATGTGAAGAAATGTTATATAGTCCCACTTGGTCTCCTAGTTTGTTCCATTATTTCTCCTGAAATTACAGGAAGCTTACAGGACATGCCCTTAGAGACAAGAGGTTTACTATTAGTTTTCCTTGAAATGGGAGCAATTTTCTTTAAACATCCCATTTATATATATTAACCCCCTACTGTAAAAGATAAGGATATTAGAAGTCACTGAGGGGTTCTGTGACCATATAAAGTCACAAGGCTGCAGGCTGAGTTATACAGGGAACTCTGAGTATCACTCATGTATTATAAGGGATAATGTACCCCCTACTGTAAATGATAAGGATATTAGAAGTGACTGAGGGGTTGTTCTGTGACCAAATAAAGGCACAAGGCTGCAGGCTGAGTTATACAGGGAACTCTGAGTATCACTCATGTATTATAAGGGATAATGTACCCCCTACTGTAAATGATAAGAATATTAGAAGTCACTGAGGGGTTGTTCTGTGACCATATAAAGGCACAAGGCTGCAGGCTGAGTTATACAGGGAATTCTGAGTATCACTCATGTATTATAAGGGATATTGTACCCCCTACTGTAAATTATACGGATATTAACATTTCCTTTTCTTGTCTGTTCTAGATGGCAGGAACTGCAAGACATGACCGGGAAATGGCCTTACAGGCTAAAAAGAACCTCTCAACCTGTACAGATCCCATTGAGAAGCTGCGTCTCCAGTGTCTCTCAAGGGGATCAGCAGGCATAAAGGGCCTGGGCAGGTAGGATATTAATTAAAAAAGGGTTTGAAAAAGTACATGTAATTGTTGATTTTCCTATCACAGTAGTACAAGTTATAGACAAATACAAGAGTCCTCTGCACTCAACCCATTATCAATATATTTAAGACAGAGACATTTTGTGCATACTGCTACTGAAAAATGCCTTACCCTTTAAACAAAACAGGGATTGTTTGTCCATATATTGCAATATATTTAAGCTGGCCAATTATGTCAAAGTCATCCCATATCTGGCCAGTCCTATGCTCAATTTTATCTGATTCATCAAGAATTCTATAGCTTCAGTATACATTTTACAAAGGGACTAGGTTTTACCTGCAACTTACTTGCTGCTTTCAAAGTAAAACTCCCAAACTTGGTTGCCCTTTTATTAGACACCAGTGGGATCACCTGACTATAGCTGGGAAGGGTGGGAGCTACAACATGGAGCTGGTCACTGCTCCTGTATAACTATAACAAACAAGGGAAAGTTGTGCTCACCACTCCATGTTGTAGCTCCCACCCTTCTCAACTATAGTCAGGTGATCCCACTGGTGTCTAATAAAAGGGCAACCAAGTTTGGGAGTTTTACTTTGAAAGCAGCAAGTAAGTTGCAGGTAAAACTTAGTCCCTTTGTGGAATATATAATGAAGCAATAGAATTATTGATGAATCAGATGAAAATTAATATAATATATGGTCTTCAGGGAATCATGGAACATTGGCCATGTAAAAATTTGCCTTATGCTCATTTAGAGATTGGAACTGTTAAGGGTGAAATCTGCTAAGTGTGGCTTTTGGGCTGGAGTGGTAAGTAGTCGTAATATAGCTGCTGGACAGGAGGTAGCAGCAGGTGAGTTGGCTTCTGAGTAGGAGGTGAGACTAGGGTGCTCATTGGAATGAATAGACAAAGAATATGCAGACCAGAGAAAGTGACATGAATAGTAATCAATGTTTAAGTGATTAGGAGGCATACCTAGCAACTGGAGAATTCTAACAGCACATCTCAATCACCAAACGTGAAATTGACAGGAAGCACAAACCCGCAGAGCAAGAAAACATATTTAGTGCAACGCAGACTGCTATGTACAGGAAAAGCTCGCTTTCAGGGCCTCTTCTCTATAAGGAAACACACCCAGGCCTTGTAGCTGCCTGGGAAACCAAAATCTCATTGACCATGGATTATAGACAACAGATGAGCTGAAACACAGATGGGTAATTAGGTTGTAACTGGTACATGAGGCTGTTTTGGGTGAATCGAAAATAAAATTAAAATATCCTGAGTTTTGGGAGTTATGCATGAAAATTTACCCAACATGCTTGCAATCAGTCAGATCATTAGAAATACTTGGTCCAATAAGCTTAAAGGAGTAGTTAATTCAATTAAAGGGTTAGCTCGCCTTCAAGTTAACTTTTAGTATGTTATAGAATGACCACTTCTAAGCAACTTTTCAGTTGGTCTTCATTGTTTATTTTATATAAAATTATTTGCCTTCTATTCTGACTCTTTCCAGATTTCAAATGGACCCCATATAAAAAACAAATGCTCTGTAAGGCTACAAATATATTGTTATTGATTGTATTGTTTTTATTACTCATCTTTCTATTCAGTTATTCTCCTATTCATAGCCCAGTGTCTTATTCAAATCAATGCATGGTTGCTTGGGTAAATTGGACCCTAGTAACCAGATTGCTGAAACTGCAAACTGGAGAGCTTCTGAATAAAAAGCTAAATAACTCCAAAAAACATTAATAATAAAAATGAAAACCAATTCCAAATTGTCTCAGAATATCAATCTCTACATCATACTAAAAGTTGAACAACCCCTTTAATGTATGTATGCAGAGCTGCCTTCTGTGATTCCAAACTGGAGAACAGATGAACAAAAAAAAAAAAAAAATTCAACTACAGGTATGGGATCCGTTACCCGGAAACCCATTATCCATAAAGTTCCGAATTACGGAAAGACTGTCTCCCATAGACATAGATTTTCATGAGATTTATCTTCTGTAGTAGCAGAGTTTTAACAGCGGACGACAACTCTCCCTGTGTGCCATTGACTTAAAGAAGAACTAAACCCTAAAAATAAATATGACTAAAAATGCCTTATTTTATATACTGAACTTATTGCACCAGCCTAAAGTTTCAGCTTGTCAATAGCAGCAATGATCCAGGACTTCAAACTTGTCACAGGGGGTCACCATCTTGGAAAGTGTCTGTGACACTCACATGCTCAGTGGGCTCTGAGCAGCTGTTGAGATGCTAAGCTTAGGGGTCGTCGCAAATTATCAAGCAGAAAATGAGGTTTGTCTGTAATATAAGCTGATGCTATAGGGTAGAGTCCTGCATGGAACCAATTTGTTAAACCCGAATGCGGGCCGAACCCGCATACTTACCTGCTTGTACCTGCTACCCGACCCGCAATTATCTTATCCGCAACACGATCCGAGACCCACTGACCATCAAGAAACAGGAAGTGCTGTCATTGTTAACCGGAAGTGACATTATTAGTAGTTGGCGTTATCGGAAAAAAAGAGTAAAACAGGAAGTGCTGTCATTGTAAACCGGCAGTGACCTCATTGGAAGTAGGCATGATCAGAAAAAAAGGAGTAAAACTTGCTATTAAGAAGACCCGCGACCCGACCGGCAAACCCTGTAGAGCCGCCGACCCGTGTCTATACCCTATCCCGAAACTTCTATCTGCAACACGCAGGGTACTGCAGATTGTTGAGTCTAACCCGTGGGTACCTGACCTGCTGCAGGACTCTACTATACGGCTGATTATTTAATTCTGATGCTAATTGCACTGGTTTCTGTGCTGCCATGTAGTAATTATCAGCCTTATATTGTGACATTTCTATTCTATGTGTACTGTATATTGTGAGTGGGTCCCTAAGCTCAGTAAGTGACAGCAGCACAGAGCATGTACAGTGAATCAGCAGAAAAAAAGATGGGGAGCTACTGGGGCATCTTTGGAGACACAGATCTTTACTGCTAAACGGCTTTGGTTGCCTTGTGCTGGTACAGAAGCCCAAAACATAATGTACAACATTTCTAGCTACTTCTTTAGTTAAGCATTAGTTCTCCTTTAAATGACAGTCAGTTTGCTCTGTCCACATATTGGTTTAGTAGAAAACTTGCCTGTACCCTAAAATGCATGTGCTTATTTTTGCAGAGTATTTCGCATTATGGATGACGACAATAGCAGGTCCCTTGATTTTAAAGAGTTTTTAAAGGGCATAAATGATTATGGAGTAATGATGGACAAAGTGGAAGCCCAACAGCTTTTCTCTGTGTTTGATAAAGATGGAAGCGGAACCATAGATTTTGATGAATTTCTTGTCACGTTACGAGTAAGTAAACAAAGGAAATATTTCATTAGAACGGATTGAGTTATCTTTTGTCATGATTTATTAGGGATGCACCGAATCCAGGATGCGGTTCAGGATTCGGCTTTTCAGCCGGATTCGGCCGAATCCTTGTGCCTGGCTGAACCGAATCCAAATCCTAATTTGTATGCAAATTAGGTCAGGGAAGGGAAATCAGGTACATTTTTGTCACAAAACAAGGAAGCAAAAAAAAATGTTTTCCAATTTTTCTCTTCCTGTCCCTAATTTGCATGTGCAAATTTGGTTCGATATTCGGCCAAATCTTTCATGGAGGATTTGGGGATTCAGCTAGGTGGATTTGGTGCAACCCTATGATTTATTGACTCAGTAGCTTGTATTGTGGTCACCACAAAGCATTATGTGAATAATGTTTGGGCAAACACAACACAACTCTATCTGCTTCAAAAAGCAATTAACAGTCCTTGAAACCTAAACTGCCATGTGTTGAAAAATAGAAAAATTACACCTTGTTTGAATCTCTAGTTTGGTGAATTTACAATGTGCCCAGCCATTGCCATTGGTTGCTGCCATTGCTTTTGGTAATTAGTTCTGTTATCCTTTGAGTTGTTCAAATGGGTTTGCAAAGGGACCGAATGGGGTTATGGGGTTATAGCTGTGTAGTAATTTTATATCTTATGTTAGTGATGAGTGAGTTGTAAAAACAATTAACCTGACTCTAACCTGTTTTTCAATGAAACACACCTGTCTGAGCCCTATTTAATCTGTTCTATATATAACTGGAACCTGCAGAGACATCACTAAGGGGAATGGACCTGCAGTGTATAGGACTTACCTGATCCAACCAAGCAGATCCCTTTAGTGCCCAGAACTTAACAGACCCACAGTCGACTAAATCCACACTTTACTTCTGTATTATGGGGTATATTTATCAAAGAGTGAAGTTAATAGTGAAGTTCCGCCACTAGAGTGAAATTCCACCACTCTCCATTCATTTCTATGGGATTTTTATAGGTGTATTTATCAAAGGGTGAACTTTCACTTCACCCATTGATAAATATGCCTTTCAAAGTCCCATAGAAATGAATGGAGAGCTGCGGAATTTCACTCTAGTGGTGGAACTTCACGCTTTGATAAATTTACCCCATATTGTTATATGTATTTCTACATTCCAGAATACACGGTAAGGTTCATTTATCAAGTATGTCAGACATAGGTTTCTACCATTTATGATAACATTATATTATTTTTTCCTGATGTTTCTAGGACATGAAAAAATAGGATATGGTGCGCTATGGGTGCTCACAGATACACCTGTATTCACAGTAGGAGTGGAGCCAAATAATGTAAGAGTGAGCATAGCACATGGAGGGAGTTGTATATTCCAGAATTCTTAAATCACCATATGTTAGTAGTACATAGACTGTATAATAAGAATTCATTTTCTGTTTGAGGACTGTTGGGTAACACTGCAGTTGTATCTGCGGCACACTATCCTTCTACTAATTATGTGACTCCCTCTATGCAGCCCCCCATGTCGAATGCAAGGAAAGAAATGATCATGCAAGCCTTCCGAAAGCTGGACAAAACAGGTGATGGTGTTGTTACTATTGAGGATCTGAGAGGGGTTTACAATGCAAGGCACCACCCAAAATACCAGAATGGAGAGTGGACAGAAGATCAGGTTTTTAGGAGTTTCCTCGATAACTTTGACTCTCCGTATGACAAGGATGGGCAGGTATGTGATATGCTCCACATTTTAGCACTGTGTACAGGTATGGGACCCATTCTCCGGAAACCTGTTATCCAGAAACCTCCGAATTACAAAAAGATTGTCTCCCATAGACTCAATTTTATCAAAATAATCCTAATTTTTACAATGTTTTCCTTTATCTCTGTAATAATAAAACAGTACCTTGTACTTGATACAAACTAAGATATTGCTAATACTTAGTGGAAGCAGGATCAGCCTATTGGGTCTATATGCTCACTTGATTTTCTAGTTGACTTAAGGCATGAATATCCAAATTACAGAAAGATCCGTTATCTGAAAAACCCCAGGTCCCGAGCATCCTGGATAACAGGTCCCATACCTGTGTGTGTGTGTGTGTGTGTGTGTGTATATATAATTTTTTTTTTTTAAAGGCAACATATAACCTAAAAATTATATGTTTTACAGAACATATAACTCTGTAAAATTGCCCAGAGTGCTCTTATGGGCCTCTTTTCAATTAGCAGTTTTTTGGAGTTCTTTTTAGATTTCAAGATTTTAGCAGTCTGTCATGATCTTAGCAGACTGCTAACGCCATTAACCTAAGTGCCCAGTACAGTTTGGCCTAGTAGGACAGCAAAATAAAACCTCATGCCTAGGCTTGATAAAAGGTCCAGTGGGGCCCGAAACATTGCCCTTGTTTGTTCATATATGGGCTAAATCAGGGGTCAGCAACCGTTACTATCTAAAGAGCCATTTTGCCCCCTCTTCCACTAAACAAAAATAGTCTGGAGCCGCAAAACATAACACCGCTTATAAAACTTTTAAAAGTTTTAACCTTTTTTTAATTTTAACTGTTACAACAACAAAAATGTAATGTGTAGGCTTACTTTGAAATACATAAAACACTGAATAGCCCTATTAAATGCTAGTGTTCTCATCTGTTTAAAGGCGACGGCTATAGACGTCATTAAAATATGCGTCACATCCACGTCTATAGCCCTCGCACCTGCTGCAGCTGGACTTTGGAGGCTTCTCTCGTCTTGAGTGTTAGACCATGGTAAGGACCATGATGAATCATCTTGCTGCGACTCTGTCTTCCCTGGGATGTCTATACAACCCTTGCACCTGTTGGCGCTTCTTGAGCCGCCAGCAGGTACGAGGGCTGTATAGACAATGTGACAGGAAAAGCCGCAAGACTGAGCCGCAGCAAGCAGAATGAAGAGCCGCATGAGGCTCCAGAGCCATGGGTCGTCTACCCCTTGGCTAAATAAATCACCACGGGTTTTGCATCAATCTCTGTGTGCTACTGGATTTCTTTCTTTGGATGTAGCAGTGGACCCAAAAAGCAGACACAGGTTGTCCAGTTTAGCACCAGAAACCTACACACGTTTTAATAGAGGTAGAGCGCTCCTAATTACTACTATTAAGTATATAAGTATAGACATGATCATATAAGCATCAAGAAGTTTCTGGTGTCTGGCCCTTCTATATACAACATGAAATTAGCAGTTTAAGAACTGCAAATATCATGACATCTAGAAAAAAAATGTAAATTGCAAAACTGATCATACGTGTACATCTAGTTCTGTGTATTCTATATGTCCCTGTTAACGCCATTATTTCAAAGTTATGGGAATATACATTTGGGCTCACGTGTAAGGGGTGCTAGGATTTTTTGCACATTGCCCTTATAGAATTCACTTCTTGGAATGAAACACAGCATATAGGATAGGTGGATGACACTAGGGATCTCCTATATCACCTCTCATTTGTGTCATTAAAGGAAAAGTTCAGTGTATCATAAATGGTAGGCTATTATATAAATAGAAATTGTTTCTAATATAGTTATATAGCAAAAATGTAATGTATAAAGGCTGGAGTTACTTGTGTCTAATATAACAGAACCCAACTTCCTGCTACCTCAAGTCCCCTGGCACCTTTGGTTTGTGTATTCTTAAAGGAACAGTTCAGTGTAATTATAAAAGCTGGGTAAATAGATAGGATTTGCTAAATAAAAAAATTTCTAATATAGTTAGTTATCCAAAAATGTAATGTATTAAGGCTGGAGTGACTGGATGTGTAACATTATAGCATACCTCCCAACAATTTTTTTTGATCACGGCCATTTTGTGGCCAGACCCCCTAATTACCATGTTCATTTTACAAATTTTGGCAGGTTATGAAAGTTTGGTTTTTATGTGTTATTACAGTTTTGCTAATGAAGATGAATTGCCCATGTATAAAGGCTGGAGTGACTGGATATGGAACATAATAGCCAGAACACTACTTCCTGCTTTGCAGCTCCCTTAGTTAGGTTAGGTTACCAGGCAGTAACCAGTGACTTGGGGTGGGGGGGGGGCACATGGGTCATAACTGTTGCTTTTGAATCTGAACTGAATGCTGAAGATCAATTGCAAACTCACTGAACAATTATATCCCATGTGGCCCCCCATATAGTCATTGACTAACTCAGAGTTAGAGATCTGAAAAGCAGGAAGTAGTGTTTTGACTGTTATGTTACACATCCAGTCACTCCAGCCTTTATCACATTTTTGCCTAACTAACTATAATACAATTATTTAGCAAATCCTATCTATTTACCCAGCTTTTATCATTACACTGAACTGTTCCTTTAAGAATACACAAACCAAAGTTGCCAGGGGACTTGAGGTACTAGAGAGCGCAGTGCTTATGGCAAACAGTTAGTACATAGTGCTCTTACCGTAGTGCTTCAAAAAAAAACACCCATCGAGCATGTTTTTTTTTTTTTCTTTTTAAATCCTCATATCCACTTCATTTTTATCTTCTCTGTTCCTTTTATACTATGGATAATTTATTCAGCAACATCCAAAAAATGATCATATCCCAGACCAATCCTTATGGCGGCTTTGGGATAACAATAGTGTTGTAGGATGATCTAATTAGTGGGAATTTACTTGGTATTAACTGAAAATATTATGTTGCAGGACAATCCATGCAAATGCTCAGGTTTTCCTAGATGTGCTGAGTTTTGGATATGTACAAAATAAACTTTACTTTGTCTTTATTTTAAAATATATTTTTTAATAAGGCTGAACTTGAATTGGACAGGGATGTTAATATTATCCTTTGCTCCAAAGTGAGACTTTTTTCCCCCCTGTTCCAGTGAATCCAGTGAATATTTTTTACGTATTTCACATCTGCCAAGTGTTTTTTTGCCAGCTGCAGCCCGGTCAAAACCATTAAAAAATTAGTTACAGGTATGGGATCCGTTATCCGGAAACCCTTTATCCATAAAGCCCCGAATTACAGAAAGGCCGTCTTCCATAGAGTGTTATAATCAAAAAATGCAGATTTTTTAAAAATCATTTCCTTTTTCTCTGTAATAATAAAACAGTAGCTTGTACTTGATCCCAAATAAGATATAATTAATCCTTATTGGAAGCAAAACCAGCCTATTGGGTTCATTTAATGTTTACTTGATTTTGTAGTAGACTTAAGATTATGAAGATTCAAATCACGGAAAGATCTTCTAATGAATGTCTATAGGAACATCACTTGCATGTGTTTATTATAGTAATTAACAAGGACATTGTAAAAAGAAAAGTCAATTTTATCTTGAATTTTGGGTAGAGAGTTTTCTGTGAAGAATATAATTGACTGCTGAAACTTTGCTTTTTATTTGGATTGTGTCTTATCCTGGGTAACCAGTCAGAAAGGCTTCCATTTTGGATTTGTGCATACATCATGTAGTAGAAACATGATACGATATGAAGAGTTCCAGCAACGAAGAAGATGCTTATGCTGCCTCAGTATGTGTTATCAAGTCCATTCCAGGACCTGTAATTAAAGGATAACTAATGAAGTTGTCAGGAGAAAGAAAGAGGCTGCTCTGATGTTCTTCTGCTTAGGAAAAAAATCAGAAATCTTAAATTTTTCCTAAGCAGAAGAACATCAGAGCAGCCTCTTTCTTTCTCCTGACAACTTCCTTGACTACTTGCTGGTCAGACTGGTGGGAAAATGACCAGCAGGTGGCGCTGTTGTAACAAAATTCATTCACGTTAACAGTACATGTATCCTTTAATATGTTGGAATTATAAAAAGATCAATAATGAATGTACATTGCAAAAGTGCTTAGAATAGCACCCTCATTAACTTTACATGCACTTATTTTTTAGGTTTACTTATCCTTCAATAAAAAGGAAATGCATTCCTTTAGTTTGATTGCACCTAATACATATTCGAGTGGAGCCACAGTTACAACCTTATGGCATGACAGGGTTTCCTCTTTGCAATATATTTCAAAAACAGCATTTTACATTTACTCTTGCATTTTTTTCACCAAAATAGGTTACACCGGAGGAATTCACGAACTACTATGCAGGCGTCAGTGCTTCCATTGATACTGATGTCTACTTCATTACCATGATGAAAAATGCCTGGAAGCTCTAAGTGTATGGAATTCAATTAAGGCAAAGCACAACTTTCTGGGGTTTTTCTTTGTTATATCACAATCAAGTGAATATTTGAAATACAGGCACTTTTACTTAGAAATACAAATTTCTCTGACTTTTACAAATTAACCAACTGTTATAACTGTTTCAATGCTGTACCACAGCAACACTGCGGGGCAGATTTATCAAAGGTCGACGTGAATTTTTGAATCCAAAAAATTCTAATTTCTACGTTTTTCAAATATGAAATCCGACCCTTGAAAAATAGGCCCCTAAATGTGCTCTGCCTGTATTTCTCTTATTAAATTGTTGTATTGCATATAACTTCAACACACTTTTATTTGGACTCTATTACACTCACATTTTTTACTAACCTTTATTTAATTGTTATAATTTCCACTGTCATTTTTTCAAAGGTTTTGCTACAAGAGCATTTCAAAACCTTAAAAATATGCACTCGAAGAATCAGAAAATGAGCAGTAGATATATTAGAAATTTAACAGGGGAATCCAGAAGGATTCAAGGCAGTTTCCTTTTTCCTATTTAGTAACAGTTTCCTTACAGTCAGGTTTTAACTATTTGTCCCATTTATTAAATCAGATACATGTGCCAGTTTGTCAGAATGTGTTCAACTGCTCTGAGCAATCAAACCCATTCACTTTCATTGGATGTTAGTAATCAGTGCAGCTCAGCAGTTTCACTGAGTATTAACACCCTCCTGAATGCAACCATGTGGGGATAAACTAGGGATGCACCGAATCCAGCATTCGGCCAGGATTCTGCCTTTTTCAGCAGGATTTGGATTCGGCCGAATCCTTCTGCCCAGCCGAACCGAATCTGAATCCTAATTTGCATATGCAAATTAGGGTCGGGAGGGAAATTGCAAGACTTTTTGTCAGAAAACAAGGAAGTAGAAAATGTTTTCCCCTTACCACCCCTAATTTGCATATGCAAATTAGGGTTCGGTATTCGGCCAAATCTTTCACGAATCCAAAAAAGTGGATTCGGTGCATCCCTAGGAAAAACGATTCAGAAACTAATCATTAATGTGTTTAAAATAAATCGTTTCATAGGAAGAAGATCCGGTTTTTTTTTGGTACGTGCCGTTTGCAGAAGTACCACTTGCAAAAAGATACCGATTTATGATAAAGCAGCCCGTTTATTTTTATTAAAAAGAAAAATGTTTGGATCTGCAAGATGAAGGTGGCCATAGATCGACAGATCAGTTGTTAAGCAGGCCTGTTTTGAAACAATCATCAACATATAGTCCTGTGTATGGCCTCAAAATGTTTGCCTTCCCATTCTAGATCTGATTACTGCCACATTAACGCCAAAAAATGGGTGTTTAAAAGTAATGAAAATATAATGCAGTGTTGCCTGCACTGGTAAAACAGATGTGTTTGCTTCAGAAACACTACCATAGTTCACATAAACAAGCTGCTGTGTAGCAATGGCGGAAACTGAAAAAAGTTTATTTGGCACAGATTAAATAGTGGAGAACAGATAACACCATTATGTTCTACAGAGCTTATCTGCTGTGTAACCTGAGCCTTTTCTCTTTTGAATGGCTATATAGCAGCTTATTTATATAAACAATAGTAGTGTTACTGAAGCAAACATACTAGTTTTACCAGTGCAGGGCAACACTGCATTATATTTGTATTATTTTAAAACACTTTCATTTTTTGATGTTACTGTTCCTTTAAATATGAGTCGGGCCTGGGACAAATCCTATTGTCTCAATACAACATGGCCATTGGATTGCAGGCTTTGACCATCGTTTGTGCAGGGGCCTTATTTGATTTGATGTTTAGCCTGTGGGTTGAAAGATCAAATCACCCTGGTTCAGTTCATCATATATTGTCTAAATCTGAATATTTGTGAGCCAAAAAAGCTGATCTTTCTTTGTCCAGCTTTAACACCTCTTGTGTGCACATTAGTAAAGTGCAGGTTGAATTTTCCTCGACCCCTACACACCCAGCACCTGCACCCTCCCAACCCTAACTCCGTCCCCTCTATTTATAGACCCGCCCACCTTACTTTGACATCACAAAAGGGGCGGGGCAAGGGCGAGTCTATAAATTGGAAGCCAGAAGTGTGAGGTCGCAGCCGGAGAGCGGAAGGGAGTGACCCGAAGATTTTTCGCAGTAGCCAGCCCGAACCCTCCCGACCCACGGGTTTCAGGCCAGCCTGCATATCACTAGGGACTTTTATAAGAACAAAACATGAATGGATTCCAGCCTAACAGGCTCAATTTAAAGTTAATTTCTTCTGAAAGGTTTACAGTACAGTAGCAATAGTATTGTAAAGACACTCAGTAACATACAGTGGTCGTTGTGATTGAATAAAATACACCCCTCATCAGTATCAACCATTGCCTCAAAGAATCCCTACTTAGTTAATAGCCAAAACTGCACCCTATAACAACTCAGGGTTTATCTAGTGCACAAACGACAATATAGAATGATGTTAAAAATGGGTTTTATTATGTTCCTACTGTATATATATGTTTTTACTCTTTTTAAGGCATGTATTATAATTACTAACATCGCACCAATTTTACTTCTAAAGGTGGTGGGTCTTTGGTAAATGGACTGGTACAACCTGATAAATAATGGAACATGATTTAAATATTTTATTGCAGACCGTTACTGTGTTATAGCCCTTGGACTGGAGAGAATGGATTAGTGCAGTTAGCTCATCGTGTATTTCTATGATTGTCTCTCATAGCCAACGATTTATGTATTGAATATTGATGTTTACCTAAATTTAATATATAGTATAATATAGATAATGTGGGTCGTTCTCTAGTTTTTATGGTTTTTGGATGATTTTCCCTTTTATTCTTCCACTCACCAACCTGAGCATTACAGTTATGCTTGCTCAGGTGCAAGATGGCAGAATTCATTATGTTCTAGAACATACTAAAAGTTGAACCACCCCATTAAGTTTTATATCCTGTGCTATAATTGTAAATAGCAAATAATGCCACATTTTCTCTTTCCAGGTGACAAAAGACGAATTTATGAACTATTACAGTGGTGTTAGCGCATCTATTGACAGTGACGCCTACTTTGTCCTGATGATGAGGAATGCCTGGAAGTTGTGATAGGTGCTTGGTTTTAATACACATTTTATGGTGACTCTTCTGTTTGTCTGCATAACGGATTGAACTGGAAGTAGTGACCTCCAGGAAAAAAAAAAAAACAACCACTGTTTTATAGAAGCTGCTGCTGACTGAAATGGACAGTTAATACTGCACGTGAACATTTATACATAATAGCAAGTTATAAAATTTATATATACAGTATGCAAATGTTTTCCATAATTACAGTGCCTTGGAGTATCAGGACATGTAGAACAAAACCCTAGCAAGCAGCCAGGAGTTTCAATGAAAAACCAGAAGACCAAAAGATGACAAAATTAACTCTAAAAATATAAGGTGTCATTAATTACGACCCTGGCCACACAAGGGCTAGAGAACTAAAGGCCCACATGCAAGGGCAGATATATATATATAAAGTCAACAGTTTATTGCCCAGTGTATGGTGCCCTCCGACGCAATTTCCTGATCGATATCTGGCCAAAAGTCAGATGTCGATTGGCTGGCCTTAAAAATCCTGTCGGATCGAGGACTGCATTGATTTGTTGATGTGGTCCCCGATCCAACCACGAGTTTTCTCCCTTTATGATCCGAACGTTGAGCCCTAGGGCTCACTGATCAGATCAGCCCGATTTCTCTTGCATAGATTGGGGGACACAGGCACCATGGGGATGAAGATCCTGCAGCTTGGAGAATGGACACTAACTGGTTAACGGCGACTCCTACTCTAGGCTTCATCCCTTGCCTCCTCCTATCAGGTTCAGTTAGATCTCCATTAGTGATGCACCAAATCCACTATTTTGGATTCAGCCGAACCCCCAAAAGATTGGGCAGAATAACGAACCAAATACTAATTTGCATATTCATTTGCATATGCAAATTAGGGATGGGAAAGGGGATTTTTTTTCTCACTTCCTTGTTTTGTGACAAAAAAGTCATGTGATTTCCTTCCCCACCAGTAATTTGCATATGCGGATTTGGTTCGGGCTGGGAGAAGGATTCGGCCGAATCCTGCTGAAAAAGGCAGATTCCTGGTCGAATCCCGAACCGAATCTTGGATTCGGTTTATCGCTAATCTCCATATGTATGGCCAGCTTAAAGCAGTGGTTCACCTTTCAGTTACCTTTTAGTATGTTATAGAATGGCCAATTGTAAGCAACTTTTCAATTGGTCTTAATTATTTATTTTTTATGTTTTTTTTTAATTATTTGCTGTTTTCTACTGATTCTTTCCAGATTTCAAATGGGGGTCACTGATCCCATCTAAAAACATATGCTCTGTAAAGCTACAAATGTTCTATTATTGCTCCTTTTTATTACTCATCTTTCTATTCAGGCCTCTCCTATTCATATTCCAGTCTTATTCAAATCAATGCATGGTTGCTATGGTAATTTGGACCCTAGCAACCAGATTGCTGAAATCAGCTAAATAACTCAAAAACCACAAATAATAAAAAATGAAAACAAATTGCAAATTGTCTCAGAATATCACTCTACATCATACTAAACGTTAACTCAAAGGCGAACAACCCCTTTAATACTGTCACTTTTATATCATCAACCCAAACTTCAGAATATAACATTTTAAATGGAAATATGTGCCTTTAGAAGCATTATGGACCTGCAGTACCTTCATAATCTCTGCTTTTGTAGGTAAGGACAGTGGAAATGATGCCAGACTCATACTGTAATATGTATGGGTGCAATCATTTTAAACATCATAATTTTAATATATATTAAAAGCTGTAGATCTTACAGTAATTTAAAAGACAATAACTTGTGCAAATTAACCGCTACAACCTCAAAGATATTTAGCTGTAATTTAATGACTTATTGCATCATGCATTATATAAGTGCCTAGTAAAATACCCAGGTCTGGAGCCTGCAGTTATTCATTTAGCAACAGTAGCAGTGCCTTAGAACTTATTACATTGAGTATGGTTGGTATGGTAGCTACATTTAAAGAGGATCTGTAATTGATATAAACCATACAAAAATGCTAAACTATAGCAGGTGCTTAAATGGGTTGTTCACTATTAAATTAACTTTTAGTATGATGTAGAGTGATAGTCTGAGACAATTTGCAATTGGTTTTTTATTATTTGTGTATTCGGCTTTTTATTCAGCAGCTCAGCAGTCTGGTTGCTAGTGTCCAAATTACCCTAGCAACCACGCACAGATTTGAATAAGAGACTGGAATATGAATAGGAGAGGCCTGAATAGAAATATGAGCAATAAAAAGAAGCAATAACAATACACGTGTAGTCTTACAGATCTTTTGTTTTTAGATGGGGTCAGTGACCCCAATTGGAAGCTGGAAAGAATGGGAAGTAGAAGGCAAATAATTCAAAATATATTAAAATAAAAAAATGAAGACCAGTTGAAAAGTTGCTTAGAATTAGCTATTCAATAACCTACTAAAAGTTAACTTGAAGGTGAACCACCCCTTTAATAACTTTTTTTTTTAAAACAGTTTTTTTGGTTTTATAGCTTTTGAGATATAAATGCCATAGGGTTTCTTTGTTTTTATAGCATTTGAGATATAAATCTCAAAAATCATTCTGTGGGTCACTAGTGCATTATAAATTGCTTCTTCATGCGGCAACCAGCCAATTGGAGCATTTGATGAGTGTATTGTACGTTACTTTGAGCAACACGTATAAATTGTTATATATACATATAAATGAGTTGGGATGCACTGAATCCACTATTTGGGATTCGGCCGAATCCTTTGCAAAAGATTTGGCCAAATACCGAACTGAATCCTAATTTGCATTTGCATTTGCAAATTCGGGACAGGAAAGGAAAAAGTGGATTTTTTTACTTCCTTGTTTCTTATATATGCAAATTAGGATTTGGTTTGGCCAGGCACAAGTATTCGGCCGAATTAAAATTCTGCTGAAAAAGGCTGAATCTTGAACCAAATCCTGGATTCTGTGTATCTATAGAATATATATAGAGAGAGAGGGACAACTGTGAGAAAGAAAATAATAAAGAATATTTATGAACAAATATACTGAACAGCCACAATAGTTTAGTATTTTTATGTCAGTGACAGTTCCCCTCGTGGATGATAAGAACCTTCCATCAAAACAGTTTAAAAACACAGAAGGTGAGATAATTCGAGAAAATCTGACTTTTGTTATAAGTTAACAAACTGCTGGTTAGTAATGTCTCTATAAGGTATGGGATCTCTTATCTAGAAAACATTATTCAGTAAACTCTGAAATACAGGAAGGCCATTGCCCATACAGTCAGTTTAAAGCAAACTCGGATGTGTGTGTGTGTGTGTGTGTGTGTGTGTGTGTGTATGTGTGTATATATATATGTATATATATATATATATGTATGTATATATATATATATATATATATATATATATATATATGTATATATATATATATGTATATATATATATATGTATATATATATATATATATGTATATGTATATATATATATATATATATATATATATATATATATATATATATATATATATATATATATATATATATATATATATATATAGAGAGATATAGATTTTTTTTTTTTTTTAAATAGTTTCCTTTTTCTTTGTAATAATTAAAGTGTACCTTGCATTTGTTGGTGACTAAGCTGCACTAATTAATATTAGTGGCTCTACAATACATTTAGAGTTGCCACCAGTTTTTGAAGGGCTGTCCGGGTCAAAACTTCTGCCTGGTTTTCCAAATTAGGAAAACCGGGCCGGATTCCCTATGATTGAAGTGGCGATCGGCGTCATAGCCCTGCCCCTGATGTCATGACCCCACCCACATTATGCAACGGCCCCACCCCCTGCACAGAGTTAGACGGGCCAAAAGGTGGCAACCCTAAATACAATACAATACTATTTTTTTTTTAAAAAAAAATAATTGGAACTCTATTTAGTACATGTCCCTTTGCTAATCCTAATTATAGAATGCCCCTTTCATGGGAAAACCTCAGGTCCTAATCATTCCATATACAGAATACTTGGGACCTGGGATTTTCTGGATAAGGGGTCTAGCTTTAATTTGGATCTCCATACCTGAGCATTAATTTAAATATTAATTAAACCCAACAGGATTTTGCCTCCAATAAGAATGCAGGATATCTTAGTTGGGATCAAGTAAAAGGTACTGTTTTATTGTTATTACAGAGAAAAGGGGAATCATTTTTAAAAATGTGAATTATTTTATTAAAATGTAGACTATGGGAGATGGCCTTACCGTTATTTAGAGCTTTATGGATAACGGGTTTCCGGATAACAGGTCCCATACCATATACCATTTAAAAAATAAAGAGCAATAATCCTTATTCAATTATCAGTATGATCATTAATGATTAAATGCTAATAAATCAAACCAACCGAGTTGGACTCCATATTAAACAGTTAGGGAGTTATTTGTTATGCTCTGAATATCCATAATTAGAATAATTCATAGTTTTCGGATTAAAAAAAAAAACCCATGGTCTTAAAAGTCCTACTCCGAAAATCCGGCATCTCAAAGCTCTCGAGGTCCTGTATATGTCAACTGGGAAGGTCCCAGTGTCTGCGCTCATGTCCGTACCAACACCAGATGATTTTCTGGGATTCGGAGCAAAAAAATCGTAGTTTTTGTGGAAAACTCCGAACAATTCAGAGTTTTTGGGGAAAGCTCCGAAGTTTTTCCGACCCTATTTTTTTCAGGCTTTTTTCTTCATAAATAAGGTCCATTCAGGCAGTCGGAGTTGATCGGATTTTTAAGTTAAAAATACGTAGAAAAATTCAGACCTTGATAAATAACCCCCTAAGAGTTGTGGGAATACCCATGTGCCTTATATTGATGATAGATTTTGGTCTTTCTCTTTTTACATGTCTTAAAATAATCTTACACAATAGCATGGGTATCTATATTATTAATTCATACTAAAATGTGGGTGTGTATATAATATAGATAGATAGATAGATAGATATATATAGATAGATATATATAGATATAGAGATATATATATATATATATATATATATATATATATATATATATATATATATATATATATATATATATATATATAAAGCTACAATATATTATTTGAGATTGGGACATTTTCCTGTACCTGTAACTGTCAGTATAAAGCTCATTCACATATCACATATTTCACAGTTCTAATTCACAGACTATCTCCAGTACTTTACAATACATTTGTGAAGATATTTCAAAACCAGCTGTAACTGTTTAATCTGTATTTTCCCCTCATTTAAGTGTTGAACTGTCCATATAAATAATCTTTTTTTTTTTTATATTAAAATGGTCATTTTATGTTGAGCAATTTTTGTTTTTTCTTTTATGTGCCTGAGTTTGCAGAATATATTGCTTCCTTGTGGTAAACCTTCAAGTAACCAACAGAAATCTGACCTTTGGTTCCTTTTCTTACCCTGGTGGTTATAGTTCTGCAGGCGAGTTATGAATTGGGTGTGTGGTTTGATTGCGACCAGGATATCCAGCCGTACTGTACAACTGTTTGCTTTTTCTCAAGTTTGTGGCTGGATTTATTACTCTTTGACTCATTATTCTGGGTACAGGGTTTGATTGAGGCAAAGATAAGCTACTGTATCAAGACAATGCTCTGGTTTGAGATGTGTCGTTATAGTCTTGCTGGGTTATGTAATAAAAGGTACAGCTATGGGACCTGTTATCCAGAATTCCTAGGACCTGGGGTTTTCAAGATAATGGATCTTTCCAGAATTTTTATCTGCATACCTTAAAGGAAAACTATACCCCCAAAATGAACTCTTAAGCAACAGTTCATATCATATTAAGTGGCATATTAAAGAATCTTACCAAACTGGAATATATATTTAAGTAAATATCGCCCTTTTACATCTCTTGCCTTGAACCACCATTTCGTGACTCTCTCTGTGCTGCCTCAGAGATCACCTGACCAGAAATACTTCAACTCTAACTGTAACAGGAAGAAATGTGGAAGCAAAAGACACAACTCTGTCTGTTAATTGGCTCATGTGACCTAACACGTATGGTTTGTTGGTATGTTTGTGAATCCTACGATCCCAGGGGGCGGCCCTTATTTTTTTAAAATGGCAGTTTTCTATTTAGGATTACCCAATGGCACATACTACTAGAAAAGTATATCATTATGAAAATGGTTTATTTATATGAAGCAGGGTTTTACATATGAGCTGTTTTATGCAATATCTTTTTATAGAGACCTACATTGTTTGGGGGATATAGTTTTCCTTTAAGTCTACTAGAAAATCATGTAAACTAAATAAATAAATACAGATTAAAGGGGTTGTTCATAATTTTAGTATGATATAGAGTGATATTCTAAGACAATTTTTTATTATTTGTGTTTTTTGATTTATTTTGCTTATTATTCAACAGCTCTTCAATTTGCATCTTAAGCAATCTGGTAACTAGGGTCCAAAGTACCCTAGTAACTATGCATTGATTTGAATAAGAGACTGGAATATGAATAGGAGAGGCCTAAATAGAAAGATGAGTAATAAAAAGTAGCAACTGCTGATTGGTTGCTTGACCTGGTAAAAAGTTGCACATTCTATTGCATTAGCCGTGTAATTATTTATACCCAGTTTCACTTCTTTATTTCACTCGATACAGCCATTCAGATGTTTGGTCTTGATTGTTGAATCCAATCAGTAGCCTTTCTCATACTGAAACCATTAAAGGAGTTGTTCACCTTTGAGTTAACTTTTAGTATAATCTAGAGCATGATATTCTGAGATAATTTACAATTGGTTTTCATTTTTTATAATTAGTGTTTTTTTAGCTTTTTTTTAGCCACTCTCCAGTTTGTAATTTCAGCCATCTGGTTGCTAGGGTCCAAATTACCCTAGCAACCATGCCTTGATTTGTATAAGAGATAGAAATAGGAGAGGCCTGACTAGAAAGATTAATACTAGAGAGAGTAATACAAAGTAGCAATTACAATAATTACGTAGCCTTATAGAGCATTTGTTTTTAGATGGGGGTCAGTGACCAAATGGGTTGGATTGGCCCATTAAGCCTTGAAATTCATAGGCAGGTGTGTCCAATCATGAGAAAAGGTATTTACAGTGACCAACTGCAAGTTGTGCTTCTGTTTGACTCTCCTCTGAAGAGTGACAGTTTGGGATCCTCAAAGCAACTCTCAAAAGAACTGAAAACAAAGATTGTTCAGTATCATGGTTTAGGGGAAGGCTACAAAAAAGCCATCTCAGAGGGTTTAAACTGTCAGTTTCAACTGTAAGGAATGTAATCAGGAAATGGAAGGCCACAGGCACAGTTGCTGTAAAACCCAGGTCTGGCAGGCCAAGAAAAATACAGGAGCGGCATATGCGGAGGATTGTGAGAATGGTTACAGACAACCCAAAGATCACCTCCAAAGACCTGCAAGAACATCTTCCTGCAGATGGTGTATCTGTACATCGTTGTACAATTCAGCACAATTTGCACAAAGAACATCTGTATGGCAGGGGGATGAGAAAGAAGCCTTTTCTACACTCACGCCACTAACAGTCACTTGTTGTATGCAAAAGCTACAAACAAAACAACATTATAGTCCAAGGTGAGTATGACACAAGTCAGTGGTTTATTACATTCATAGTCCAACCGATATACGAAACAATATACATGAAATAAAGTATTTTATATGTGTGCAATATTAGGAAGGCAATAAATGCAGCATAAAGAATATAGTTAATATGGATAAATAGCAGCAGACTCTCCATGTTCACACAGGGGAGTTGTGGCAGCAGCAGTATCTACATTGGCACGTCTCTAATCCTTTTCACCATGGCTGCGGCTGCTCCAACACTTGCCTTTGTCAGTTATTCTGTACAAGTCCATTTAGTCTAATTCATCTGATCTGATTATTGTTGCGTTACAGCCATCTCCAGTGTCCGTGTATCCGTAGTTACACACTTGTTGTGAATGATCTTTTGTCACTTGTAGTACCCATTATCACCAGTTGGCTGCAGTTAATCGTTGTCAAAGACCATAGCTCCATCACACGGCAGGCTTGTTGCATACAAATAACATTTAAAGGGGTTGTTCACCTTTGAGTTAACTTTTATTATGATGTAGAGACAATTTGCAATTGGTTCTCATTTTTTTATTGTTTGTGATTTGTGAGTTATTTAGCTTTTTTATTCAGCAGCTCTGCAGTTTGCAGCTTTGGCAGCCTGATTGCTAGGGCCCAAATTACCCTAGCAACCATGCACTTATTTGAATGAGGATTGGGACATGGATAGAAAGGGCCTGAATCGAATAGTTTAGATGAGGTCGGGGACCCCCATATTGAAGTTGGAAAGAGTCAGAAGAAGAAGGCAAATACGTAATTAAACACTATAGTTGCTTAAAATTAACCATTCTTTAACATACTAGGGGGGTTATTTATCAAAGTCCAAATTTATTGTTACATTTTCCCGATAATTTGTTTTGCGGGAAAAAAAAATCAGATTTTCATGATTTTATTTGGATTTTTTCCTCCGATTTTCATGAATTTCACTATTTTTTTTGGATTTTTCACCTGAGAACTCCGGGGTATTGCTCGAAACCCAGCAGACATCAAATAATCATTGGGACTTCTCCAATTGAGCTTATATGCAACCTCGACATGTCTGAGATGCCGGATTTTCTGATTCGGACTTTTCCATCCTCGGGGTTTAATACATTTAGAAAAATTTTAGATCTTTTAAAAGTCCGACTTTATTTTAAAAAATCACGAATTTTTAGTAATTTTTGCATTCGGAGTTTAGTAAATAACCCCCCTAGAAGTTAACATAAAGGTGAAACACAAACCATAAATGAATCAATTGGCAGAAGTGCCACTTCTATTTCCAGTTCCATTACAGGTCAGCTAAAATTAGGGATGCACAGAATCTGCCAAACCCCCGAATCCTTTGCGAAAGATTCGGCCGAATACCGAACTGAATCTGAATCCTAATTTGCATATGCAAATTAGGGATGGGAAGGGGAGAAAAAATGTTACTTCCTTGTTTTGTGAGATTTTCCCCCCACCCCTAATTTGCATATGAAAATTTGGATTCGGTTCGGCCGGGCAGAAGGATTCGGCCGAATCCAAATCCTGTTGAAAAAGGCCGAATCTTGGATTTGGTGCATCCCTAGGTAAAATACAGCAAAATCTCAAACATTTACTAGCAAATGCCTGAATTCACTTGCCATTGTGTTAGCCTATTGTTGGGAAAAAAAGCTTTAATTAATGTAAAGTCATTTGCATCTACATACAGGAAAAATTGAGGCAGAATGAAAGGTTGTTGGCTCCAGATTGGGTGGGAGTTTTACATTTATGTAAAGTTTTACATTTAAGTTGGGGTAATATGAGTAAACCTCATTGTTTATCTAATGAAAAGTCAATTGAAATCTATGGGGAAATCCTGTATTCAAACTTACTGACAAGTGAGCAGCAGTAAAAGGCTGGCATGGAACAGTGACCTCATATATACGTTTTTGTTTGGCTCTGATAAATATCTTTAGTCAACTGGAAAGTAAAAGAGGAAACCTCACCGCACTTGTTTGGGGTAATTACTTATTCTCTTATTCGTGGGAAAAATTATTTTTGAATCTTATCTGATTATCTTTTGCAACATAAGTTTTTTTTCCCCTGTGAGTAATGTATGAATAATCATTGATTCCTTCACTTTCACACAGTTGTTTATAGCAGTTCACCACAAAGGTAGGTTGCTTTTTAATAATGCCTGAGTAATATTATTAGGGTAACATTAATATATTGTCAAATATATCCATATACATGGTGCTTAGGGTTGTTAGTTGGGTCACACTTAAGGGGTTATTTATCAAGCTCCGAATACCCGAAATCTGAAAAATTCTGATTGTTTAGACCAAGAAAAAAAAAATTTATTTATTAAAGTCCGACGGTCTGAAAAACTGGCATCTCAAAGCTCTCTCAATGGGGAAGGTCCCAGTGTCTGCGCTGCTGTCCGTAGTCCGTACCGATATCCGATGATTTTGGACTAAAAATTCCGAAAAATTTGTGGTTTTTGTGGAAAAATTCTGACTTTTCGGGAAAAGGTCCGAAGTTTTAAGATTTTTGAATCTAAGAATCTATTTTTTTTTTATGATAAATAAGGTCCATTCGATAATTCGGAGTTGCATCTTAGAAATACTGAGATCAATTCGGAGCTTGATAAATAACCCCCTTATTGTATTGTAAAATGATTTATCCCTTGTAAAATATGAGAGGAGACACCTCAAATCTTATACACCCTTGTGCCTTATATGGTCATAGAACTCTCCCGTGACTTCTAATATGCTTATATTTTATAAAAGGGTGAAAATGATTCCATTTATTACGTGGTTATAATAAGCAATAATAAGGCTCATTTACAAACCTAGGTACAAAGTGCTTACATTGACTTAAAATTGTTCATGCTTAGATGCTATTCATATGCATTCCTTACAACTATAGTTGAACTACACCAACTGAAGGTCAAGCCCATTATTGCAAATCAAACAAATGACAGTATAAATACAGTGCCAACGTCATGTTTAAAGCCCCAATAACACATGGCAGAATAATTGCAGAACCAACTCTAGGTTTAATGCCATGAGAACACATAGCAGTATGAATGCAGCGCTAACTTCATGTTTAATGCCCCCAGACTGCGTAACAGAATAAATGCAGCGCTATGTTCATTTTTAAAGTACCCAGAGCACATACCGTATACACTCGAGTATAAGCTGTCCCGAGTATAAACTGAGGTACCTAATTTTACCTCCAAAAACTGGGAAAGCTTATTGACTCAAGTATAAGCCTAGGGTGAGAAATGCAGCAGCTTCTGGTAAATTTCAATCAAAAAATTGAGGGTTTCTGCTCCTATTGGAGGTGCCGGCATCTCGTTTTTGGATGACGGCGACCAATCTTGGACGCCGGTGAATATTCTTGGAAACTATTCTTGGACGCCGGCGACTATTCTTGGGCGCGGGCGACTATTCTTAGATGCCGTTTTTGTGCTTGGCCCGAGTATAAGCCGAGGTGGAGTTTTTCAGCATATTTTGGGGGCTGAAAAACTCGGCTTATACTCGAGTATATACGGTAGTAGAATAAATGCAGTGCTAACTTTACACTTAATGCTCCCGGAATACAAAGCAGAAGAAATGCAGTGCCAATGGTACCTCCATAGCACGAAATAGGATACATATAATTCTCATTTTATATTTAGTATCCTCCAAAACATTTTCATATTTAATGCCCGGGACATATAGCAAAATGAATACAGAGCAAACCACCAAAGTACAATTCAGTTTAAATGCAGTGCAAACATCATTTTTGATGCTACCAAAACACATAGCAGAATAAATGCCATGCCGACATCTTGTTTAATGTCACCAGAGCACTTACAAGAATAAATGCAGTGCCAGGTTCATTTACAATATATATATATGTGTGTGTGTGTGTGTGTGTATAACATGCTCCCAGAACAACTAGCAGGATAAATGCTGAATTCATAACCAATGCAGAAGTGTAGATTAATGAATGCCAGTACCTCTCCTGTTGTAAAGGAGCAGTATCATTTCAAAGTAAATGTTTGAGTGTGTTCTGCCATCAACTTTAAAAGAAGCTCCACCAGGGAAAGACCAATTACATTATAGTGCAGCAGGATTTGCCTCTCTGAATCAGGGAGAAGTTGAGCAGTTCTGGGGTTTAGAGAATGCTGCATGGCTGCAGAATACAATGGAGACTTTCGTCTGGACAGACACCGCTTATGTAGTGTCTATAGGAGCAGCACTGGTGAAGATTAACACTATGCAACGGTTATCTGCACACACAGCCAGTACATACTGTAAACTTTATATAACAGCCAAGACAACAATTATTTTCCTCCTCCTTCTCACAGCTCCTAGCTAGCACTGTGTGCACACCACCCAACTTAGGGCTTTATTTATCAAAGAGTGAAGTTAGAGGTCGCCACAGTCCCCTAGAGTGAAATTCCACCACTTTCCATTCATTTCTATGGGATTTTTAAAAGAGTACTTAAAGGAAAGAAGGAAAGAGAGAAGGAAAGCCAAAAAAATACTTAAGCTCTAAGGGGCAACTTTTCTAAGTGGTGAAAATTCGCCAGCGACGGCTTCGAGGCAAAAATAACACTTCACCAGGCGAAAATTTGCTCAGACAAAGCTAGTTAACTAACATGCGAAGTTGCCTCCAGGGTGAACTCTGGCGAAGTTGAGCTAGCATTAATTCAGCAAGCAGAGCGAGGTTGCGCTAACGTTGGCTAATTTGCATACGGCAGGAAGTTAATGTACAATGGACGTATATGTTGCAGCAAATACATTACACTACAGGTCCCGGAAACACATGAGCCCACTGTATAGTTTATGTGCCATATTTTAGGAAATGTAGGGGGGAAGCAGGTTACCCCCCAAAAAATGATGTTCTTTTGCAGGCTATCACCCTGAAAAAAAGGAAAAGACACCAGCATTTTTTTGGACTTCGAAAAATTTTCAACTAAATTTTGAGGAACTCCTATCTACTCTATTGCACTTCGCCTGGTCTGAGGTGGCGAAGGCAAGTCTGGCGCAAGAGGTAACATTCAGTAAAATCCACATATAACTGAGGTCTGTTGTCACGAAGGAGGCGCATGCGCAGTAAAGACAAATCACAGAGTGGAAGTGATGCGCATTTTGAAAATGGCAGCACCAAAATGTTCAGCGGCAAAAGTTCAGAATAGAGAGTAGCGGAATTTCACTCTAGAGGACTGGGGAGATCTCTAACTTCACTCTTTGATAAATATACCCCTCTGTGGTTCTCCCCAGCACTGCACATGGCACATGCTATTTTGTGGGAGTTCCAGGGAAATTGTGGGTAAAAAAAAAAACAAGGATATTTGCATCTAAACATTGCACTTCGCACCAGTTAAGTGAATGAGCCTTAATGTTTCTTAACTACAACTAAATGGGGTATATTTATCAAAGAGTTAGAGATCGCCACAGTCCGCTAGCGTGACATACCGCCTCTCTCCATTCATTTCTATGGGACTTTTAAAGGCATATTTATCTAATGGTGAACTTTCACTTTCACCCTTTGATAAATACGCCTTTGAAAAATCCCATAGAAATAAATGGAGAGAGGCGGTATTTCAGTCTAGCGGACTGTGGCGATTTCTAACTTCACACGCCTTTATAGCATGATTTTCACAAAGATGTAAATCTGCTGCGGTTTTAGTAATCCTATAGCAGCCAGAATTTTGCTTTCGCTATTTTATACACAGTTGACCGATCAGAGGTTATAGCTCATTGGTTGTTAGTCGTTCCTAATCAGAAGGATAACACCATTGTGTGACTTTCTCCCCACTGTCTATTAAAATGAATTCAACTGTCCATTTTGGCTAGGGTTACTCCTCATACATTATATAAAATTGTAATCCTTACTGAAGGCCAGTATTATGGTTACCTTGAGACAGTTGGCTTGTCGTCTTTCAGCCTTTATGGCCACAACTCATAGTACCATAGTAAGAAAAAGACACGTTCAACCTTTTAAGTCCATATATAACACCTGCCTAATTGCCAGTTGATCCAGAGGAAGGCAAAAAACCCTCCTGAAGCCTCTCCAAGAAAAAATTCCTTCCTGACTCCAAAACGACGGACTAGTCCCTGGATCAACTTGTAATATGAGCTATCTTCCATAACCCTGTATTCCCTCACTTGCTAAACACCATCCAACCCCTTCTTTAAGCTATCTAATGTATCAGTCAATAACTTTTCCCTAAAATCTACAGTGTGGTGAAGATTTAGGTTGTGAGATGATGCCACAAATCCTGACAACAAAGCTGCTTATTTGCCTTGTTGATTTCAAAGATTTTGCTTGTTGGTAATCTGAGCTGATAAATCAATCCATTCTACTACCTTACTTCTTTCTTTGATTTCTGTGACATCATAGATCCAGTGACACCAATGCAAGGATCCCTATCACAAGGCCAGCTGGTTACTGATTAACAGTGTGCATTAGTGGTACTTCCAGGCGTTTTAAAGGCTGACATTGAAATGTAGGCTTCTTCTCGACATAATGGCATTGTGGGCTTTTCTTTATTTTCATAGTTTGGTAAGCCAAAGGACAATATGGTGGAAGGGTTATTTGGGTCATTCTTGCCAACAAAGAAGCCTCCACAAGAAGGAGTTGGGACATTTTGGGTTATCACAGGAGTGCCTTGTAAACAATTGCTATGCATCCCATTGGAGACGGTAATGTTGACTAGGTTGTTGGGTAGAACACTCTGGCTCCCAAAGCGAGATAATGCTTCAATATCCACACATGGCAATCGTACGTGTTGGTCCAATAGAAAACGGTTTTCTTCTCCAGACCCATCATGTCTTGAACAAGTTATGTTTTTTACTTCTTGCGAAGCACTGAAACAGTCTTCCTTGTGTTCCTGTGCCTTGATATCATCAACTTTATTGATAGGAAAATCTTCAAAAAGGCTTGGGTTAAAGCTGATGTGACGGTGCTAAAAGACAAAAAAGTTGGGACCCTGTCATAAAAGTCATTCTGAGAAAATAAGGGATGCACCGAATCCACCATTTTGGATTCGGCCGAACCCCCTGAATGCTTCGTGAAAGATTCGCAGAATACCAAAACCAAATTTGCATATGCAAATTATGTGCGGGAAGGGGAAAACATTTTTACTTCCTTGTTTTGTGACAAAAAGTCAAAAGATTGCCCTCCCTGCTCCTAATTTGCATATGCGAATTCGGTTTCGGTTTGGCCGGGCAGAAGGGTTCTGCCGAATCCTGCTGAAAAGGGCTGAATCCCGAACCGAATCCTCAGGCCGGGTTTGTTGAGAGGCCACCAAGGCCGGCCTAGGGCAGCTGGATTTTAGGGGCAGCATGTTACCCAACCACACCCACATTGGTTCAGAAACTCTGGGGATGCGCATGAGATACAATAATTTTTCCCATTGCTCTGGTTCCGATGATGAAATTTAAGCAAATAAAAGGGATGGGACGAGGGGTGCCCGCTATGTAAATCCAGCCCTGCGAATCCTGGATTCAGTGCATCCCTAGAGAAAATCCTTTTGACAAACCATCCTGTGATAGCTTAGCTGTTTATCATTTTAGGTTGTATATTTAATCTGCAAACACCCGGTCTTGGTGGGTGGATGGCACATAAGCTCCTCCTCACTCATTTGGGCCAGCAAATAGTAAGTAACCTTAGGAAGGAAGTATGTGGTTCTTTATATAGTATGTGTGTTTATATATATATATATTATGAGCTTGCTTGTTGCCATTGCCTTTAATGCTCCACTACCCGCCATGTATGCACGTGTTTATGAGGCTCACTAGTTCCTACAGACATCTGGAGCACAGAGGATTGGGTGCGAGAGATTCAAATAACTGCCATAATCTCAGGAGTGTACAGTCCCCAGTGCCCCGGATGTGTTTAGGAGTGAGGAATTACAGATGGGCAAAATGCCACCCTGAAAAATGTGCCACCCTATGCCCAGGCCTATGTGGCCTTTCCCCAAATCCAGGCCTGTTGTATCAATTACAATTCATATTTTTTGTTTTAAAATGTGGGCAAACATTTATTAATAAAAATGTTATACATATTGCCCTTACACATTTGCACTGCATTTATAGACCGGCGCCTGACCCGCCCCGCTCTGACATCATGGAAAGGGGCAGGGCACACAGGCGCAAGTCTACAAAAAGCTGCAACTGGAGGTGGAATTGGGGTACTGAAAGGTCACAGCCGGGGTAAGTGCAAGTTCAGCCCAAACCTTCCCATGAATATTGTGTGAAAGTTGGCCCAAACCCACCTGACCCACGGGTCCCGCTACTACAGCGCTACTCTCCAGTTTATGTTTTATCCTGCCACCAAGGCACCTACCTCTTGTGGTTTCTTACAAAATTTTTCCAGTGTGCTTTTGTGGTTTGGAATCTCTGGCCACACAATAGGTTTTATTCTGAAAAAGGAGATTGAAAATCAGATCAGATTAAAATATGCTAATTTAGGGTTTTGGTTTGATATTCAGATACATATTTTGTGAAGGATTTAATATTTTTTTGAATCCAAAAAATTGTAGTTTCAGTGCATCCCTAGTTAAATTATGTGTTTTCACTGGGAGGACAAAGTAAGAACAAACTAGGATATGTTAAATAGGGATGCACCAAATCCACTATTTCGGATTCAGCCGAACCCTGAATCCTTCTCAGAATACCGAAACCGAATTTGCATGTGTATATTAGGGATGGGAAGAGGAAACATTTTTTACTTCCTTGTTTTGTGACAAAAACTCACGCAATTTCCTTCCCGTCCCTAATTTGCATATGCAAATTCAGATTTGGTTTGGCCGGGCAGAAGGATTCGGCCGAATCCGAATACTGCTGAAAAAGGCTGAATCCTGAACCGAATCCTGGATACGGTGCATCCCTAGTGTTAAAGGAGAACATCAGCCTGTCAAATAGACCAACCCCCTCCACTGGGCACCCCCCAAACCACATCACAGGGGTCAAATAGCATCTATCACTGTTCCTGGCTGCTGCAGGGTAGTTAGAGGGTGACCTGAGAAGGGTCTGGGCTGGACATGATGCTTTGGTTCTCCTTTTATACATCCTAGTCTCTCCTTACTTTGCCTTACTAATGGAAACATATTTTAAATTGAAATTCACTTTAACATTAATATGTTATTAATTATTTTTGAATTCCAGGCTTTGAGGCAAGTTGTGGTTGTAGAAAAACCTGGTAGGCTGCAAGTCCATATAGAAGCTATCAAATAGCCAATCACAGCCCTTATTTTGCACCACCAAGGAACCTTTTTCATGCTTGTGCTTTATATTTGAATGTGGCTCATCGGTAAAAAAAGGTTGAGGACCAACTGTCTGCAACAGTGGTGTAACTAGGGTGCGCCGGGCCACCTGCAGAAAAATCTTCAGAGGGGCCAAGTGCACCCCACCCCACCTACAACCAGCCTCCATCACGCCCACTCCCCATCTCGACTCCACCCACTCCTGCCCCACTTGTGTCCCCTTTCCTTGCTGCAGGTAAGAGAGCGACTGGAGAGCGTGAGGGGTTTTTTTTTTATAAGCGTTAGAGAAAACAAACCCTCAGTCTGGGGTCTGGGTCCCCCTGCGACTCTGGGGTCTGTTTACTCTATAGTTAAGCCACTGGTCTACGGATTATGTTGCCTACACCATACTTTAGTTATTTTAAAGCAAACTACTCCTTTACTGGAGGATACAATATAGGTAACAGATCCAGTGCATGGACCATGAGCAGTCATTCACAGATATATATAATAAGTGTACATACCTGCTTTTCCAAAACAGGGTAATGATGAAGATCCCAGCTAAGCACAGAAAGAAACTGATGACAGCCAATATGATCACCGGCATAGTTATACCTGTCAATGTACACAAACATTTTAGTACATTTCTGTATAACTGCACAAGCATCCGAAAGTAATAGGACTACAAAATAAAAAGATACAACGTTTCTAAAACTTCATTAAATAAGAGGCTTTTTGGCAGAGAGCCAACAATACTCAGCACCTGCACTTAGATTCATTTGTAACAATTTACGATAAGCAAAGATACAATTTAAGATAATCAGGTCTCTTGGGAGAACTGCGCCTCACACTTAAAGGGCAATTCACCTTCATTAGCAAAACTGCAATAACACATAAAACATGAGCCTAAAACCCCCCCCATAAATGTATTAAAACTTTCCATAACCTGCCAAATTTTATAAAATCGACATGATATTTAGGGGGGTGTGGCCACAAAATGGTCACGATTTTCAAATGTTGGGAGGTATGGCCTACACTGCATCTATAAGAAATACGTGTGCGTGTGCTAATACCCAGCAGCCGTCTTCATTCAGAAGCTTTTTTTTGCCTAACTTGCAATCAATAAATTAATGTTAGTTGTTACCTGTAACTGTTGGCGGATTCTTTATAAAGCTGGTGTTAAAACTGACAGTTTCACTCCATGAACTCCATGGTCCTTTGTAGAAATACCCTTTAGGCTGCACTCTGACTCTAGCCTCATATGTTTCAGAGGGAACAAGATTTCGCTCCGGAATATTGAATGCATTAAGAGCAGTTTTTATGCACTATGTTCAAAACAAAAAAATGAAATTAGGTAAGTATGGCAGCTTAAAGGATAAGTAAACCTTAAAAATAAGTGAATGTAAAATGAATGAGGGTGCTATTCTAAGCACTTTTGCAATGTATATTCATTATTTTATTTTATTAATTCCAAGATATTAAAGGATACATTTACTGTTAACATAAATGAATTTTGTTACAACAGCTCCACCTGCTGGTCATTTTCCCACCAGTCTGACCACCAAGTAGTCAAGGAAGTTGTCAGGAGAAAGAAAGAGGCTGCTCTGATGTTCTTCTGCTTAGGAAAGATTTGAGAAAGGTTTCTAATTTTTTTCCTAAGCAAAAGAACATCAGAGCAGCCTCTTTCTTTCTCCTGACAACTTCCTTGACTACTTGGTGGTCAGACTGGTGGGAAAATGACAGTACATGTATCCTTTAATATCTTGTAATTAAAGTAAATAAAATAATGAATGTACATTGCAAAAGTTCTTAGAATAGCTCCCTCATCAATTTTACATTCACTTATTTTTAAGGTTAACTTATCTTTTAATGAACGATTTTAAGAATGTACCAAAGTTTTGGGGCCCTAAATTGAATTTGCTGTGGGGCCCAGTAACATCTAGTTACGCCACTACAAATGTATCTGTCTAATGACTTAGCAGGTAAACACTTACTGAAGCTTCTTTCTTAGTAACCAACACCAAGCGCAATAGGTGGAAATCACTGATTTGTGATTTCACAATTTCCACCTGTTGCACATGGTGTTGGTTACTAGGAAAGAAGCTTTAGAGAGTGTTTACCTGCTAAGTCATTAGACAGATTTATCTGTATGGACCTCATCTAGTCAATAATGAACACTGTCGTCAGGCAAAGGAAATGATAGTGGGGACTATGCCTGTCTTTGATAGGGATGTAGCGAACTGCCGTTAATGTGTTCGCGAACGCCGTTCGCGAACACCGGCAAAAAATCGAACAGTTCGCGAACAGTTCGCGAACTTCGAACGCTCGATAAAATCGTTCGATCGAACGATCGAAGGATTTTATTCGTACGATCGAAGGATTTTCGTTCGAATCGAACGATCGAAGCTATTCGATCGAATGATTTTAATTCAATCGAATGCTTATAATCGTTCGAACGAATGGAAATCGTTCGATTTTAGCGATCGAACGGTCGAATGGTCGAATGGTCGAACGAAATTTTACTTCGAATCGAACGCGAACACCAATTGGCGAACGTCGCGCGACGTTCGCGAACATTCGGCGGACGCGAACAGTCGAAGTTCGCGCGAACTAGTTCGCCGGCGAACAGTTCGCTACATCCCTAGTCTTTGATACTTTTGGTGACATTTCTTGGGCAATTAATGTCGTGTAGAAAAAAAAAAATATTCTATTTACATGCAGTTATCTTCTAATTACCTTTGGTCCAGTATTTATCTTTACTGCACTTGGAGAAGAATCACATTCCTGTAATAAAAACAAATGTAGAAATCAGCCTGGGCAGGGGGTTTGCCATGAAAACGAGTTTGGCTCACATTTAGGGGCCGATTCACAAAGGGTCGAATATCGAGGGTCAATTAACCCTCGATATTCGACTGGGAATTAAAATCCTTCGACTTCGAATATCGAAGTCGAAGGATTTTAGTGCAACTAGTGCGATCGAACGATCGAAGGATTATTCCTTCGATCGAACATAAAAATCCTTTGAATTGAACGATAAAATCCTTCGAATCGAACGATTCGAAGGATTTTAATCCAACGATCGAAGGAATATCCTTCGATCAAAAAAAGTTAGCCAAGCCTATGGAGACCTTCCCCATAGGCTAACATTGAGTTCAGTAGCTTTTAGATGGCGAACTAGGGCGTCAAATTTTTTTCTTATAGAGACAGTACTTTGACTGTCGAATGGTCAAACGATTTTTAGTTGTAGTCGTAGTCGAAGGTCATAGTAGCCCATTCGATGGTCGAAGTAGCCCAAAAAACACTTCGAAATTCGACGTTTTTTTACTTCGAATCCTTCACTCGAAGTTAGTGAATCGGCCCCTTAATGTATATATTCAGTGTCGGACTGGCCCACAGGGATACCAGGAAAACTCCCGGTGGGCCCAGGTGTCAGTGGCCCCTCATGCTGATAAACATTTGGCCTGTTTCATGGCCATTCCCTATTTCTATAAGAACAAAGAGGCTAAATAGATGGAATAATATATTATAGTATGTAAAGAAAAGCGACTAGGAGAATAGAGGTTGAGTGAGGAGAGGAGGAATAATAGTACTGAGGGCCCCTGGTCTAAGGTTTTTTGGGTGGCCCAGTCCGACACTATATATATAATATGGCTATCAATGGGCAAGCAAGAAGTTCTGAACACCAACTCCCAGTGTTAAAGGGATACTAAATAGATATAAAGTATTGCTGTGGTGCGTGCTTCCACTTTTTTGACAATAGTCCAAAATCCAATTAAGTTCAAAAATGTCTTGTTCAATAGAGTCAAAAGGGTTATAGAGAGTAGTCACATCCCAGAGTACACCCAGTCCTAGGTTTATACATCATTTAGTAATTTCAAAAACAAAATAGCCTATGAGTAAGTGCTCAACCTTGACATGAAACGCATTAGGCTAATGCAGGGATCCCTAACCTTTCTCACCCGTGAGCAACATTCAGATGTAAAAAGAGTTGAGGAGCAACACAAGCATGAAAAATGTTCCTGGATGGAGCCAAATAAGGGCTGTGATTGACTATTGGTAGCCCCTGTGTGGACTGGCAGCCTACAGGAGGCTCTGTTTAGTAGTACATCTGTTTTATATGCAACCAAAACTTGTCTCCAAGCCTGGAATTCAAAAATAAGCACCTACTTGGAGGCCACTAAGAGCAACATACAAGGGTTGCTCACGAGCTACTGGTTGGGGATCACTGGGCTAAAGCATGTCCTAACAAAGATTTTTCATTTTTATATAATATTTGGGCTCCATCTTCACTAAACAGTAAGTCTCTCTGATTTTTTCTTTTTAAAGGGATACTCCCCTTATTTCAGAAAGGGATTTCACCAGTGTGAGGCTGAAATGACTGCTGAACTGCTGGTGGTTTTGTTGGCCTTTTTCTGAGTTATTGCAGTCACCCGGTGGAGTTGTGTCTGGCATAATTTGTCAAAAAATAACAGAGTTCATCTACAACTGGGCACAATTACACTGAAAGTTTTCTAAGTCTGGCCGGAAGCTTTTTGTTGTTCATTGTGAGAGTGAAGAGTGTGGCCCAACATTTTGGTGCATTTGCTCTGTACTTAGTGACATAGGGCACTGTGGGTTTTAATTAGTGATGGGCGAATTTATTCGCCAGGCGCGAATTCGCGGCGAATTTGCGCGATTCGCCGTCAGCGAATAAATTCGCGAAACGCCCGCCAAAATTCGCGGAAAAACGAGACGCCGACGCAGTTTCGCAAATTTTTCGCCGTTTTGCGAATTTCGCACATTTTTCGGCGAAGCGAAACGGCGCAAATTCGCCAATCACTAGTTTTAATCCCAACTGACTGCGGGTACTCATGGGTCCACAACTACATTTGCAACTATATATGCTGGTGGGTGCTGCATACAGGTGGAACCCTTGATTAATGTCTAACCCCAACTGAAATGCTAAAATGTGTTAATATTAATAATAAACCACGTTTAATAGCAAGGCACAGATGTATTCTCTATGACGTTTTTGCTGAAGCAAATTAGCACCCATTTTTCTACACAGCACTTGAGGGGTAATGTCAGACCTACGATAATATACCTAGGGGCCCATTTACTAAGGGTCGAAGTGAATTCAAAAACTTTGAATTTCAAAGTAATTTTTGGGTACTTCGACCATCAAATAGGTCAAAATTCGATTTTGAAAATCGAAGTACGGTCTCTTTAAAAAAACTTCGACTTCGACACTTCGCCACCTTAAACCTGTTAGCCTATGGGGACCTCCTAGAACCTATAGCCAGTATTTGACTACGTTTTGAGAAGTCAAGGTTTTTTTTTCCCGATTCCAACGATTTCTATGATCAATCGAACGATTTGAATTCGATCGAAAATGGCTAAATTCACTCAAAAAAAAATTTGTACTATCGAATATCTACAATTCGAATTTTGAAGTTTTACCACTTCGAAATTCGACCCTTAGTAAATGTGCCCCCTAATGTACAAGTGCACAGGTGATTGCTGCAGACATTCCAAGGGTTTTGTTGCCTCCGATGGTGGCAATTGCTTGGCTAACAGTACTCCCTGAATCACCTGCCATTAGCCTATAATACTATATAATACTTGCCCCTTTGTAGTATAATTGTTATTTATATACTCACTGGCCATTCCTCATTTTCCCTGCGTATGCTTATCTGGAATAGTAAATCCGTTTCTAGGTAGCCTGGGTCTTTGTACTCATATGAAATTCTGTATTCTCTTTCAGGCTTGTCGTAAGTGACATTGAGGTTTGTTGGAATGTCAGGCTGAACTGAAATCACAAAATTCAGGTGACAAATTTACACACAACTGCAGCATCATTTACCACTCAGCAATTATAATGCATCTTGTAAATTCAAAATTCATGCACTGATTTTTATGCAGGTCAAACTTTTTTGGTTTTGGTCGCAAAATACATTTCATGATTACAAAAAAATGTTAACGTACAAAGCAATTCTGTAAGCACACAGAATCACCTTTTAGTCACAAAATGGATTTTGTCAACAGAAAATAAATTCAGTGAACACAAATATCCTTTGGCGCCTGCCTACATTTATGATTTTGTTCACATGATTTTGTAATTCAGAAATGTCAACAAAATCAATTTTGTGAAGATAAAAATTATTTTGTGACCACAAAAAATGATTTTGTATTTACAAATGATTATTCGTCAGTACAAAATATATATTTCATATTATAATTTACAGTACATTTTGGGCCATTTTCAGTTAGGTGAGAAAGACTGATCTACTTCAGCTCCAGATTTTCCTATAGACTATAATGACGTTTCTACATGATAAATCATGAAATAATTTTTTTCATCAGGTTGAATGTGACCCTTTATTTCACAATTCTTTGTTTTGGACATAGAGGCCAATTTAATGAGAAAAACTTATCTCCTGTCTCTATCTATTGATTTTTCATGTGATAAACCATGACATTTTTAGAATGTAACTGAATACGTATAATGTATCTCCTAATTCAAATCCATAATTTCCCATAGACATCTATTACGTTTTCATGTGATAACCCATGAGAAACCAAGTTTTTCTCATTGAACTAAATCCTATAGTTCTACAGGGACATTTAGGGGCAGATTTACCAAGGGTCGAAGTGAATTCGAGGGAATTTTCGACGTAAAAAAATCTGAAATTCAAAGATTTTTTTGGATATTTCGACCATCGAATAGGATACAACGACTTCGAATTCGATTCGAAGTAAAATCGTTCGAATATTCGAACTGTCTCTTAAAAAAAGCTTTGACTTCAATACTTCGCCAAATTAAACCTGCCGAAGTGCTATGTTAGCCTATGGGGACCTTCTAGAGCATTTTTCTAAGTTTTTGGAAGTCGAAGAAAAATCGTTTCGATCGATGGATGTAATACTTCGAATCGATCGCACGATTTTACTTCGACTGGATATGGCCAAATTCAGTGTAAAAAAACTTTGACTTCGATATTCAAAGTCAAAGTATTCCAATTCGATGGTCAAATTTCGAAGCTTTTTCTACTTCGAAATTCGACCCTTGATAAATCTGCCCCTTAGAATAGAACATTCAGAGAAACATCAGTGAGAAAAACGATTCTCCAAATTCAATTCCAAATTTCTCCATAGATTTCTATTGGGGTTTTTCATGATTAACCAAGATATGTTTTTGCCATAGAATTGAATGTGGCCTGATTTATCTCATGACAACTCAATAAGGCCCAGAATTACTGATCTCCACATTTCTCCATATACTTCTGTTGAGTTTTCATGAGACTAACAAGATTGACAAGATCATTTATTTCTTTAAAGCAGTGATCCTAAACCTTTTTTTTTTTTTACCTGTAAGCAACATGCAGATAAAAGAGTTGGGGAGCAACACAACGCAGAAAAAATTAGCAAAATAAGGACTGTGATTGGCTATTGGTAGACCCGATATAGACTGACAGCCTACAGGAGGCTCAGTTTGGTATTACACCTGCTTGTTATACAACCAAAACTTGCCTCCAAGCATGGGGATCCGCAGAAACATTTTCAGCGGGGACAAGGAAGAAAACATATTACACTTGTACCCATATTTTGACACCTTCATTTTACATACCCTTTTTTTAAGTTTTTCTGTATGTTATACCATTTTTTGTGGTCCCGCCAATATATATAATGCATAATACATCTCCCTGACTTTACGCCATTTATTCTGGTTTTAAAAAAATGTAAAATATGGGATTCTACTGTTCATAAAGTGGAGTAACAACCGCAGGAAGAGGTTGTGCACAGCAAAATGTCACTAGTATAGAAACTATGTTTATACATTTAGGGGCCCATTCACTAAGTTGGAATGAAGGAATAGAGGAAAAATAGTTTGAATTTCGAATGTTTTTTTTGGCTACTTCGACCTTCGACTACGACCTTCGACTTCGAATTGAACGATTCGAACTAAAAATCGTTCGACTATTCGATAGTCGAAGTACTGTCTCTTTAAAAAATTCTTCTACCCCCTAGTTCGCCACCTAAAACCTACCGAGGCCAATGTTAGCCTATGGGGAATGTCCCCATAGGCTTGCTAACAATTTTATGAACAAAGGATAATCCTTCGATCGATGGATTAAAATCCTTCGAACCGTTCGATTAGAAGGATTTAATCGTTCGATCGAATGATTATTCCTTCGATCGTTCGATCGAACGAATTGCGCAAAATCCTTCAACTTCGATATTCGAAGTTGAAGGATTTTAATTCGGCAGTCGAATATCGAGGGTTAATTAACCCTCGATATTCGACCCTTGATATATCTGCCCCTAAGGGACAGAATTATCAAAGGTCAAATTTCGAAGTGAAATATCGAATGGCTATACTTTGACCTCGAGTATCGAAGTTTAAGTTTTTTTTACCGAATTTGACCGTTTTGCAGTTGAAGTAAAATAGTTTGTTCGAACGATGAAATCGTTCAAAACTAATGATTTCATTGATCGATCGAATGATTTTACTTCGACTACAAAAAACATAGAAAAATGCATTAGAAGGTCACCATAGGCTAACATAGCACTTTGGCAGATTTAATTTGGCGAAGTATTGAAGTCGAATTTTTTTAAAGAGACAGTACTTCGATTATCGAATATTCAAATATTCAAACTATTTTACTTCAAATCGAATTCAAAGTCGTAGTATCCTATTCGATGGTCGAAGTATCCAAAAAATTACTTTGAATTTCGAATTTTTTTACTTCGAAAATTCCCTCGAATTCACTTCGACCCTTGATAAATCTGCCCCTAAATGTCAATCTAAGTAAAAGCTGCTTTGTTCCGAGAACAGAAGGGTTAAAAGATAAGAGTCGTCCAAAAATGAAACAATGAGGGGAATACAGGACAGGAGCAGGAGAGGGGGGTGAGGAGCAAAAATATATATTATAATATTATAGATGTTTCTATGTATACAGATATATAGAGTGAGGCAGAGGGTTATTAGAGACAGAGAGGTGAGTGTGGAGGTAACTCAGCAGAATGAGAAAGGAAAGAGTAAAAGAGGAGAGTGAATAGAGTGAGGACATGGAGAGGTGGGGGGATAAAATGGAGCAGCAGGACAAGGAACTGTAGGGGTTAATGTGCTTTGTGAAAAATGCACTGATAGAATAGTTGTAGGCAAAACCTACAGCCAACCTGTACCCATAATATTGAATAATGAATGTTGTTACATATGGGGTGCAGTTTGTCCCAAATACATTCTGTATACAAAACTATCCCTAATACACAGAATGAATGTCTCTCATGTTATATAAGTATTTGTGATCATACACAGATAAAAAATATACAAAAGACTTATTTCTATTAAAGAATGAAAACAAAATCTGGTTAGTGCACAAAAGGATGTCATTATATCACAAACTCCATTAACCAGATTTTGTTTTCATTCTTTAATAGAAATTGGAGGTTGGAGATCACTGCTTTAAAGGAACAAAAAGAAAGTATTTTAAAGTAATACAAATATAATGTAGTGTTGCCCTGCACTGGTAAAACTGGTGTGTTTGTTGAGAAATACTACTATAGTTTATATAAACAAGCTGCTGTGTAGTCATGGGGGCAGCCATTCAAGCACAGGATACACAGTAGATAACAGATAAGTACTACTATAGTTTATATAAACAAGCTGCTGTGTAGCCATGGGGGCAGCCATTCAAGCACAGGATACACAGTAGATAACAGATGAGTACTACTATAGTTTATATAAACAAGCTGCTGTGTAGCCATGGGGACAGCCATTCAAGCACAGGATACACAGTAGATAACAGATAAGTACTACTATAGTTTATATAAACAAGCTGCTGTGTAGCCATGGGGGCAGCCATTCAAGCACAGGATACACAGTAGATAACAGATAAGTACTACTATAGTTTATATAAACAAGCTGCTGTGTAGCCATGGGGGCAGGCAATGAAGCACAGGATACACAGTAGCTAACAGATAAGTACTACTATAGTTTATATAAACAAGCTGCTGTGTAGCCATGGGGGCAACCCAAAGCCAATTAAATGATAATTATTAATAACTTACCTATGTCTTTTGCTTGGTAACATCTGCAGCTGTCATTCATTCCTGCTTTAGTTAGACAGACATTGTATTTATCCATCGGACTGTGTACAGAATACACTCCCTTTTCTTTCTTCATGTTCATACAGTTTGATATATTAACCACCTGACTGTAACGACAGTAAATAACAGGTAAGACTTTCAAAGGGAAAAAGAAATTAAAGGCCCAGTTAGAAAAATCAGAATTGGTGAATTTTAGATTCATTCCAAATTTAAATGTTTAAATAAGTGAATGTAAAATGAATGAGGGGGCTATTCTAAGCACTTCTTTCAATGTACATTCATTATTTATTTATTTTAATTTCAAGATATTAAAGGATACATGTACTGTTAACATGAATGTATTTTGTTACAACAGCGCCACCTGCTGGTCAGTTTCCCACCAGTCTGACCACCAAGTAGTCAAGGAAGTTGTCAGGAGAAAGAAAGAGGCTGCTCTGATGTTCTTCTGCTTAGGAAATAAAACCGGAACCTTTCTCAAATCTTTCCTAAGCAGAAGAACATCAGAGCAGCCTCTTTCTTGTCCTTGTCCCTTTGGCTGGACCCCAGGCTTTGACATGCCCTGGGAGAAGCTTCGGCAGAACCCAGGTTAGACAGGACTCCCCCTAGCTTCGGCGAAGGGGAGTCCAAATGGCTCTAACCCCCTTTGGGAGGGGCGGGGATGGTGGGGCTCTTCCTAGCTTCAGCAAAGGTGGACCCACCCGCTCATGCTGTCCTTGGGCCGAGCCTGGGACACTTGGGCAATGGAGCCCAAGGGTAAGACTTGGAAAGGATGATTCAATATCATCAGTTCTCCCTGGCTTAAAAAAGTAATTCATTTCTTCCCATCCCCAGCACTGCATCCTCTCCAAATATATTGGCTCTAACGCCATTCCAGAGGATTCTAACTGCCCACGCCTTCTGTGGTGCATATACCTTCCCATGCTTGACAAAGGGGTCACGCCCCGAAAACATTGCATCCGCAATAAATGAACAAGGGGTTTCCCTGCTAGAAGTAACCCGAGTTGTGCCAGTGTTTTCTTGCTTTTCGCATATACCTTCTCTACCAGCAGAATATCCTATTTGCTCCCTAAACAGTGAATTCTAAACCCCCATTCAATAGTGAATCCACCCCTAACCTTCAGGCAGGCCCGGACTGGCAATCTGTGGGTTCTGGCAAATGCCAGAGGGACTGCTATAAGGTGCCATAGAAAGTCAGTATTTAGTGGGCTGGTGGGGGCTGTTTGGGCCTCTGTGTTGGCTGAGTGGGTCTCTTTGTACCTGAAATGCCAGGGCCTATTTAATTCTCGTTCCAGGCCTGCCTTCAGGCTTCAGCCTCGGTACTGTTGCATCATCATTGCTCTTCCAAAATATGGTGCATATCTTCCCTGGCAGCAGCTCACATTTTTACCTTATTGCTTACTCCCACACCATTAAGTGACCCCTACTCTTGACATTCTCTTTTGACAGTTCACCACCCCTACAATGAGTGTATCACAAGTTTCCAGACCTAACTTTATCCAAAACACTACATGCTCACTCTGATCAGCCCCCCAAACAATACATGTTCCACTGTTGCCATCCTAAGCAGTCAACTGACTTTAAGGAGAACTAAAGCTTAACTAGAGAGTTAGCTAGAAATGTTGTACATTACGTGTTGGGATTCTGTACCATCCCAAGGCAACCACAGCCCTTTAGCAGTAAAGATCTGTGTCTCCAAAGATGCCCCAGTAGCTCCCCATCGTCTTTTCTGCTGATTCACTGCACATGCTCTGTGCTGCTGTCACTTACTGAGCTTAGGGACCCACTCACAATATACAGTACACATAGAAATGTCACAATATAAGGCTGATTAGTAATTAATACACATAATTACTACATGGCAGCACAGAAACCAGTGCAATTAGCATCAGAATTTAATAATCAGCCCTGTAGCATCAGCTTATATTACAGGGGAAGCTCATTTTCTGCTGGATAATTAGTGACGAGCCCTAAGCTTAGCTTCTCAACAGCCAATCAGAGCCCACTGAGCATGTGAGTGTCACAGACACTTTCCAAGATGGTGACCCCCTGTGACAAGTTTGAAGTCCTGGATCATTGCTGCTATTGACAAGCTGAAACTTTAGGCTGGTGCAATAAGTTCAGTATATAAAATATGTAATTTTTAGCCATATTAATTTTTAGGGTTTAGTTCTCCTTTAACCCTAGTCAGTTGCAATGCATCTCAGTGCAATCATGTACTGTATCTGCTTCGCCCACAGAAGGAATCCTGCCATATCAAGGAAGGACTATGGTAAGGAGGACTCTGGCCCATTCTTTTAGTTCTACCAACTTTCTTCTCCACCTGGTAACTTCCTGCCCATTATAAAAGGGACATTTGCCATTGACTTCTACATGACTTCGACAGGTTTTAGGTGGAGTATTTTCGGATTTGAAGTAATCGCATTATAAATCCCGGAAAAGTTTGGAATTTTCGAGGCAAAAGGCCTGCCAAGAAAAATTTGACCTTTAATCAATAAGCCCCTTGACCTAAGGGTCAGGGCACAGAGGCAGATTCGGGGAGATTAGTCACCCGGCAACAAATCTCCTCTTCTTCGGGGCGAATAATCTCTCTGAACTGCCTTCCCATTGGCTAAAATGTAAATCGCCGGCTGGATGGCACTTGGAGCGATTTGTTTTCCAAAGTCACCCGAAGTTTCCTTGTAAAAACGAAGCGATCCGAGTGCCATCCCTCCAGCAGTTCAGAGAGATTAGTAGCCCTGAAGAAAAGGAGATTTGTCACTGGGCAACTAATCTCCCCGAATCTGCCTGTGTGCCCTGACCCTTAAAAGTTTCATCCAATGATTTCATTTTGTTGCAGCGTTCATTACACCGCTCTGACTCATTTTCAACATCTGAATCACTGGTATTGTGATAATTAACTTCTTGTTTTCTATATTACAGATTTTAAACTCAAGGCGTCGTCCTGATTCTTATCTTTCCATAGAAACATCATTCAGGTGCAATCTGTAACTTAAATTCTCATTCAAAATCTTCGTGTAACTCACCACTCCTGATAAGATTAGTTCAAGGCTATACTGTTATACGATAATTAGGGCAAATATCAAAAGGCTGCTGATATTAAAGGATAAGTAAACCTTAAAAATAAGTGAATATAATATTAATGAGGTTGCTATTTTAAGCACTTTTGCAATGTACATTCATTATTTATTTTTTTTAGTTCCAAGATATTAAAGGATACATGTACTGTTAACATTATTGAATTTTGTTACATTTGTTACAATTTTAATATTTCAGTATTTTAACCTAGGGGGCAGATTTATCAAAGTGAAAATTCGAATTTCGAGCTAATTGTTGTGTACTTCGACTAGGGAATAGTCCAAATTTGATTCGAATTTCTAAACTTATCATGTACTGTGGCTTTAAAAATTCGAATTTGACCATTCGCCATCTAAAACCTGCCGAATTGCTGTTTTAGCCTATGGGGGACCTCCTAGAAGTTATTTGGAGTCAATTGATGGACTTTTTTGGGAAAAACTTTGAATCATACAATTCAAATTCAATCGAAAACGGACCTATTAAATCAAAAACGGACCTATTCGGCCAAAAAAACCTTCAATTCAATTTCGGTTGGTCTTTTTGAATTCGAATTTCGAGGTTTTTTTCAGATTCGAAATTCGACCCTTGACAAATCTGCCCCTAGTAGGGATGGGCGAATTTGACCCGTTTCGTTTTGCCAAAAATCGCAGACGCCCGTTAAAAGTCTATGGACATCAAATAAATCTTGTCACGCGACGATTTTATTTTTTTGACGCGCATCTTTATTTTTTTGTCGCACAACGCCATACAAGTCTATGGGCGTCAATTCCGCGGCGAAACTGAAAAAACTTGCCCATTCCTAGCTCCTAGAAGTTTCATGATGATTTACAATAATTCACTTGAAGAGAAGAACAATATAGAGGCAGTTGCAGTAGACGCACATAGATTTGAGGATTAATAGCAAATTCAGAACACATTCCCCTGTATTGGTGGTTTTAGGTCAATTGGTCGAAAATGTCATATTTGTGCAAAAGAAAAAGAGTAAATGCAACTTACCAGACTCTGAGCTGATACTGCAAAGAATTCAGAGGCCTTTGAGTAGTCAGATTGCAAAGAAGGAAACTCATCTTTCTTATGTGGAGTTTAGTGAAACAGCTGAAGTCAACATTGGTCTCCGCATCAACTTCTTCATCCTCTGAGTGGCCAAACAGAAATTTGTGGTCAGACACGTAAAAATTGTCTTCTGCTGTTTATCCATTTGTTCTACTTAAAGGTTAAGTAAACCTTAAAAATAAGTGAATGTAAAATGAATGAGGGTGCTGTTCTAAGCACTTCTGCAATGTAGATTCATTATTTATTTATTTATGTTTAATCCCAAGATATTAAAGGATACATGTACTGTTAACATGAATACATTATGCTACAACAGCGCCACCTGCTGGTCATTTTCCCACCAATCTGACCACCAAGTAGTCAACACACGCACGTCCATTATGTTGGACCTTTTCAAAGTCTTAATGAAACTTGCGCCTGGATGATCCAAAGGAAGGCATCTGAAGCCTCTCCAAAAAAGTCCCCAAGATGCCAGCACCTTCACCATGAGTGCAACTAGACAACTCTGTGATTGGGGGAGGGATGGTATGTCCTCTAACCAATAAAATTGTAAAAAAAAAGGTGGAGAGGTTATAGCTATAAGGTGATGCCACCTTTCTGTGGCCCACGATCCGGGGAGGGGGTGGGATGGTGACATCACAGGGGTGGGCTAGTGATGCAACAGGGCGGGCTGGTGATGTTGTGGGAGGGGTCAGAGATGTTGTGGGATGGGGCTATGACATAGAGATAAGCAATTGGCTCATCGCTATGTCAATCAAGGGGGATCCTGCCTGGTTTTCCTTATTTGGAAAACCAGGCAAACTGTCTTGACTCCAGCAGCCCTTCTGAAAACCAGGCTGTCCAGGTCAAAACCGGTTGGGTGGCAACCCTAGATGTATTAGATAAAATATAATGAAAAACAACAATGGATTATTAGTTGTAGTACCACATCCCACCAGTTTCAGCCAACAGACATTTTAATATAAGACTCCAACAGAACAGTCTGAACTGAGCTTCACATAAGACTCCTTGGGTAATGTATTAAAACATGCTCTGGGTCTAGTAACCCATAGAAACCAGTCAGATACTAGCTTTCAGATATCCAGTAAATGCTACTAGCTGAAGGATTGCTTGGTTTTACTAATGTAGTGCTATAATAAATTGAGTGATCTATGAAAGAGAATAGCTATCAACTTTACTACGGCCGAAGCACCTAGGTTCCACTACCCATTCCCTTCCTGCCTGATTGGTAAGGGCTAAAGTAATGGACCCAGTCCGCATGGTCTCCTAGACCTTTATACTATAGCACAGTGCCATCTAGCGTACACTGTGAGAACTACAGGGGCTTACATAAGCAGAGCAATGACACAAGTCCCTATTAGGACTCATTTAGTTGTCTAAAACCTTTAGGATGTGCCTGCCAATATTATGTGAGGGTGTCTAAATTATCACATCCCTACACTAAATTGACAAAGAATACATTATAATTAAAGACATAAGCCCCTTTTCTGTCATCTGGAAACATGTTATGCAGAAAGCTCTGAATTGCGTGAAGCCCATCTCCCATAGACTCCATTTTAATAAAATAATTCAAATTTTAAAAAAAGTATTTCCTGTTTTCTCTGTAATAATAAAACAGTAGCTTGTACTTGATCTCAACTAAGATATAATTAACCCTTATTGGAGGCAAAACCAGCCTATTGGGTTAATTTAATTTTACATGATTTTCTAGCAGACTTGAAGATATGGAGATCCAAAGTACTTAAAAATCCCTTATCCATAAAACCCCAGGTCCTGAGCATTCTGGATAACAGGTCCCATATCTGTATTCTCTTGTAAAGTTTAAAAAAAAAAAAAAAAAAAAAAAGAAACATAAAACCCCTACATTAATCAGTTAAAAGCCCTTCATCTCTTTTAGCCCATGTTTGTGTCATGGTAAATACTAATTTCCTGGATATTTCTGTCTCTGTTTCTGTTCATTATCTCTGTAGCCCGTGTTATCTCCTCCTTCTTGTGAAATGTCCTTGCCCAGTGCTGTGACACATTTATCAAACCACAAGAGCTGACACAGGGGATTGGGAGTTGTGCAGCTGTATCTGGGCTGCCCCCCGTCACCTTATTCACTTTCCCGTCCCCCGAGTCTATGTATCAAGCGTCTCTCGTATCTCCCATCTGCAAATTGTACATGAGATACTAGAACAGAATTTCCTACACTTATTTTTGTTCAGTTTAACTCAGGCCCTCCATGTTGTAAAGCAACTCTCATTCAAAAATTTGTATTCATTAATTTTGCTGTATTTAACTATAATTCAGGTATTGCGGTTGCAATTATTGGGGAAACTTAAAATGAAAAAAGTCTTAATTCTAAAATGAGGAATTTGCCTTGTCCTTGTAGCACTCAGGCATTTGGGGCTCTCTTTACATTATATAAGATAAAGCTATTGCTTCACTTATTTTCTGGGTTCTAGAAAAAAAACCCTGTCTGTTATTTTCTGGGGTACAGAGGAGCAGCATTGCTTTATCCCGTGCAAGAGTTTAGAGGTGTTTATGATTATTAAAGGGATGGTTCACCTTTAAGATAACTTTTAGTATGTTATAGAATGACAAATTCTAAGCAACTTTTCAACTGGTCTTCATTTTTCTTTTTTCATAGTTTGTGAATTATTAACTGTTAGTATGATGCAGAGAATGATATTCTGAGACAATTTGCAATTGGTTTTCATTTTTTATTACTTGTGGTTTTTGAGTTATTTAGCTTTTTATTCAGCAGCTCTCCAGTTTGCAATTTCAGCGATCATTGCTTGGGTCCAAATTACCCTAGCAACAATGAATTGATTTGAATAAGAGACTGGAATATGAATAAACGAGGACCTAAATAGAAAGATGAGTAATCACGAGCAGCAACAGCCATAAATGTGTAGTTTTACAGAGCATGTGTTTTTATTTTTTTAGATGGGGTCAGTGACCCCCATTTGAAAGCTGGAAAGAGTCAGAAGAAAAAGACAAATAATTAAAAAATTATTAAAAACAAATAATGAAGACCAATTGAAAAGTTGCTTAGAACTGGCCATTTTATAATATACTAAAAGTTAACTTAAAGGTGAACCACCCCTTTATGGTATCAGGTTGTATAAAGGGCGCAGTTAAGAAATATACAGTTCACCAAGTCATAAGAATATATATATAAATATCTTTTTATTCAAAGATCTGTTTTTGTAGACACAAACAGTTCTGTGGTTTGATGAGACAGAAAGTTGGCAGATTGCTGAACTGATGAAAGATACGACTGGCTGCTGTGATTGACAGTTGCCATCTACATCCCCTTGACTGCTAATGATTATGATGAAAAAGCTCATTTATAGGATAATAAATGTAAAATTAATGAGGGTGCTATTCTAAGCACTTTTGCAATGAACATTCATTATTTATTGTTTTAATTCCAAGATATTAAAGGATACATGTACAGTTAATAAATGAATGTTGTTACAACAGCGCCACCTGCTGGTCATTTCCTCACCAGTCTGACCACCAAGTAGTCAAGGAAGTTGTCAGGAGAAAGAAAGAGGCTGCTCTGATGTTCTTCTGCTTAGGAAAGATTTGAGAAATGTTTCTAATTGTTTTCCTAATCAGAAGAACATCAGAGCAGCCTCTTTCTTTCTCCTGACAACTTCCTTGACTACTTGGTGGTCAGACTGGTGGGAAAATGACCAGCAGGTGGCACTGTTGTAACAAAACTACGCCAGCAGAGAAATCTGTTTTAAACATCGAATGCATTTCTTGGCCTTCAGAGTTAAAGGCGTGGTTCACCTTTAAGTTAACGTGTAGTATGTCATAGAATGGACAATTCCAAGCAACTTTTCAATTGGCCATCACTTTTTCTTTTTTATTGTTTTTTAATTATTTGCTGACTCTTTCAAGCTTTCAAATGGGGGTCACTGACCCCATCTAAAAAAAAAATGCTCTTTAAGGCTACAAATGTATTGTTATTGCTACTTTTTATTCCTCATCTTTCTATTCAGGCCTCTCCTATTCATATTCCAGTCTCTTATTCAAATCAACACATGGTTGCTAGGGTAATTTGGACCCTAGCAACCATATTACCGAAATTACAAACTGCATTGATTTGAATAAGAGACTGGAATATGAATAGGAGAGGCCTGAATAGAAAGACGAGTAATAAAAAGTAACAATAATAATACATTTGTAGCCTTACAGAGCATTTGTTTTTTAGATGGGGTCAGTGACCCCATTTGAAAGCTGAAGAAGAAGGCAAATAATTCAAAAACAACAACGAATGAAGGCCAATTGAAAAGTTGCTTAGAACTGGCCGTTCTATAACATACTAAACCTAAAGCTGAATCACCTCTTTAACAAAATTCTGCTTAGTAAAGAGGAACAAAACATTTCATAGTTATGAAGAGCGGAAAGGAAAGGAGTCAATTTTTTTTCAGTTATTTTGTTATTCATATCATTTCCCCCTCACTCAGGCGGAAAAGAATAATAAAATGTTCCGATTTTACCTGCTTGTCCCTTAGTAATCTCTTTTGACAAAGTCGATTTATTTCTTTCATTTATTATTTTAGTAGAGCAGTTTGCCCGCCCCCTGTGCTTATAATCACAATATTGAATCTAGGACATTTAGGGGGCAGATTTATCAAGGGTCGAATTTCAAAGTGATGGGAGTTTTTTTTAAATAGGCTGTATTTGATAGAATTCGAAACAAAGCATTTTCCCAAAAAAAAAAACTTTTCAAAGTCCACCAAATGACTCCAAATAGGTTCTAGGAGGTCCCCCATAGGCTAAAACAGAAATTCCGCAGGTTTTAGATGGCGAATAGTCTGTCGAATTTTTAAAGAGACAGTACATGATAAATTTCAATATTTGAATTTTTATTTTTTTCAAATTCGATTCTAATTTGGACTATTCCCTAGAATTTAAAAATTTAAATTTTCACTTTGACCCTTGATAAATCTGCCCCTTAGAATATGCTGATGCTTAAAAATACCATTATAGCAAACCTAAAATAACATTAATCTGGGATATAATAAATATTATAATATAACTCATATTAACAACATATCTGTCAGTTTAAATGGATAGAATGTTTAAAATACAGGATAATTCTATCAATACTTTATATCGGCTGCATGGAACAGCGCCTCCTCTGGGATTGAAGAGAGCAAATAGCAGAACTGATATAATTTCATATAGACGTGTTTATACATTGTGTCTGGCAGTAACGAGGGTAAGACATAAAGGGGACAGGTATAAAGACTCCCCAGTTAGCAACACAACAGGAAACCTCACGCAGACACCAACTAATAACGCCTTAAATCTAAGTCTGTACCCGTTGTTTCTTTTACGCTCAAACCTAAAAATAATACTCTTTTTTTTTTAATTAATCATATTAAGAACCAATAATATCAAGTCACCTTAAACGAGTGGTTCACCTTTAAGTTAACTTTTAGTACATTAGTTATTCTAAGCAACTTTTCAATTGGCCTTCATTTTTTGATTTTCACTGACCCCATCTAAAAACAGATTCTCTGTAAAGCTACAAATGTATTGTTATTGCTGCTTTTTATTACTTCTCTTTCCATTCAGGCCTCTCCTATTCATATTCCTGTCTCTTATTCAAATAAATGAATAGTTGCTAGGATAATCTGAACCCTAGCAACCAGATTACTGACATTACAAACTGGAGAGCTGCTGAATAAAAAGCTAAATAACTCAAAAACCACAAATAATAAAAAATGAAAACCAATTGCAAATTGTCTCAGAATATCCCTCTCTACATCATACTAACAGTTCGTTTAAAGAAATTTAAGAAATACAAAGCCTGCACCCAATAACAGTAAAGTTAATTTAAACCAATGGTTTGATTAATATTATTTTGAGTTAATACTTCTGAATTTCATGAATGGAAATTGGGCATTAAATATTTCAATTCTCACATTAGATTCATATGTGTGTTTGTATTTATAGACAAATATATATATATGTCATACAGGTATTGGATCTATTATCCAGAAAGCTCTGACATAAGGGAATAACATAGCCCAATAGAGACCTCACCTGTGTAGCTCAGTGTAACACTGATGTCAGGACACAAAGGAATAATATCAGAATGACTTATATGTATAACTTTATTTATAAAGCGCTGGTAAGAAGCCACAGTACTGTACAGTGCATAAAAGTACAATATAAATAAAAGTACAGGTATGGGATCTGTTATCTGGAAACCTGTTATCCAGAAAGCTCTGAATTACGGAAAGGCATTCTCCCGTAAGCTCCATTTTATCCAATTAATCCAAATTTTAAAAAAAATTATTTCCTTTTTCTCTGTAATAATAAAACAGTAGCTTGTACTTGATCCCAACTAAGATATAATTAATCCTTACTGGAAGCAAAACCAGCCTATTGGGTTTATTTAATGTTTACATGATTTTCTAGTAGACTTAAGGTATGAAGATCCAAAGTACGGAAAAATTCATATTCTGCAAAAACCCCAGCATTTTAGATATCAGGTCCCATACTGTACAATATATATATTAAAGTACACACAGGGAGGACAAGTTGGAGAATAAATACAATAAATATAGACAGTACACAGAGATTATATAAGGAGTGCTATGCTGGTAACAGACACTGTAGGAAGGAGGTCCCTGCCCCGCAGAGCTAACAGTCTAATACCCATAAACCCATTGTTAATGATATAAATATATAGTGGAGTTTTAACGACTCACCGTAGGGCGAATCTCCGCTCTGTTGCAGCGTGTGACCAGCGAGGAGGAGCAGGATCCCAATAGCAGAGTGTTGCATGATGTGTGTAGGGATGTGTGTGAGATGTGTGTGACTTCTCTGTGCTGCTACGACTGAGGCAACAAAGACTTTTTGAAGCAACCACAACCAGGGGGAAGTGTAAACAAACCAATAGGGGCAAAGCAGCGATTCAAAAGAAACCAAAGTGCAGCAGAATCCTACTAGAGACGAAAGGCGTATCTCAGGTGCACTCACAACTACACCTCCCAACCTCTGCTACATTTCCTTCTTTGTAAAGATCACTTATATTGGGCTTCAATGAAAATATACAAACAAAACCTCTGTGCAGCTTTGCATGACAATTAAAATGATTTAAGTGGAGCTGTAACACATGGTGGGAGGGGGTTGGACCTAAGAGCTTACAATCTAGCACCCCGGTGCTGTTAACCACTCATGTACTAGATTGTAAGCTCTTGTGTCCAACCTCCACTTGCGTGCCAACTCCAATAGTGTTCCGAGACTGCCTTTTTTTTAAGTCATTTCTATATTATGACAGCTTGTGCCTGTATTTTGTACTTTTTAGGGTTGCACCGAATTCACTATTTTGGATACGGTCAAATCTGAATCCTGCTGAAAAAGGCAGAATCTTGGCCGAACCGAATCCCGGATTATACATGGCCCCATTTCTTCTCTCTTCCCCATTTCTTCTCTCTTCTCTTCACTGAAGTGTTTTCCGGCACGGAGCAGATGTTGGTAAATCTGAAAGCATCGATCTTTGGTCCCAAGCGGAGACCTTCTTTATTAATAGCTTAGTCCATCAGAGTTGCTTTCACGGCAAAGAGAATAACTGCCAAAATCATAATGGAAACTAAATTGACATTACAAGTGAATTTTCTTTTTAATTACCTTTTAAATCGGGGTGGTGTGTATTTTCCACAGAGTAAAAAAAAAATGGCAGAAGTTGATAAAAAGAATTTCATCAGACTTTCTTCTACATAAACCAGGTGGCCCTTTTATTAGACACCAGTGGGATCACCTGACTATAGATGGGAAGGGTGGGAGCTACAACATTATATATATATATATACACATACAGGCATGGGACCTGTTATCCAGAATACTCAGACTTAGAGCTATACGGGGCAGGGACCTCCTTCCCACTATGTCTCTTACCACATAGCACATAAGCTCTTTGTCCTGATATGATTCTGTATATATTTATTGTGTGATTTGTCTTCCCTGTGTATACTATATATATATATATATATATATATATATATATATATATATATATATATATATACCTGTATATATATATATATATATATATATATATATATATATATATATATATATATATATATATATATATATAATGTTGTACCACCCTTCCCAGCTATAGTCAGGTGATCCCACTGGTGTCTAATAAAAGGGCAGCCAAGTTTGGGAGTTTTACTTTGAAAGCAGCAAGTAAGTTGCAGGTAAAACTTAGTCCCTTTGTAAAATGTATAATGAAGCAATAGAATTCTTAATGAATCAGATGAAAGTGAGTGTAGGACTGGCCAGATATGGGATGACTTTGACGTAGTTGTTCAGCTTAAATATATTGCAATATATGGACAAACAATCCCTGTTTAAAGGGTAAGGCATTTTTCAGTAGCAGTATGCACAAAATGTCTCTGTCTTAAATATATTGATAATGGGTTAAGTGCAGAGGACTCTTGTATTTGACTATATGTATTTTGTGGTCACAGCCTCATTGCACCCCCGCCTAATGGTTTTAAAAAATAGTGGTGAGCACAACTTTCCCTTGTTTGCTATATATATATATTGTACTTTTATACACAGTACAGCGCTGCTTCTCCTTAATAGTGATTTACAAATAAAGTTATACTTACATACATCTTGATATGTTAAGTCTACTAGAAAATCATGTAAACATGAAATAAACCCAATAGGCTGGTTTTGCTTCTAATAAGGATTAATTATATCTTAGTTGGGATCAAGTACAAGTTACTGTTTTACTATTAGGGCTCTTACTCACGAGCGGTTGTAGCTGCGCTCCCCTGCGTTCCATTTTTCATGCGTTCAGCCGCAGGGGAGCGCAGGAATAGACGCATTACATTTTTTCCAATGGGGCTGTACTCATACAGGCGCGTGTAGGCGCCGAACACAGGAAAAATGCAGCATGTTGCGTCTCAACCTGCGTTCGGCACCTACACGTGTCTGTGTGAGTACAGCCCCATTGAAAAGAACTTAATGCGTCTATTCCTGCGCTCCCCTGCTGCTGAACGCAGAAAAACTGAACGCAGGCGAGCGCAGCTACAACCACTCGTGAGTAAGAGCCCTTACAGAGAAAAAGGGAATGATTTCTAAAAAATTAGATTATATGCATAAAATAGAGTCTATAGGAGATGATCTTTCCGTAATTCTGAGCTTTCTGGATAACAGGTTTCCAGATAATGGATCCTATACCTATATATATATATATATAGACACACAGTACATGTCGCTGCTTGTGAATGCAGCACTGTACATGACAATAGCAATGCCATTTACAGAGCAAATGAAAACCACTGAAATGAGAGAATTATAGTTACTTAGAATTGCATTTTATTCGGGGGACATCCCCTTTAAACCGTCTTTTGCTGTTAAATGAAGATGGAAATTCAGCAGACAGAGCTGCTTTGCATTCACTTCTCGGACTCGGAGTGACTAGCAAGGGGCACGCCTGGCCACTCATTTAACTGCCAATTTGCCATCTGTGAAAGGTCATTGTTTTTTTACTGTGTTGAAATTCCCCCTGAGCCTTCAGCTATGAGTCAGTGTCAGTGTCAGAGATCTATCTGTCCTGTGTTTAGTTCTGACTTGACATCCTGTCACTTTAAATGCGCCGGAGCTCATCTCTATTAGTGAGACCACAAAACTGTCAGATAATATCAGCTGCCTGGTACATCTCTCTGCCTTAATGGGACACCAGCTCAAAACAAAATAAAGGGTTTTTTTTTTTTTTAAAACGTTAAACCCCAATCACCATAAAATATAAATATATATGTTGCTTTTTCTGATTGGTGGGTGACTGTCTTACCCATAAGTTTTTAACCTGCCAGGGAACTCCCTGCCACTCACAGGGGTGAAACATTTTCAAGATAACTCTACTATAGACTCTTATCAGAAATAGATACTGTATACAGAGTCAGACTGGGATACCTGGGACCCACCAGAGAATCTTATCCCAGGGGTCCACCAAACACATAAGCGCACCCATCGATGTGAGCACCACCCTATTATCCTTTATAGCCCCTCCCCCATGTACATACTTAGCACTGCGCCAACATTTTAAGGCTTTTTGCCACACTCTCTAGCCATAATTACTCATCCATGCAAAAATGGATAATAAGAATAATAGTCTCAGACATATCAGTAATAAGCATTTTAACTCCAGCAAAACCATTAATATCACAGCAGAAATTTATTATGATCACATTAACCCCAGACATGTGAGATCACTGAAAAATGGATCATGAGCACATTAACTTCACAAATTCTCTATCCGGACACTAAGGGGCCGATTCACTATAGGTCGAATATCGAGGGTTAATTAACCCTCGATATTCGACTAGGAACTAAAATCGTTCGACTTCGAATATCGAAGTCGAACGATTTAGCGCAAATACTGCGATCGAACGATCGAAGGATTATTCCTTCGATCGAACGATTAAATCCTTCGAATCGAACGATTCGAAGGATTTTAATCCAACGATCGAAGGAATATCCTTCGATCAAAAAATCTCAGGCAAGCCTATGGGGACCTTCCCCATAGGCTAACATTGACTTCGGTAGCTTTTAGCTGCTGAAGTAGGGGGTCGAAGTTTTTCTTAAAGAGACAGTACTTCGACTATCGAATGGTTCGAATAGTCGAACGATTTTTAGTTCGAATCGTTCGATTCGAAGTCGAAGTAGTAGTCGAAGGTCGAAGTAGCCCATTCGATGGTCGAAGTAGCCCAAAAAACACTTCGAAATTCGAAGTTTTTTTAATTCGAATCCTTCACTTGAGCTTCATGAATCGGCCCCTAAAACTCAAAATTGCTAGTAAAAAAACCAAAGCTCATCTGATATATGACCTGAACTGGTACGTGGACCCAGCTCTGTCATTTACGGGCTCAGCATTCTCGGCAAAATGAGTCAAACAGTGTAAGCATTATTGGCACTCACTGATGAAGAGTGGTGGCCCGGGTGCAGCACTCTGAACCCATAGCTTGGGGTGAAAATTGTGGAATGAGCACGCACATTTTATCCAACCTGTGTCAAAGGTGTGCGTGCTCATTCCACATTAACATCAGGCATGCCAATAAGATCATTGCAAAAAATAGACAACAAACTAATTACAGACATGCCAATAGATTGAAAGCATTAAAGGGCATGTAAAAAAATAAAATCCCATTTTTACTTTCTTTAATGAAAAAGAAACCTGTCTCCAATATACTTTAATTAAAAAATGTGTACCGTTTTTATAAGAAACCTGACTGTATACAGTGAAATTCTTCCTTCATTTACTGCTGTGGATAGGAATTGTCAGACGGTCCCTAACTGCTGAGCAGGGAAACAATCATACTTATGAACAGCAGGGGGAGCCCCCGCCTTACTTCCCAGCCATGCAGAACTCAAGCAGCTTTGTTTATGACGATCCCTAAGCAGCCCAGACCACACTGAGCATGTGCACAGTCTTAGTCTTGCAAAGATGTTTAACAAAGTTACAAGATGGTGACCCCCTGTAGCCAACTTTGAAAGCATAAATTATTTGTTTGATTAGGCTTGTCGTGCAGTAAGTTCATGTTTATATTTTATATACAAAATACAGCATTTCTAGCCTTATTCTATTTTAGACTTTAAATGCCCTTTAACTTATTGGCCCTTGCAGTATAATTCTACCATGCTCCTTGGCCCACTCTACCTCTTGCTAAGCTTAGCTTCCCAACAGCTGCTCAGAGCCCACTGAGCATGTGAGTGTCACAGACACTTTCCAAGATGGTGACCCCCTGTGACAAGTTTGAAGTCCTGGATCATTGCTGCTATTGACAAGCTGAAACTTTAGGCTGGTGCAATAAGTTCAGTATGTAAAATATGGCATATTTAGTCACATTCGTTTTTACGGTTTAGTTCTCCTTTAAGGCAGCCACTGACTTGTAGAGGAGATTGCCTTGCTTTAGAAGGCCATAGATCTTCATTTATTTTTTTGGACTTAGCAGTTCCATGTCACTTTGGAAAGTGTAACTATTATGACACTATGGCTCTGACATCTGAGCCCAGTCTGAAGCCATGAAGCAGCCCGGTGACATATCTCGCCGCCGCTCAATGCAAGATAATTTTGCATGCAATAACCAAAGTCTGCAAACAAATATGAAAAAAAAACCCTCTTCATACCAAAGGAAACCACATATAAACATGAAAGAAGGCAGCTCTGGAATATGTCCCAGGAAGCCATGCGTGTGTATTTGGTTGGGTTGTGGGTGTTCAGCAGCAGCAGCAGCCGAGGGTTTAGTATCACAGATTAAAACACATCAAGGTGATCTGCAGATATCTGGAATGTCTTCTCACTTCCTTTGAAACAAAAAGCAACCTCCTTTGGGGGGGGGGTTGTTTTTGCAGATAAACAATAAAATGACAAGGTCATTGGGGGCTACACGTTACAAATTAGGCAGTTCTAAATATAATTCCCTCTGCGTGATGGACATTGTTATTGTTTTGCATCTGAGTGAACTTTGCAAGTAGGGGAGGAAGATAATGAGGGGTACGGACAGGAAATGGGGTGGGAAGGAGAAGGGGAACGATAAAATAAAGGAAACAAGAAGGGAATACGATCACTTATCATCCTGCAAAAGAAAATGGGCTTTTATATGCGTTATTTCTAAGTTCTCATGTGTAGACAATATCATAATGAACTGTGTATTATTTGATGAAGAGACTGATAAGAGATGACTTACCATTGCAGTGGTGGGGAGCAGTGTCGGACTGGGGCACCAGGGGCCCACCCAAAAACCTTAGACCAGGGGCCCACCATAAAGCCCTAGACCAGGGGCCACTCTCAGTACTATTATTCTTCATCTCCTTAATCAACCTCTATTCTCCTAGTGGGTTTTCTTTACATACTGTAATCAATTATTCCATCTATTTAGCCTCTTTGTTCTAATAGAAATAGGGAATGGCCATGAAATAGGCCTAAAGTTTAGCAGCATGAGGGGCCACTGACACCTGGGCCCACCGGGAGTTTTCCTGGTATCCTGGTGGGCCAGTCCGACACTGGTGGGGAGTTCTTTGTACTGAGATTTGGAATGAATGGTTTAGACTCAAGTTTGTATAAAGGGCACCAGCAAGAATGCCATTTCAGATCGCAAGATCCTGCAGCGGGTGGTGAGGACAGCGGAAAAGATCATTGGGGTCTCGCTTCCTGCCATTATGGATATGTTCCACACCCGCGGTCTCCAGAAGGCTACCAGCTTTGTCAGGGATAGCACCCACCCTGCACATGATCTCTTTACCCTCTTGCCATCCTGTAAAAGATACCGCAGTATTCCAGCGCTGACTGAACTGAATGCGGAACAGTCTATTTGCACAAGCCATCAGGTATCTCAACTCCCAAGGACTGAACTGAATATATTCATAAGGAACTGAAATGTCCACTTTGCCCAGCATGACCGTGTACTAGAGTTGTTGTATAGCACCGGGGGGTTCTGGAGGAACGCCATTTTGTTTCTACTATGTACTTTATTTATTGTATACGGCTGAAATGACAATAAAATCCACTTGACCTGACTTGATTTGTCAACATAGTTGCTACCAGATACAATCTAGATACTGTATCAGACAAGTAACCCAATTGGATAAGACAGCATGCCAGTCATGACAGTAAATTAGAAACCTTTGTCAAATCTTTCCTAAGCAGAAGAACATCAGAGCAGCCTCTTTCTTTCTCCTGACAACTTCCTTGACTACTTGGTGGTCAGACTGGTGGGAAAATGACCAGCAGGTGGCGCTGTTGTAACAAAATTCATTCATGTTAACAGTACATGTATCCTTTAATATCTTGGAATAAAAACAAAATAAATAATGAATGTACATTGCAAAAGTGCTTAGAATAGCACTTTTATCAATTTTTATATTCAATTATTTTTAACTTTGAGACACTGTATTTGGCAAATAGAGATGACAGATATAATCTCCCACCAGAGCACATTCTGAACTTTACCAATATCAATGGCGGCTTTTCTCTGCTGGTTTCAACCACAACAATTCCCCACTTTGGTCGTAATCAGCACATTGTATTGGTGTCTAGACTATCCATTGTAGGAAGCCAGAAAGTCCCCAGTATTAGTGCAGAATACAGCTTAATATAGAAACAGATGACTAATGGAGTTACATCTCATAAAAATGATACATAGAAACCACAAATATATGGGTCTTCTGCAAGGGTGAGGGGGGGAGGAGATGGTGGGGCAAACACGCGACCAATGTAGTTATTGGGACCCATGGGCATTTTTTTCACCCCACAAGATAAGGCTTCATGGTCTGTGTACTTATATAGTGAATAAAGTAGCCCCTATTGTAAAATATAAGGATATTATAAATCACAGAGGAGCTACACGACCATATAAAAGCACGAAGCCGAAGGCCAAGTGTTTTTATACCGGTCATGGAACTCTGAGGTGACTTATAATATCCTCATATTTTGCAACTGGGGGTACTTTATTTATTATAATACACAAGTTTCAGTGAGTCATGTGACAGAAATGACATCACTAAGCTCTGATTATAACCGATGATATCACTAAGCACTGTTTATAAGGATATAATTTACATGATATTCATGGATCTTGTGTATAATATGTCAATATATACACACACTGTACAATGAGTTTAACCCAAAAGGAGAATCCAATTAAATATTTTCCCCTCCCACCAGTGCCCTAAAGATCCAAGGAGGAAGAACTGAGTGCAGGGGTGGGACCTGTTACCTAGACTGATATATATCTATATATATATATATAGATATATATAGTGTTATAGACACCTAACTGGGTCCTAAAATACAGTTAGAAGGGGGCCTGCTTCCTTGGTGTTCTATCAGTGACCAGTAGTTGGCACTGTGCTAAAGTATAAAGTCCTGGGCTGCTATGATCTCAGGGTCCATCTTGTGCTGGCTCTGGCCTGAGCAGGCAGGCAGAGCTCCAGTGGAACCTAGACAGGTCAGGTCTAGTAAGGATAGGCTACTCACCTTAAGAATGACAGATAGACAGGCTATTTAGCTGAGCAGCTTGAGGCTCCTCCGAGGATTGTGAATGGGATTCTGATCTATGTACCAATTGCCCAGAAGTAGGGACTAAAGTGTACAGACCTAGGGATGTGAGTTTCCTCTCAGGTTCCACTTAGGCAAAGAGCTGGAAGCTGGGTGTACTCAGAGCAGCTGTTCTACATGTTCTCTTTCCTTTTGAGACTGATACTGACCCAAGGTGCTGTGAGTATGTGCCTATCCACTGTTGCTGTATGATCCTGCTTTGCTCTGTATGTACACTCCATTGTGGATGCTCTTGTACAATAAATATGTTCATTGGTTAAGTTATAAGAACCACTGGTGCCCAATTATTGTATACTGCATATAGTTACAGTTATACTACATCCTGCCTCCACATCATTGTGAGGGCTTACCCCTGAATAATTAAGGTCTCATCCAGAGCACAGTATAGGGGGATGAAGCTCATTGTAAAGAAAGGTGCACTCAATTTACTATAGCGCTGTGTGCGGAAATCTGTACAGACTGCAACTTCCACTGGATTAAAAATCTGGTGCAAGGTTCATAGGTTAGAGTTAAGTACAGGTCTCTCTTGTGTCTTGCTGCCTCCAGCACTAACATGCCTTTGTGTCTGAATTCCATACAGGCGAGAGTTCATTCCCCGGGAACGTCACCCTCCACTTGCCACCTTTAAATGCAGCACTGGCAGGCAGAATGGTTCCCAACTGTTTGTGCTTACACTGTAGGAAACATGGGGTGGAATCTGTTGGACAAGGTGGAAATTCCATGTTATTTCCATTTTACACATTGCCCATTGCATGAAAATGTGTCTTCTACTACTGCTGTGCTATATTCTCTGATGCAGCTAGAATCTCAGCCATAAAGCATGGAAGAACTGTCACTAGAAGGTTGTAGAAGATTTTTTTTAGTTGTAGTATTGGTGTGTAGGTGCATCTCAGGTCATTTTGCCTGGTCATGTGCTTTCAGAAAGAGCCAGCACTTTAGGGTGGAACTGATTTCTGGCAGGCTGTTGTTTCTCCTACTCAATGTAACTGAATGTGTCTCAGTGGGACCTGGATTTTACTATTGAGTGCTGTTCTTAGATCTACCAGGCAGCTGTTATCTTGTGTTAGGGAGCTGCTATCTGGTTACCTTCCCATTGTTCTGTTGTTAGGCTGCTGGGGGGAAGGGCAGGGGGTGATATCACTCCAACTTGCAGTACAGCAGTAAAGAGTGACTGAAGATTATCAGATCACAAGTTACATGACTGGGGGCACCTGGGAAACTGACAATATGTCCAGCCCCATGTCAGATTTCAAAATTAAATATAAAAAAATCAGTTTGCTCTTTTTAGAAAGGATTTCAGTGCAGAATTCTGCTGGAGCAGCACTATTAACTGATGTGTTTTAAAAAAAATTTTTTTCCCATGACAGTATCCCTTTAAAGTTCTTTGAATCTGCTTAGGCTTGGGTACATAACTAAACTTTCAGCCGTAAAACAAGACAGGACTGCTGGTGTCACAGCCAAACTCCAGGGAATGCAAAGATATACAGTGATAATGGCATTAAGGTTTTAAACAATTCCCCCCAACACCCCCCAAGTTGTACTAAAATGTTCTTGAATTTTCAATAGACTTGTTGAAAACCAATGAGGGCTTAGCTTTATGGCCTAGTTTAAGTGTTGCTGAGTGGAAATCCTGTGGTTGCTGAGCCTGAAGTGTCGGCAGGAAATGTGTAAGGGACACGGCTTTTTATCACGGCGTATTTGTAACAGGGTGGTTGCCCGTGTGAGCGAAGGTTTTGTTCCTGTTACACCGGTGGTCAATGCGTCACTTTCAATCAATACACAAACCTGCTTATTGGTTGCTATGGGCTACTCATGGGGAGCACATGCACACCCCGGGATTGAGTAGTAAATTACACAGATTTGTTTTATCAAAGGGTACGTCACCATTAAAGGGGAAGTAAAGTTTAAAATAGAATAAAGCTAGAAATGCTGTATTTTGTATACTAAACATAAACATGAACTGCACCACAAGTCTAATCAAACAAATAATTTATGCTTTCAAAGTTGGCCACAGGGGGTCACCATCTTGTAACTTTGTTAAACATCTTTGCAAGACCAAGACTGTGCACATGCTCAGTGTGGTCTGGGCTGCTTAGGGATCGTCATAAATTATCAAAACAGCACAAGTCAAATAATATCTGCCAGAAGCCGATACAGCAATACTGATTAATAATCAGAATATACAGACTGCACTGGGTCCTGTGTTGTCATGTAATCTAATGTGGATTTTATCGTTTTTATATTGTTTAATATAAACTTTCTCTAACTCTGCAGAACCAGTGGCTGCAGCAAAATAATCCTCCAAATAGAATCCCAGTTTATCTGTTTAAATCTGGCTCCATGATCTTTGTCCCTGCAGCTGCAGCTGGAAACAGTAAAGGGGTTGTAAAGGCAAAAATAAAATCCAATACAAATCTCTACAACGTCGCCGACTGCTCTACAAGGAAACAAACAAAGCTGCTAGAGTTCTGCTTAGCTGGGAAGTAAGTTGGGGCTCCCCCTGTTCATAAGTATGATTGTTTCCCTGCAGAGCAGTTAGGGACCGTCTGAAGTTTCCTATCTACAGAAGTCAGAGCAAGTAAATGAAATTCACTTTTAGGTTTCTTTTAAAAATGGTACATATTTTTTAATTACGGTATATTGGAATGGCATTTTATTTTTTTGCCTTTACATGCCCTTGAAGTTGCCTTTTAGTATGTTTTAAAATGGTAAATATTTTGTTTTTAATAATTTTATGCAATTGTATCGATTATAACTTGTCTTTCATCTGCATAAAATTTGCTGTCACACTGTTATTATTTGTTTATCATGAAAATCAAATAAAATATTTTCAAAATAAATAAAATGGTAAATGTTTAGCAATTTTTCAATTGGTCTTCATTATTTATTGTTTATAGTTTTTGAATTATTTGCCTTCTTCTTCTGACTCTTTCCAGCTTTCAAATGGGGGTCACTGACCCCATCTAAAAACAAATGCTCTGTAAGGCCACAAATGTGTTGGTTTTTTTATTCCTCATCTTTCTATTCAGACCTCTCCTATTCATATTCCAGTCTCTTATTCAAATCAATGGATGGTTACTAAGGTAATTAGCAACCAGACTGCTGAAATTACAAACTGGAAGCCTCTGAATAAAAATGTAAAAGTTAAATAACTAAAAAACCAGAGATAATAAAAAAAGAAAACCAATTGCAAATTGTCTCAGAATATCACTCTCTACATCATTCTAAAAGTTGGAGAACATCTTTAAGACCTACTTAATATTTGGTCTCCAGAACCAGGTCAAACAGTCTTTGCATAAAAAGTATCAATTACACCGTAAGTTCACAGAGCAATAGTTTTTCAGGTTGACAGGGTCAGTGACCCACATTTGAAAACTGGAAAAAGGCAGAAGAGTAACATACCTACTAACATTTGAAAAATAGAAAGAGAGACAAAAAGATCTGCTGTGTATAATGCAACAAAATATTTGACTATGTCCATTTTGTGGTTATTCCTCTAAATACCATTTTATCAAAACTTGATCTCCGCTGTGAGCACATTACCCCCAGACACACCAGTATAATTACTGCAGAAAATTGATAATTAGTATGTTAAGCACAGACAATACAGTACAATCACAATAGAAAATGGCCAATGATAACTCCATTACACCCAGACATGCCTTTAGGATCAATGCAGAAACGGACAGATTGAGAATATAGGATCCAAATTACCCTAACAACCATGCATTGATTTGAATAAGAGACTGGACTATGAATGGGAGAGGCCTGAATAGAAATTTGAGTAATAAAAATCAGCGATAACAACATTTGTTTTTTAGGTGGGGTCAGTGACCCCCATTTGAAAGCTGGAAAGTGTCAGAAGAAGAAGGCAAATAATTAAAAAAAATATATAAAAAAAAAATATAATGAAGACCAATTGAAAAGGAAACCCATATGTCAACATATTAGGACCCTCGACAGCAGCTCCATATCACCATGTTTCATTTCCCAGGTGTCCTTTGCAAAGACTTAAAGGGATACTGTCATGGGAAAACATGTTTTGTTCAAAACACATCACTTAATATCGCTGCTCCAGCAGAATTCTGCACTGAAATCCATTTTTCAAAAGACCAAACAGATTTTGTTAAATTCAATTTTGAAATCTGACATGGGGCTAGTCATATTTCCCAGCTGCCCCCAGTCATGTGATAAACTTCAGTCACTCTTTACTGCTGTACTGCAAGTTGGAGTGATATCACCCCCTCCCTTCCCCCCAGCAGCCAAACAAAAGAACAATAGGAAGGTAACCAGATAACAGCTCCCTAACACAAGATAACAGCTGCCTGGTAGATCTAAGAAAAGTACTCAATAGTAAAAGCCAAGTCCCACTGAGACACATTCAGTTATATTGAGTAGGAGAAATAGCCTGCCAGAAAGTAGTTCCATCCCAAAGTGCAGGTACAAGTCACATGACAGGGGCAGCTGGGAAACTGACAATATGTCTAGCCCCATGTCAAATTTCAAAATTGAATATAAAAAAATCTGTTTGCTCTAATGAGAAATGGATTTCAGTGCAGGATGCTGCTGGAGCAGCATTTTTAACTGATGTGTTTTGGAAAAAACATGTTTTCCCATGACAGTATCCCTTTAAATACATGCTTATAGTTTGGATGAAAATAAGAAGTTTACTCTAAAGCCCACAGATACACAAATCTAAATCTGCTGAGAAGCACCCGGGAAATGCAAGTTACGCAGCTGTAGAAATTTCCCTAAACATCCCAATTTTTTCTGGTATAGAGCACTGAACTGGGGGAAATTCAATGGGGGAAGGGGTGTCTAACATTTTGTGATTAAGGGTTTCCTTGTCCTGAAAGGAAACTGCCTGAATGTTTTTGGACGGGGAGAATAAACTTCTTACAGATAAGGCCCAGGGTGGAATCAAACCCAGGACCCTTTCACTAGCCATTAAAAATTCCTGCCAAAACTGCTCAACAGAAGGTCGGATGTGGCCTATAAAGCACAGTGATGATGATTGCAAGCTCACCCCTTTAACATTCAATACATATTACATCTGTGTCATTACCCATAGCAACCAATCATATCATTGCTTTCAGTTCTCCTGGTATCAATACATCAGCCAATCAAACGCCAGCGTTCCATCCTACAGTGTTTGTGTCTCCTTTGAACGTGTGCCGCATTATCTTCTCAGTAGGAGGGAGCGTTACATGGCATCGTTTTGGGCCCAGACATCCAGAATTGGGGGAAAGAACACATCTTTGGATCAACGGTCTCTCCCCATTCGGGGGTCTGCGTTTGCCGACCCCTGTATTGACTTTATCTCACTGCTGGGCGGCAGAGGGAACTTTCTCCTGCTGGAGCCTTAGGGGCAGCAAGAACATTCTCATTATAGAGAACAGATTGGAAGAAAGAGAAATCATAATATCAGACCCCCCTGTGTAGAAAGTGAAATAGAATTGCTGAGAGTCGGTTGTATCTTTCAATCGACATATTTCCTGCATATTGTCTTTTCTGAGTACCCTGAGCTCAGCATCTCCATTACTTTGCACATTCTTAGAAATGGTGATACCTATTGACGTAACATGTATGAGCTTTGCACGCAATCGCTTGGACTCTACCACTGCCCTTTAGGGCCTAAATGATGGCAGAGAATACAGATGCAGCCACTTTGGTTTGTCTGTTTGACACAGAATAACTAAACACAGATATCCCATTTATCTCATTTAACACAGAAAACTGTGTCACAACATCCCATCTAATTAAAGCATTCACCATTGTGAACAATGGAGCTTTGGTATGCTAATGAAAAGGTTAAATGCATTAAATGAGTTAAGATGACTTAAGATAACACAGTTTCTTCAATTACCCCTGAGTCATGACGCATTTAACTCACAAATCCAAGTGGCTTCATCTGTATGACTGTATGACTAATATTTAGGCGCACAAGACATGGGGGCAGATTCACTAAAGGGCAAAGTGACCGTTGCTGTCGGAAATTTGCCAGTGATCCCATCCGCAGGCACATCGGCAATTTACTAACAGGCGTAGAGGACAATTTACTAGTGAAAGAGAATGTCGATACCATAGTTACGTGCCGTATCGCCAGACGATTTTTCACTCAGAGAGGAAATTTTACGTTTTCTCTTTCGCCAGAGTTTCCTTCACCACCTTAGACCTGGCCAACTGATAAGATGAAGCTTCATCCTCCTCAATCTTATGTCCGTGACATCATATCCTGTACGATGAAAAGTCATAAAAGTTCTAAAAAACGTTGGCGTTTTTTCACATTTAAAAGCGGGATTGCCTTCAAAAGTTCTAAGTATTAAACATTTTTGTGTTAAAACATTTTTTTGCAACTATTTGAGGGGCATGCCACATTTGTTTAAGGGTGGGCTCATGTCTAGAGCATTAGAGGATCTCTTTTAAAGATGTTTATAGAAAAATATGTACCCACCCTATTCAAATGGACCTTAGCGTAAGAGTACGAATGAAGCTTCGCTAGGCAGAAATGAACCCTAGTGAAAGATCGCTATGAAATGCTCGTGCTGATGAATTAATGCTACTGAAACTTCGACTGAATTCGGCTACAGAGACACAAGTTTGCATTTTAGTGAATTAAGCTGGCCATAGATGCAAAGATCCGATCGTACGAATCAACGTAGAATTGGACTTTCCCATCTCCCAACCCGCCACTAACCATTCAGATCAAAGTCTTACCAGTCAGATTAGTTAAAGAACAGATCAGCAATGTTCTGCCCCTGACAGCAATCGTACGATAGTTATGTCCAACCAAAGCTAGTGACAGTCTCCCACTGAAAATCGTACAAATCCACGATTCAATCGATACAATCGGATCGTTGCGTCTATAGCCAACTTTAGTGTAGCACCAGGGGCCCACCCAAAAACATTGACCAGGAGCCCACCAATTAATCGTAGACCAGGGGCCCACTCTTCCTCTCCTTTCTTCCTCTCCTCACTCAACCTCTATTCTCCTACTCTCTTTTCTTTACATACTATAATCTATTATTCCATCTATTTAGCCTCTTTGTTCCCATAGAAATAGGGAATGACCATGAAATAGGCCAAAAGTTTATCAGCATGAGGGGCCACTGACACCTGGACCCACCGGGAGTTTTCCTGGTATCCCAGTGGGCCAGTCCAACATTGTTAAGTGCAGTGACAATGAATTTATGCCTGGTGAAGTGGCGTGAAGTGCTCGCAGGTGAAAATTCGCCCCTTAGTTAATTACCCCCATGTTCTCTACGTGTCTTTGAGCTGGTGAAGAAGAGCCAAATCCACACCTTCCTCCTGTCATTGGCACCTCTTGTCACTGCTGGTGACAGGTTTGTTTTTTCTCTGGTTCACAGAAGCTCAACATTTTTATTTTTGGCATTTTTTTTATGGATAATTCAAAAGGGCCAAATTTTACCCACTGCAAGCTTTGAGGTGTCCAAAGCAGGGCCCCATCTCAATGTCATGAGGTTGATAATGATCCACATACTCGAGGCTGTATTCTCATGTTACCATTGACTATGACGAGAAATTAGATCTTAAAAAATGCAGGAAGGGATTGTTCTAAATCTAAGGATAAGGGGACATCTCTGGGTGTCGGTATGAGTTTGGGCCACAAAACTGTAACAGAGCTGAAAAAGCAAGCAAACTTGTACTTCTAGAAATACAATATGTTGGATTTACCTGATATAACCTGTCATTGTAATTGTTCTAAGTCAGCAAAGAATCGAGTAGCAGGGCATCAGGATTATTCAGTCTTCAATCTCATAGTGATAGTGGTGCGATTGTGTAAGTCGTGAGGTCCACAGCTGCCACAACCCCCCTCTGCCCACCTTGTTACATACTCTGGTTTCTCTATTCGCAGATCAGGGCCGGGGGAGAAGGGGTAAGGGGTCAGCATCCAGCGTTTCAGCGGGAGTGGGTCTGGGTCAGCGAAGCCCACTGGGCTTATGTTTGTTTTCCATCTTTTTGCAAATCTACGTGAGAATTTCACCTTGTGTTTTGTTTCGTTGGAAAATATATTTGAGGTTTTTTTTGCATGGGAAAAAAAAATTACAGAAAAAAATTCCCAATGCACTCGTCACTAGCAGTGATCTATTGTCTTTATTTGAATGTTCTTCACCTATTTTTTGAGGTCTACAAATAGCCCACCATTGTTACATAATCCCCATTCATTGGATGTGACTATTGGAACTGATGGACATTCTTTCAGTTGTTTTACAGATTTGTTTCATCCATTTAGGGTTCCTTATTGAGGGGTCCCTATTCAATTCTCTTTATTGCCCTTCTTTTCTGCTTCTTCCAATAAGTCTAAGTAGAACTTCTTTTTCCTAGTAAATCTGATGCATGATTAAAATACATAGTAACATAATAAGTTAGGTGGAAAAAAGACAAACGTTCATCAAGTTCAGCCTTCTAACTCTATATATAACCTGCCTAACTGCCAGTTGATCCTTTAAAGGAAAACTATACCCCCCGAACAATGTAGGTCTCAATAAAAATATATTGCATAAAACAGCTCATATGTGAAACCCTGATTCATGTAAATAAACCATTTTCATAATTTTATACTTTTTTAGTAGTATGTGCCATTGGGTAATCAAATAGAAAACTGCCATCTCTGAGGCATCACAGACCAGTGGTGGAGTAGTTTACTAAAGCTAGGTGAATACTCAAGGCAGTGCTACAATCTGAGCATGCTCCTGAAATTTGCATGTTATAGTCTCAGTATGGCCTCCCACAGTGAAAGAACCCATTTGACAAAGTAAGGGATTTTTTAAAACAACTTCAGAAAACTATATATGTAGTTTGATTAAACGTGTTTAGCTTGTACTGGTCAGATTGTTAATATGTGTTTGATTTTGGCTGTGATAGGTGCCCTTTTTCAGTATATTGGAGGTAGATTTCTTTTTCATTAAAGAAAGTAAAAATGGGATTTTATTTTTTTGCATTACATTTACATCCCCTTTAAGGATTAGCAGGAGAAACATCATCCGTTGGGAAGGTCTACAGATAACACTTCTTGATGTGATCAGAGTTACAGAGGGGCACCATGTTTTGTGGGGTTTGCTAGGGCTATTAATCTGAGCAGGATAAAAAATCTTTAGACGATATATTCTCTATCATCCCACCCTACTCCTGGGCTCATGCAAACCAGACTCACAGCCGTGGAGCAATAACAAGAAGCTATAGTAAATGAGAAATTCATCTGAGATGAACAAGAAGTGTGCTAGCAAGTTTGCCTAACAAAGAAGGATGTTGTGGTTTGAGAGCGGCTCGTGGGGCCATGATCGGGTTATAGCTGTTTTTGAGACAGCCTGAGCTTTAGCTGATGTGCTCCTGTGTGGTTAAGTCAAGACGTCTGGAGAACATGTTGAGATGAATGCTGGAACCCTATCTGAAGCCTCCGGCTTTTCAGTCTATTTGGGAGCTACCGAACATGCTTTGATTACAACCACTAAATGTTCAAAGATCCTGAAAAAAAACAGGAGGTTTAATATATTGGTCGGCTGCCCTTCAGCTCCAAGCTCTCCTCATATTGTGAGACATCATCCATCATTTTTGGGTTTGGCCAGATACCAAATCCTCCACCAATATTTGGCTAAATACAGAATCGACAATGGACCATACTTTGTATATTCACATATGAGAAAAACATCTCATTTGTTGCGATGAGTTACTGCATCTGGGCAAATTTACTATGTGTTGTCTAATGTAAGTGCAGTGTGTAAAGTGCAATTTCTGGGGGCCCTGTCAATATACACAATGGAAATACCACCACCTTGTAAAAATCTTGGACAAAGAAGACCTCTGGTTTGAACGAGGCGATTCATGTCAAGGTGGAGAAACCATCCCTGAACAGAGGCGGGGGCCTTCGACACCACCTGTCTGCTACATACAATGCTGTTCTAACATCTGTACCCCGGCGGTTTCAGAACACTTCACACATCCATTCATGCAACTCTCACAAGTAACACCTCTTTCTAGGAGTTACATGACACATTGGATAATCCTATCATAGTAACTACACAGAATCTACACCTCTGTGAATTTCTTCAGATGTCACCTCTCTGAAGAGTTACAATGTGCCATTGTGATTGGATTAGTGGAAGAGTTTATATGCCGAGAACTTCCCACGCCAGTCAGTTGAACTGAAGAAGCTGCTCGGATGAGTAGTGAAATGTCTTCATTGATTACTCAGCAAGTCCAGTTGTTTTTAGATTTACCTATACTAGATATACTATGACCTGGATGAATGAAAATCTTCATAGTCATTTCAACTTTATAAACCCCCTGTTCCAGACAGAATCACTCCCAGCTCCCTTTTGGCAGCTGCTGGCACAGGTACATATTTGTGGGCAATATCTTGGCTGCTACTTGCACAGGTAAACAGATGATATGATGGATATTTGGCTGCTGCTGGCACAAGTACATATATGGAGGCAATAGTGTGTATTTTTTGGCTGATGCTGGCACAGGTACAGATTGGGGGCAATATAAGTGATTGGCTGCTGCTGGCTCAGGTACATGGGGCAATATGGTGGCTGCTGGCACAGGTACACAGATGTTTGAGGGCCATATTTGGCTACTGCTGGAACAGATACAAATTGGGGCAATATGATGGATTTTTTTGGTTGCCGCTGGCTTAGGTACAGATTGGAGGTAAAAATATGATGGATGTTTTGGTTTATGCTGGCACAGGTACAGATTGGGGTCTGGGGGCAATCTGAGGGATTGACTGCCATTGGCATAGATACAAATGGAGGCAATATGATAGGTGCTGGCACAGGTACAGGGGGCTATATGACTGGTAAGGTGGGAAATGGTAATGTAGGACTGGGAGGGGGGCACTGATTAAAGCCTTTGCCTAGGGTGCAAAAATACCTTGGCCCGGCCCTGCCTCCCTGTGTGTGCCATTCTCTGCTTGCCCAGTGCTGCTTGTGTGTGACATTCTCTGCTTGCCCAGTGCCATTCTCTGCTTGCCCAGTGCTGCTTGTGTGTGCCATTCTCTGCTTGCCCTATGCAACCTGTGGAATGTAAGCCTGTTAGGGGTTTGTTAGCATTTGGAAATAGTTGTTAAGGGCCCCTAAGGTGTTTAATCATGTGTTGGGGGGTTTGTTGTATTATCCACAGGGGAGGATGAGACACATGGAGTTAAGGGTATGTTTTTAACATGACTTACATTTTTCAAAGGCAGGACAGACAAGTAAGTATGGAGAACTATTGAGTCCCAGAGTGTGGTGACATTAGAGCCGCACAATAAAAATGAATAGAATAATTCAGGTCTGGACTGAGATTCAAAATAGGCCCTGGCATTTCAGCTACACAGAGGCCCAACAGCACCTCACCTCGTCGATGGCAATTTACAGCAGCCCCTCTGGCATTTGCCAGAACACACAGATTGCCAGTCCGGGCCTGGAATAATTTGACTCCTGAGAGGATTGTCAGAGCTGTAAAAAAAACAAGGAGAGGAGGTGGTGGTCTAATATACTGCTCACTGATCATATCTGACTCTCTAACCAGATTCTTTGGTGTTTGGCCACACAAATGGAAGGTCAGGAAGCCCTGAATCACTTGGTTGTTGGGTTTTCTCCATTATATATCCAACTGCTTCATGTTGGAAATGGCACATGGTGATGGAGGGTCTTCCAACCTGAGGTATCAACTCTCAGGCTATTGCATCTGGCTGCACTCTTTCAAATGAGCTAGAAAAACGATTGATGACCTTTTTGGATTGTACATGACTCACCATCAATGTTCCCTCTGAAAAATGCACAATGAAGTTTAAATGTGCGCACAAAATAACTGTTTTTGCTCACATAGCCAAGAAATAAATCAGAGGGAACACTGCCCATACTCCTGAAACAATATCCAGTCTGCAGCACATTGAGCACAGTATAGAGTCTCTCACAGAAAGGAAAGTGGCTCATTATATGTTTGCAGGATAAATTGGTGGGTAAGAACAGATGTAATGTAGTAACATAGTTACTTTGGTTGAAAAAAAGATGTGTCCATTGAGTTCAACCTTTTAAGTCTATATAAATCTTATAATCTTAATGGATGCCCTTGTGTCCTCCTACTTTACCTACTGGTAAATAAAGCATTAGAGAGATTATTATATGATCCCCTTATATATTTATACATAGTCATCATATCACCCCTTAAGCGCCTCTTCTCCAGCAGGAACATCCCCAATTTGGCCAGTCTTTCCTCATAGCTAAGATTTTCAATACCTTTTACCAGCTTAGTTGCCCTTCTCTGTACCCTCTCTAATACAATAATGTCCTGTTTGAGTGATGGAGACCAAAACTGTACGGCATATTCTAGATGGGGCCTTACAAGTGCTCTATACAGTGGAAGAATGACCCCCTCCTCCCTTGACTCTATGCCCCTTTTAATACAACTCAAGACCTTATTTGCCCTTGATGCTGCTGACTGGCATTGCTTGCTACAGACAAGTTTATCATCTACAAGGACTCCAAGGTCCTTTTCCATAATGGATTTGCCTAGTGCAGTAACTAAACCCTAAAAATGAATATGGCTAAAAAAGCCACATTTTATATACTGAACTTATTGCACGAGGCTAAAGTTTCAGCTTGTCAATAGCAGCAATGATCCAGGACTTCAAACTTGTCACAGGGGGTCACCATCTTGGAAAGTGTCTGTGACACTCACATGCTCAGTGGGCTCTGATTGGCTGTTGAGAAGCTAAGCTTAGGGCTCGTCACTAATTATTCAGCACAAAATGAGCTTCCCCTGTAATATAAGCTGATGCTACAGGTTTGCTGATTATTAAATTCTGATGCTAATTGCACTGGTTTCTGTGCTGCCATGTAATAATTATCTGTGTTAATTACTAATCAGCCTTATATTGTGACATTTCTATTCTATGTGTACTGTATATTGTGAGTGGGTCCCTAAGCTCAGTAAGTGACAGCAGCACAGAGCATGTGCAGTGAATCAGCAGAAAAGAAGATGGGGAGCTACTGGGGCATCTTTGGAGACACAGATCTTTACTGCCAAAGGGCTGTGGTTGCCTTGGGCTGGTACAGAAGCACAAAACACAATGTACAACATTTCTGCTTTCTCCTTTGGTTAAGCTTTAGTTCTCCTTTAAGGGTATAAGTGGATATTTTTACATCCCAGGTGCATGACTTTACTTTTATCAACATTGAATCTCATTTGCCACTTAGCTGCCCAGATTGCCAGTTTGTCAAGATCATGTTGCAAGGATGCCACATCCTGGATGGAATTAATTGGGCTGGATAATTTTGTGTCATCTGCAAACACTGATTCATTACTTACAATACCCTCCCCTAATTAATGAACAAGTTAAATAAAAGTGGCCCCAATACTGAGCCCTGGGGGACCCCACTAAGAACCTTACTCCAAGTAGAGAATGTCCCATTAACAACCACCCTCTGTACCTGATCCTGTAGCCAGTTTAGTCAACCCTAGACACCCCTTTAGACTATTAACTTCTTTACTTTTTAAACTTCATAGAGTGGTCCCCTATGTGGAATTATGAAATGTCAGAAGAAACATCAAATTCTGGAAACTGAACCAGGCCCCACTGCAAAAACCATTCCAGGGCACCTGCTGCCTATAATAACCAATGACAACCCCATCCCTCCTTTAGATAAATTGATGAATCAAACACGGAAATGTATAATTATTAATAACTGTTATTTCACATTTATAAACAAATTGACTCTAAAATAAGCGAATTTGTTCCAGATTTTGCCTTTGGCCCATATAGTAAAATCCTGCTAAGCCATAGGAGCCCAGTGCAGCTGTTTGTAAAGTGATAGATAACAATTTACAGAATGCTCTAGTTTTGCAGACTATTTTCATCTTGAACTCGCAGGCAAATTCTCTCCATCACTCGCCTGCGGTGCTTTCTGCTTGTTTAGAATTCTATGAATGTCCTAGAAAAGAGAATAAGTTACTTTTGCATGTAAATAGGCAAAGCAGAGAGCTGTGTTTTTCTCAGCCTTAGGGGCAAATTCACTAAGCTTCGTAGTTGCGCCAGCGTCCACTTCGCCAGGCGTATTTAAGTTGCGCACAGGGTAGGCGTAAGGTTGCAAAGTTGCGCTAGTGTTAATTCGCCAAGCACAGCGAAGTTACACTAGCGATGCTTAATTTGCATACGGCGCCAAATTGAAGTTACAATGGAGGAATATGTAGCAGAACTACACAAGCCTGGGAAACCTTCAAAACAGCAAATAAAATTTTTATTTTGCCCTACAGAAGTGCCCACTGTATAGTTAATTTGCCATGAGTTAGGAAATGTAGGGGGGAATGAGGGGAGCCCCAAAAAATGTTTCGAACTTTTTCAGCCTATCACCCATAAAAAATGAAAAAACGCCTTAGAAAAAGGTTTAACTTTTTTTTGAAGCAATCCCTATCTACTCTATTGCACTTCGCCTGGTCTGAGGAAGTCTAGCGTAAAAGGTAGCGTTCAGAAAAATGCGCACATAAGTGAATTTGCGTAGTTACGTCCGTTGCGCAAATTCGCCAGGCGTAAGGGTGCGAAGTAACACTAGCGAATCTACACCAGCGTCCGTTAGTAAATCAGCGAATTAACGAAAATGCGATACGCTGGCGAATTAACGCTAGCGTTAGGCGCTTCGTCGTTTAGTGAATTTGCCCCCTAGTGTTGTACTCATGAAGGGTGGGCAGGGGGAGGTGCATACAGGTAGAGTCCTGCAGCGGGTCTGTACCCGCGGGTTACGCGCAAAAAAAGCAGGCAACCTACGGAATGAGGGGAGGATTTTCAGGTGCGGGTATACCCGTGGGTTGCGGGTCATGGGTCAGGTTGAGGGTCTCTCTAAATTCCTTATCTTATGTAATATTGTCTATATTTTACTCTTTTTAAAGTTTTACAAAACTGTTTCTGTCCCTGCCCACTTGATGACATCACGTCCGGTTTGCAGCACCATCACTTCCTGTTTGATGGTGGTCGGCGGGTTGCTGGTCGGGTTACGGATAAGGCAGTTGTGGGTCCGGGTAGCGGATCAAAGTGGGTAAATATGCGGGTTGCAGTTTGGGTCGCGGGCTGCGGGTTTGGGTCTTAGAAATTAGTTCCACGCAGGACTCATACAGGGCCGCCATCAGGGGGGCACAGGGGGTACATTTGTACCTTGCCTAAAGGGGGACACAGCTGTGCCCTGATACAGAAAATGTTGTTGTATGGGGCTCTGTGATTTTGGCCCTTGGTGCATATCATCCCCCCTTCTGTCCCTTGTGCATCATGGTGCTAAGTGCAGAGCAAGGCCAGACCCCAGAAGCAAGTGCATTTTTGCACCACTGACTGCTCTTACACTTGCATCTGGGGTTCAAGTAATTGAGTCTTATTGCGTCAGTTGCGCAGAGGAACTTACTGGGAATTTGTAGATCCGCCAGTTGCCGAGAAGCTCTTGGAATGCCGGGTGGCTCATAAGAGTCGCAACAGCTACACATTGCTGCTTCTCAGCGGCCAGTTCCGCAAATATGTGACTGATGCTCTGAAGAACAACACAAGGTACAGAGTCAATAACAGGAATCCCATAGATTTCATGCAAACAAAACATAAATGATGCGATAATAAATGGGAAAAAGACATCATACATCACATACATCCAAAGATGTTTGACTTTGGCAAATCACTAATCTGATGAATACAAATACAGTTACTGTGGATCCTCGATTTGGTGCATTCCTATCATTTGTTACCCCACATACCAGACATTATCAGTGAAGCAGAAGTGTGGTGGTTCCCTTTCAAAATAACATATTTACTATAAAGTTGTATTCTAGACCATTTGCAAAGGGAATTCATTTCCTGTTCCTTCTGGTCCTTAAAATATTGACTTATTTTTGTTAGTGGGCCTGGAGTTCTAACTGCTACCAGCTGGTTTGGAAGTCACCAGTCTACGACATTCTAAACATGATCATTTAGAGGCGGATTTCCCCTTTAAGTCATTTTGATAACTGTACTGATTTCTAGAGCTGATACATAAGCACTGTCAGACAGCTGATAAAAAGAAAACCATGTGTATGTACATAGGCAGTTTCATTTCTTGCATGACAGTTCATTTACCTTCAGTAGAAGGATTCAATAGAAAGATTTGCAAACTGATATCTGAGTATTAGGCTGGGGCCACGCAGGGCAGTTTTTCGTGAGACCAGCCCTGTAGGGTCCCCTATAAGTGCAATAATTCTGCAGCCATACAGGCTAGATTTGCCCATATCCCCATGGTGCATAATAGAATGATCCCCAGTATCTAGGTTGGGCTCAGTTTGTTAGGATATTGATTGGTTTTATTAAATGGGAAAAAATTGTTTTTTTTTTCTTCAAAATGCTTCAGTTAATAGTTCTGCTCCAGCAGAATTCTGCACTGAAATCCATTTTTTAAAAGAGCAAACAGATTTTTTTCATATTGTACTTTGAAAACTGACATGGGGCTAGACATACAGTATTATCAGTTTCCCAGCTGCCTCCAGTCATGTGACTTGTGCTCTGATAAACTTCAGTCACTCTTTACTGCTGTACTACAAGTTGGAGTGATATCACCCCCTCCCTTTCCCCCCAGCAGCCTAACAACAGAACAATGGGAAGGTAATCAGATAGCAGCTCCCTGAAGGTGGCCATAGACGTAACAATTACGATCTTTCTGGGAAAAGATGTTTCCAAGAAAGATCATTCGTTTCAATACACACGTGTAGAGCTGAATTATCAGATATACAGACAGAAACAATAGAATTCTACCTGTATCTGACGATTCAGCACTAACAATGGCTGATGTGTGGGTGCCTTCAAAGGCACCCGATTAAAATTTTCAGTCCAGCCTGATCGAAGAGCCGATATCCAAGTCTTCTGCCGATATCGGCCACCATACAAGCACCAAATATTGTGTGATATTATCTGTGCGTCTATGGCCACCTTTACACAAGATAACAGCTCACTGGTAGATATAAGAACAGCACTAAATAGTAAAATCCAGGTCTCATTGCGACACATTTAGTTACATTGAGTAGGAGAAACAACAGCCTGCCAGAAAGCAGTTCCATCCTAAAGTGCTGGCTCTTTCTGAAATCACATGACCAGGCAAAATGATGGAGCCTACACACCAATATTACAACTAAAAAATACACTTGCTGGTTCAGGAATTACATTTTATATTGTGGATTGAACTATTTGCAGTGTAAACAGTGTAATTTAGAAATAAAATCTACACCATAAAAATCATGACAGAATCCCTTTAAGACAAACTAATAAAGAGTCCCCAGAGAATTTTTTATACATTCAAAAGTAAAATTACCTTATACATATTGTTTCTGTCATTTTCCTCTGGGCAAAACCTATGGTTATCTTCATCTTTACTAGCAGCATGCTTAAACACTCTCACAACTTCATCCAATGTAACGCTCGCCTTTCCTGAATCCTGCGCCCAAACCTTGTCATTGTTATTGATTGGTTCTTTCATCTGCTGCATGGCATCTATTGCTGGAAGAGACTAAATAAGCACACAGACACTAAATCTACATATTCTCACTCACATACACTATAATGCAGTTAAATGTACATTGGGAATATTGTCACATATTACCACAAGGCTGCAGTCTGAGTTATACAGGGATCACTCATGTATTATAATGGATAATGTACCCCCACTGTAAATTATAAAGATATTAGAAGTCATTGAGGGGTTCTGTGACCATATAAAGGCACAAGGCTGCAGTCTGAGTTATACAGGGAACTCTGAGTATCACTCATGTATTATAAGGGATAATATACCCCCTACTGTAAATGATAAGGATATTAGAAGTCACTGAGGGGTTGTTCTGTGACCATATAAAGGCACAAGGCTGCAGGCTGAGTTATACAGGGAACTCTGAGTATCACTCATGTATTATAAGGGATAATGTACCCCCTACTGTAAATGATAAGGATATTAGAAGTCACTGAGGGGTTGTTCTGTGACCATATAAAGGCACAAGGCTGCAGGCTGAGTTATACAGGGAACTCTGAGTATCACTCATGTATTATAAGGGATAATGTACCCCCTACTGTAAATGATAAGGATATTAGAAGTCACTGAGGGGTTCTGTGACCATATAAAGGCACAAGGCTGCAGGCTGAGTTATACAGGGAACTCTGAGTATCACTCATGTATTATAAGGGATAATGTACCCCCTACTGTAAATGATAAGGATATTAGAAGTCACTGAGAGGTTCTGTGACCATATAAAGGCACAAGGCTGCAGGCTGAGTTATACAGGGAACTCTGAGTATCACTCGTTATTATAAGGGATATTGTACCCCCACTGTAAATGATAAGGATATTAGAAGTCACTAAAGGGTTCTGTGATCATATTAAGGCATAAGGCTGCAGTCTGAGTTATACAGGGATCACTCATGTATTATAAGGGATAATGTACCCCCTACTGTAAATGATAAGGATATTAAAAGTCACTGAGGGGTTCTGTGACAATATATAAAGGCACAAGGCTGCAGGCTGAGTTATACAGAGAACTTCAAGTATCACTCGTGTATTATAAGGGATAATGTACCCCCTACTGTAAATGATAAGGATATTAGAAGTCACTGAGAGGTTCTGTGACCATATAAAGGCACAAGGCTGCAGGCTGAGTTATACAGGGAACTCTGAGTATCACTCGTTATTATAAGGGATATTGTACCCCCACTGTAAATGATAAGGATATTAGAAGTCACTAAAGGGTTCTGTGATCATATTAAGGCATAAGGCTGCAGTCTGAGTTATACAGGGAACTCTGAGTATCACTCATGTATTATAAGGGATAATGTACCCCCTACTGTAAATTATAAGGATATTAGAAGTCACTAAAGGGTTCTGTGATCATATTAAGGCATAAGGCTGCAGTCTGAGTTATACAGGGATCACTCATGTATTATAAGGGATAATGTACCCCCTACTGTAAATGATAAGATATTAGAAGTCACTGAGGGGTTGTTCTATGACCATATAAAGGCACAAGGCTGCAGGCTGAGTTATACAGGGAACTGTGAGTATCACACATGTATGTATATTGTTTATTATATGGATATACTCTCATGTTCCATTACTATATAAAGGCAGAAGGCCAAAGGCAACTATAATGTATGCAACTGTGTAAATTAAAAGACTTAGAAGGCAGTGAGGAGTTCTGTGACCATATAAAGGCTCAATGCCGTGTGCTGGTGTGTGTAGGGCAGAAATACAAAAAGTGGGAGTATGTATATACCTGGAAAGTATACATGAATTAATTTAAGGACAAGATATACTCCTTGGAAGTAGTTTGTGATCTGCTAATATGCAGAAGCCAATCTTTGAGTTTGTCCTGTTGGCCCTATCTGATGAAGTGAGCAAGACCATGTGACCATGTTTTAGATATGTATCTGTGGACACAAATGAAACCCATAATTCCAGTTACCTCGAGCAAAACATGATTTCCTGATGTTCT